>CM067170.1:44160007-44173089 GCA_034093135.1 Erigeron breviscapus | reverse complement strand
GTACCCTATACTTTTGATTGTTTCCTGTCATTTCTAACCTACACTCCCATACTCCATTGTAAATATCCATTATATATACCTTAGCCTAACTATACAACCGTCCTATATGCCTATTTTGATGATGTACTTGGTGCTTACGCCACGTCGGTGGAGCTATGATCCTTGTTCAAGCCTATGGTAAGATATGCATCACGACCGAGCAATGAGTGGTTATTCATATATATTCAACCCCAATAGTAAGTTCATTGGAGTAGGATGATTTTGATAGGCTCATTTGTTTCACTTTTGCTTAGTCGTGTTATTGAGGCTTGTGGACTGTTCAGATATTGTCAAACATTTCGGGTTTTCATTTAAGATTAAAACTGCTTCACCCAACTTTTTGTCATTGACATGCTTGGTGTGGCTTCTTTTTCATACTCGTAATTTGTTTCTATAGCTTCATTGCCAAGGAATACTTTACTTTAATTCCAGATTTGCTTGAGGTGTAAGGCATCCTCAACACATCAGCGGACAAGGTACACTGGATTGTTCCACCTTTTAATGTAAAACTGATGGAGGAACAATCAGAAGAAAGAGTGGCAGTGTACCAAAACTCACACAAGTAGTCGTGAAACAATTTGCGTGGGTTTAGAGAGAATGAGGGTCCTATTGGAGAATCCTTCAAAAAATTTTGGATTCTACCACTAAGGGTATTGGACCCTTGAGATCCTTGTAAGCTTGCCATCGGATTATTGGATTGAGTTTGATGACCGAAGCATTACTAGGAGCACCAGATGCCGGTTTGACATCTGGTGAAGGAGCATATGGAACAGTCAAGAGATTTACATCTCTTGAACGGGATGATCTAGGAGCCATTGGAAAATGAAATTAAAATTTAGGAATTAGGGTTCTTGATTTTGAAGCAGAGAGAGAAATGAAGCAATTTTGATGATTGGGAAGTAAATGAAAGAATGTAGAAGGAAGTAAATGAGTTCGGAGTAAATAAGGGTATTTATAAGGGATTCAAGATCCAATGAAATACCAAAAATTATATTTTATTTAACAAAATCCATTTTGTAGATATTTTAACAAAGTAAGTTTGAATTTTGAAATAAAATCATAATTTGCCATGTCAACATTAAATGCTACATGTCAGCATTAAATGCTACGACGGCTTATCTTACCCACGCGCCCACTCACTTTTTATTTTCCCAATACAAACAGTTGTCAAGTACTAAAATAGCTTTAAACACGTCAGATCACGATACTAAGTGGTTTAAAACACTCGAGTATCATCACGTGTCACAAATATTGACCAAGTATTTCTAACGTTATAAAAATAAGACAAGACTGAATCTGGTCATTGGAGGATCAGTCCAGTACCAGTTTCCAACTGAAGAGTTCTCCAGTTGCATTTTCAAACAAAAACGAATTTTAGTCAGAAAATTATTTTGAGTCTTTCCCCCTAAAATGATGATCCAGAAATCAAGATTATCTGGACCTCCTCAACTGGAGAACTTCATCAGTGTCACTGACGCGTTCAATAACAAAGAAATCTCCAGTTTTAAGGATTTAACATTCCCAGTTCGCTGATGAGATGTTTAAAGGTTTTCTCATCGAGAGGTTTTGTAAAACATCAGCTAACTGTTTGTCAATGGGGATGAAATGTAATTCAATGTCTCCTTTCTTAACATGATCATGAATGAAATGATACCTGATGTCAATATGCTTTGTTTTGGAGTGCATCACTGGGTTGTGAGATATAGCAATTGCACTGGTGTTGTCACAAAAGATTGGGGTCCTTGTATACTTTTGACCATAATCTAGTAACTGGTTCTTGATCCAGAGAATCTCGGCACAGCAACTGGCCGCAGAAATGTACTCTGCCTCAGGAGTGGACATAGAGACTGAAGTCTGCTTCTTGCTGGTCCAACTTACCAGTTTTCCTCCAAGGAAATGACAACCACTAGTTGTTGATTTTCTATCTATCTTACAACCTGCATGATCAGAATCTGAATAACCCATTAGATCTAATCCTGAGCTTTGGGGTACCAAAGACCAAGATTAGGACACCCTTTCAGGTATCTAAAGATACGCTTTACAGCGTGCAAGTGTGATTCTTTTGGGTTAGCCTGAAACCTGGCAGATAAACATGTTGCAAACATTATATCTGGTCGACTGGCAGTTAAATACATTAGTGAACCAACCATACCACGATAGTCAGTTATGTTCACTGGTTTGCCAGTTGGGTCAGAGTCCAAATTTAATGGTGCTGCAATAGGTGTGTTTTTCGATGGGATTGAATCATATTTGTATTTTCTTAACAAATCTCTGACATATTTTCCTTGGTTTATGAAGATTCCATTTTCAGTTTGCTTAATCTGAAGACCTAAGAAAAATGTTAATTCACCCATTAAACTCATCTCATACTCAGATGACATGATTTTAGAAAACTTTTTACACATTGCATCATCAGTTGAACCAAAAATAATGTCATCAACATAAATTTGTACCAATAAGATATTACCTCTTTCTTTCAAGATGAATAAGGTATTATCTATTGCACCTCTTTGAAAGCCATTTTTAAGAAGATGTTTGGTTAAAGTATCAAACCAGGCTCTTGGAGCTTGTCTTAGACCATACAAAGCTTTGTTCAGTCTATACACCCAATGAGGATGCTTCTCATCGATGAAACCTGGAGTCTGCTTAACATAAACTTCTTCTTCTAATGTTCCATTCAGGAACGCACTTTTGACATCCATCTGGAAGACTTTGAACTGCAGATGGGCTGCATAAGCCAGAAATATTCTGATGGCTTCAAGTCTTGCAACTGGAGCAAAAGTTTCATCAAAGTCAACGCCTTCTGCTTGACAATAACCCTGGGCAACTAATCTGGCCTTGTTTCTTACAACATGGCCATCTTCATCCATTTTGTTTCGGTAGACCCATCTGGTACCAATGGGTTCTTTCTTTAACCCTGGTAGACAAGGAACAAGCTCCCAAACATTGTTCCTTTCAAACTGGACGAGCTCTTCTTGCATAGCTTCCACCCAGCTTGGGTCTGCCATAGCCTCGTCAATCTTCTTCAGTTCAATTAAATATAAGAAGGTGACGTTTAAGCATTGCTCACTGGTAGCTCTTCTAGTCTGAACCCCACTATTTGGATCTCCCACAATCTGTTCAATTGGATGTGCTCGAGTCCATCTAGTGTATTGACTAGGCTGGTGTAACACAATATCAGTGCAAGTCACCTGGCGATCTTCTTCAGTTGCAGTAGCTTCTGGAGGAGGATCGGTCTAAACTACTTCTACATCCTCATCAGAGTCAATGAGGTCACGATTTGCATCATGAAATTCTTCATTCAAAGGCATTTCTTGAAGAACTGGAGAAGTTGGAGTTTGAACTGGTGCTGATATTGGAGTGGCACGTACATCAGATCCAATCACCAATTCTTGTGGTAAGTTGAAATTGATGGAGGGATAAAATGATGTGTCACTGGTGCTTTTCTTCTTCTTATCTGGTTCCAATTTGTTGTAACTGGAAACATCTTTTGGTGAAACAATTGACTGATGAACTTGGCCGGTTTCACCAAAATTGATTTGAACGACTGGAGTAATATCAAGGCTTGGTCTCTTGTTGATTGCTTCAGTTGATTCATCGAATGTGACATGAATTGTCTCATGAACCTTTTGGAGTCTATAATTATAAACTCTAAAGGCCTTTCAAATATCTGAATAACCTAAAAATACCCCTTCATCAGCTTTTGCATCAAACTTTCCAAGCTGACTGGAATCATTTAAGATATAAACTGGACAACCAAATACATGAAAGTATCCAATATTTGGTTTACGATTCTTGAGTACTTCATAGGCAGTCTTCTTATGTCTCTTGATGTAGACTGACCGGTTTTGGGTGTGACAAGCAGTTGCAACTGCTTCAGCCCAAAAACTGGTGGGAAGACCTGATTCAGATAGCATACTTCTGGCCGCTTCTATCAGTGTGCGATTCTTTCTTTCCACAACTCCATTTTGCTCTGGAGAGTGTGCTGATGAGAAGTTTTGAGAGATGTCAGTGCCATTGCAAAATGTTTCAAGTACCTTATTTTGAAATTCAGTACCATTATCACTTCGCAACTGACAAACTTTTCGAGTGTACTTGAGCTCAATTCTTTTGATGAGAGAGATGATTTCAGCAGGTGCATCACTTTTGGATCTGAGGAATACCACCCAGCAGTATCTGGTGAATTCATCAACTACAACTAGAGTGTACTTCTTTCCAGCTCTAGGTTGAACATTCACTGGACCAAAGAGATCCATATGTAGCATGTGAAGAGGTTCAGTGATGCTAAAATTTTGCCTAGTTTTGAAACTGGCTCTTTTCTGCTTGCCCATCTCACACCCTGGACATGGCTTTTCATTATTAAAAGAAATCTGAGGTATCCCATCAACCAGTTGTTTGCAAGACAACTTGTTAATATTTTTAAAATTAAGATGGGATAATCTTTTATGCCATAGCCAGTTGGTGTCCTCATCAGCCTTGGTATAGAAACATTGCTCTTTTGGAGCTGGTTCCATATCCATGATGTACACATTTGCTTTTCTTGGTGCAACCATCACCACTTTCCAATCCTTGTTAAATATGGTGCCTTGAGCAATATCGAACAAAACTCTGAAGCCATCATCACAAAGTTGGCTGATACTGATCAGGTTGTATTTCAAACCATTCACAAATGCAACTCTTTTGAATTCGACTTGTCCATTATTGAGCACACCATATCCTTCAGTCTTTCCACATTGATCATTACCAAACGTCACTGTCGGTCCATCTTGGACAGTGAACTCTTCAAGCAGGGGCTTACATCCGGTCATAGTCCGGCCAGCAGCGCTGTCCAGATACCAGATATTCTTCTTTTGATCGCCCTGCACACACACAAAAATCATTAGTTATTTTTGTGAACCCATCTTTTCTTGATGGGTTCAGTGGTCTTCTCTACAGAAGTCACAGTAGATTGTTGTGGTATTAAACCAGAGGCTGCATCTGGAGCTTTTTCACCAGCTCCAGGTGCAGGAGTAAAAACGATTGGTACTTGATACTTACTCCCCTTATTTTTACCAGATTTAGTTCCAGATGGAACATTCCTTTGATTAGGTTTTGAAGGGAGTGGTTTAATATTTTGTTTGAAAACTGGAGGTAATGAACCTCCTTCCAGATTTTTAATCCGGGCAGTACAACTCTGAACCTGTCGAGACAAAAGTTGGAGATGACTTTCCAGATTAACCAAAATATTATTTTCATCAGGCAGCTGAACCTTGGATCTTGGTTCAGCTGGAGTTTTAGTCTGTCGGGTCTTGGGCTCCTTAGACTTTTGAGGTAAAGGCTTGTTACCAGTGGCCTTTTTGACTGGAGCTTTAGCCTATTTGGCTCCAGTTTTAACCTCAATGGGGGTGGTCTCAATGGGTTCAGTTTCAACAGCTTCAGGTTGATCATAAGAGGTTTCAACCCTGAGAGCTGGAGGCAATGCATGAAGATTTGGTATGAGAGCTGCCATCTCTAGATCTCCAGATTTCCATGCATTCTTCTGGGCATCGATAGTTCTTGAAAATGCATCATAGTTTTTACCAGATGCTTTTACCCATGACTTGATAATCTTTTGTTCTTTTTCAAGATCAGAAAATAGTTTTTGATTATCAAGTTCCAAAGCCTCAATCTTTAAAACTGACTCCTTGAGAGCCAACTGGACACTTTGTAAATCATTCAGTTGTGGTTTAACATTGTTCAGTTCAATTAAGATAGTGACAAGATATCTTTCACTATCAGCTCTAACAGTTTCCACAAAATCTAAATCACCACTTAATGATTCAGCAAGGTCCAGTTTCAGTTCAGGGTCAACCTGGTTATCATAGTCACATACCTTTTTCAAGATGATGTCAACCCATCTTCCAGTGATGACATCTTCTTTTGCCACATGCTGCTGTTGATCTTCCAAGGCCATGAAACACATGTCCCTTTCCTCTTCTTCATCAGCTGATGTGTCATCAGAGTACTCCCATTTTCCCTCAGTTTGTGCCATTAAGCACTGATCCTTTTCCTTTTCCATGGACAGGAGGGCAATATGGGCCTTAAGCTTCTTGTATTTAGCTTTGTAGCTATCATCAGGCCGATTGAAATTAGGGACAGGGGGGCCAGTTTGGTTGTTCAACTGACTAGATCTACATTCCTTCATAAAGTGACCTTTCTTACCACACTTATAGCAGGTAAGATTGGTTTTATCCAGAGAGCTGGAGCTGGAAGCATTGTTTGGGCCATTAAATCTTTTAGATTTATGCTTAAACCTGTTAAAGGTTTTAGCAATCATGGCTACCAGATCATCATCGTCAGTTTCATCACAACCATCACTGATTTCAGTGGTCAGACCAGAGTTCAAGAAACTGTTTAACATCTCCTTCATTGAGTGTGCCTGGACACTCTCTGCAGACATTAAGGCAGCACAAGGTCACTCAGGTACACTAGAAACCTTGGAACTCTGGGCATGGTTCATGGCATCTTGTTCAGCCACCAGTCTTGCAACATTATTATCTTCAGTGAATCTGAAGGCTCTATAGAGCGATGCAAGAGTATGGCTGTGCAAGGTTTTACCTTGTCTCAAGACAAGAACCATGTTTTCCCATTTGGAAGGAAGAATATCACAAAACTTCTCAAGAAGAATATCCTTATCCTTCTCTACACCTAAGCCTCTCAGCTGATTAATGAGGCTAGAAAATCCGGTGTATGTACCAGTTAGACTTTCATTGGGTAAGGCAAAGAAGGATTCATACTTCTTGTTCAAGGCAAGTTTCCTGGTGACAGTAGTGTCATCACCTCCTTCAAACTGAATAACTAATTCATCCCACATTGACTTTGCACTGGGAACAACACAAGTGTTGGAATTAGATCTTCAGGGACAGCTCCAAGGATCATGTTCTTGAGTCTGGTGTCCAGATCAACAAGTCTACGATCCTCATCAGACCAATGGTCTTCGAGCTTTTCTCTTGAACCTCTTCTTCCAGTTGGATCTAGAAGAGGACTTACCCCAAGAGACATAGGTATATATGGTCCATCCTTAAGGATTTTCAACATATACCTCTCTATCCCACCGAAATGCAAAAGCATTCTGGCCTTCCATGTACCAAATGTCTCACTGTTTCCATCAAATTTTGGAATAGGAGTGTTGGAATAATGTACATGGACGTGATTTGGGGCAGTAGGAGGAGGAGGGTTTGTATTAACATTTTGAAAAGGTTGGGCATTAGTATTCAAGGGGGTTTCACCTGAACCAGAACCATCTCCACCTTCAGTAGTGTTCATCTTAGCAGATCTAGGCAAGTTTATTAGACTTCTGCTCTGATACCACTTGTAAGTCCCAACTCAATAGATGGTACTACTGAAGACACCTCTATGTCGATGGTGGAGTTACTTTGCAATATATGCACTGAACTGGAGACGACCAGTTGCAGTGTGTATATACCAAGTTCTAGATAGATTACTTATTTAAAAGACAATAAGTAAAGAACAATGCAATAATACAAAATACTTGTAAGATAAATTGATGAGACAAATGTAATTTTCAAGTGTAATTTATTTATTGATGTTAAATAAATTACAAGGTTTTTGCGGAACCAAGATAATACAAGAATGTAAATATCCTAACAACCTATGAACTACAATTGATCTACACTCGGAATTTCTCTAAACAATCGAAACACTTAAAGTTGTGAAATTTTCCTTTTTACGATTGAGAGAATATTGCACAAGTTCACCAAGAATATTGCAGGTATGCAAAGTGTGAAGTGTTTTCACTTGAATATTCTTATTGTGCAATGACTTGTATTTATAGGCAAAGTTAACATTGGGATGTTAACTTTGGCCGTACAAATGTGGTTGAGAGCATTTAAGGAATAGCATTTAATTCCTTAAAAAGCAGTATAAAGTTGCAGAATAAAACAACTTTATTCAACCAGCTTTATGTACCTTTTGTATTTAAATAATAAGATAAATCTTATTATCCGGGTAAAAGGACATAAAGCACAAAAGTCAATTCCTCGTAATCAGTGTAAAGCTTTGTAAGAGCTTTCCACTGATGGTCTCCAGTTTGTAACTGACTAGAATGTCAACTGGGCTTCGCTGCCATTGCCATTCTCTATCTTCCATTTGTTGTCTTCGACTTCAACTGGAATGATTCTTCAACTGGTCAGTTCTCAACTGAAGGAAGTCTTCAGTTGCGTTGACTGTACGGTGCAACTGGACTTCAATATATTTCTGGACAAATCTTCTGGGTCTCCAGTTCACTGGACAGTTTCACTGGGTCTCCAGGTGCAACTGGAGACTGGCCAGTTTACCAGTAAACTGGTCCTAACAGTATGTAATCGTTGCGGGCTGTCAATCTTGCTTAGATCAATACTAAATAATGGGATGATAATAAGAATGGCAATACGGAGGTGTAAAATGAGAAAACGGTTCGTAACGTGAGTTACAATAAAATAGTGAGAGACGTTGAGATATCGATCGTTGGTGGCTATTCATTCACATTGTTACTTTGCATACTTTCCTTTATCGTCTTCTACCCCAATTAAAGAATCATTCCAATAGCTTCTCGCCCACTTTCATCCTTCTTTGTTTTGACGTTGGACACGCTTGCCGCTTCTTGAAAATATTGGCTTCGTTTGTGTCTAATCACTTGTTAAGGGATTACCCCTTTAACAAAAGTGATACTAACTGGGGTGCCTAGTTGCACTAAGATTTCAAAGGTACATCTTCGTAGTATCTCATTTTAGGGTTTTCCAATGTCGTCTTTGTTGCTTTATGGCGTTCGGGGGAATCATGAATTGTATGATGATAGTTCCATCTTGTTCCTCATACTCACCTTTGTTCTTCAATTTCGCCATTATCTTTCCAAAGTCACCTCTTTCATTATTCGCTAAGTCATATCGTTACCAATTTCTCTTGCTTTTGCCGATATTGGCTTTCAGATCGTTTTAAGGTGCCTTTAATTACTTCTTCTTTTTTTTACGCTAGAGGGACCATTATCTATGACTCATCACCGACAATTCTCTTTTAACATCGCACATATAACCTATTCGGTTTCTTTGCTATACCTACGCATTCCTCATGATAGGATTTACACAATCCTTATGCTCTTAAGTAATCATATCACCACCATCATTTCAAGGTAAACACTTCGATGTCCTTATTCGTATGAACTCCTCCTTTAAAATAATCCTTCTTAGGTCCTCCTGACCTCTACAAAACTTTCAATTACTTTGCTCTCCTGAGCCTCATATCCATTTCCAGCTTTCTAAGCTAAGCTTCTTTTCAAATACAATAACCTAATGTCCTTAGAAATCGTGATATAATATAATTTAGGGGAAACATCGGTCACTTTATCCTTTTCTCAACCATTCGGTTTTCTCCATTTTCCTTTCGTTTTCTTATGGGTCACAATACTCCTTACCGTTTCGTCACTCAAATCCATCTCTGACTAGAGTAATCGTCGTCTTGAACAGCACACAAGCAGTCGCTAGTCCTTGCAGTTATCTCAAGGGTACTTGTCAGATCATGGTGGTACGGATCCTTTGATCCTAACTCATCATAGATGCGAATTATCCTTATCACCCTTCCGTTCAAACATTCCATAACTAGCTCTTCACGGAGTTTGTTAGTTGTTTGAAACTTAGTTCAGCGACCAACTTCCTTGATCGTTGTGGTAGCATGTGCCTTGACTTCTAGCGTCGTATTTCTTATTTTCTTTTACTACTAACTTAGCGATTCCATATTGTTTTCCTTGTTCTCTTTTCTTAGGCGCACTACTCCTTGGGTCGATGGTCCTTGACGGTTCACCATGTGTTGCAAAATTGTTCTCTCCCAAGTTCATCTTATTTTAGCTTACCTCCATACGACCGTCGACCTTGAGGGGATAACCATCACAGGTCATCGTGCTTCCTCTACTTATCGACCGTACTCCTCCTCTTTAGTAAAGCTAGCCTCCATCGGGTGTTAGGCGTATACCGCTTTCTCTTAGCTTAGTTGATATTCTCTACTAATAGCTTGTCTTTCGATAGAGGTTTTCCAATTGGTATTTAAAGAACAACACGTGGAGCGCCATAAAGATGAACACCTTCAGAACTACATCTTGTAGATGACGTCAATACCTTCACTTTACCGTTCGGGTTAAATCACCTTCCTTTACTTTACTTTATACTTCATATCTCTTTTAGTGACGCTAGTGAATAACTCTTCTTGAAAGATAAAGTAAAATCTTGCGTTTCATACTCCATGTTCGAGTATCTTCCTTGTTGCGATTACCCCCTTAACATTTTTCCTCAAGGAAAACGTAAGGGATTTCCTACTTTTCACTTCGTCTCGCCTTCCTTGATGGTCTTCCATTCACCAAATTCCTTTTTCCTTCATGTAACAAATATCCATCTACTTGGGTATTTTGAAAAAGAAAAGGATAGCTCGGAATCCTTTTTGTTATTCTCTAATCTTGAGGGTTACTCCACACATCCTAATTTCTTATTGTCCTTAATTAGTTTTCTTCTTCCAACTACTTTCATTTTCCAACGTTGCTAGTGATCTCCTCCAAGTTCTAGGGAAGTCCTTGTACTTAACCAAAAGTGACCTTCATGTCACACAACCTCCCTTTCGTTGGCCGCTCAATTTTCCTTTTGGGTCGATTGACATAGATAGGGAAGACCTTCAATTCTTTCTCCAAGTTAAAGCTTAGTATACTCTTCGCTTGTGCTTCCATGTACTTTGACTTACACACCACATATCTTCTCTGCCCTACTTTATGTACATGATCCAATAACATCTTCTATGCTATATAGTTATCCCAAGTATTTCACTTATGGACGGCCGATCTCTCACGTCTTTCGTATCCCTTGATGTCGCAGCATGGCCAGGGTTCTAGTTACTCAAATTTCCCATTGCGGAGTGTTACGTAAGTGAGTGGTGTGTTGTTAGGGTACTAACCTTTGAAGAGAAATGGTGATGATCATTACTTTGAATAATCAAGAATATAGAGTTTGGTTTCGAATGAATGAAATAGGAAATATAAAAACAAAAGAATCATTAAGGCTCGAATCAGACTCCTTGCGCGGTTTAAAGGAATCACTTCTATGTCTTTCGTTGCCCAATGGACTCCAACTTTCGATGACGTCAATATATGTCGCACCGGCTTAGAATATAGATAGTTGTTTGCGTACACGCGTTAGAATAGAAATATCGCACCAAATTTCAGGGTTACCATTCTCAGGACGTGTCGTCTAGAATATATATGGGAATGCGTCCTACTAGTGTCGTTGTATCGTCATATGGCTTTAATACCGCTCGTCTTTCATAAGTCTCCAACTTCATTCGGCGTTTCCATATGTTTCGCACCATCTCAGATCGAATACAAAGGTTATGCGTAGTATCTGAGGGGATAGAGTCGCGTCATATCTTGGGACTACAATTCTTAGAGTATATCGTCCAACGTTCGTGGGAAGGTGTTCTACCGATGATATCGCGTTGTCGTATGTCAATAATGAGTAGCGGTGTCATAAGAAATATGATGATGGATAATTTTTAAAAGAGCACAAGTGAACGAATGACGGAGGGGTATTTAATGACAACTTCCATACTTAGAAAATATCTAATTCATAGTGAATTTCTCAGGGACAATCACTAGTTCTCAAGCGGTCAAATCTCAACGCGCAATATCTATATCAGTAGTAAGGACTAACCACATTATCATCATATCTAGCAGGTACTAGTTCTCAAGCGGTCAAATCTCAACGCGCAATATCTATATCAGTAGTAAGGACTAACCACATTATCATCATATCTAGCAGGTACTAGTTCTCAATAGTCAAATCTTAGAGCATAATAATTATCTCAATAGAAAGGCATGACTACTAAATCATCAAAATATTCACGCACTAGTTTCCAGTAGCTCAATCTTATGGGTGAAGGCTTTAATATCTCTATTGTCCATAAAATTTTCCTATCACCTCGTCATGCTCATATTCTTTTTCAAATCAATCATAAATAATCAACCTCATTACCCAATAATTTAAACAAGTCATATCCCAAAATGATTTCATGCCTCATAGTAATCACATTATTTTAAAGGGCATATGCTACTTAAAGTTCAACATCATAAATCATAAAGCTTTTACGCATGCATTTCTCACATAATTTCCACATTGCACATTCCAAACTTTCACATTGCATATTACAAACTTTCACATTGCACATTATAAGCTTTCACATTGCATATTACAACTTTCACATTGCACATTATAAGCTTTCACATTGCAATCAAATCATGCCCAAATTCACATGTTATAGCATAGAGTAGCATGTATCAACGAATACCTTTCAATCTTATATTCATTTCACTTCTAATGTGCATAAGGGGAATCCTACTTGACTAGCATAATCCTTAAGTAAAGCAAGTCTCGGATAGTTATATATGCTTAGGTGAATGTCTAAATGCAACAAGTATTCTCATAAAAAAAGGATTTATTAAAGATCTTTTTTTTTTCTTTTTTTTTTTTTTTTTTGAAAAGGAATCCTTTTGAACATGAGTCCAAGTGGCCGTTTGAGTTTTACATGGTTCTCTCATAATTAAACGTAGTTCATGACCTACGTTTAATTAGGGTCCTACCATGTAAAGCTCAAACTAATCCGCTTAACCTTATGCTCGACTCGACTATAAAAATTCGTTTTGAAAAGTGGCTATAGTTTTGAAATTCCCGGAGGAACCCCAATGTTCTCTATAACCTTAGTCTCTGACACCATTTTCTGTAACACCCCAACTAAGGCGGAACAATGAGATGTACAGAAAGTCGAGTATTCAAAACAAAGGATTATAAATAACATTCACCATAGCTTTATTTAATAAAAGAATTTTACAAATGCACAATCATGTGAACCAATCCCCAAGTACAATGCGTCCACCGCACTTGGATATTAAGTCCACGAGACAATTAACAAATACATGAAACGATATTCTACAATGATCAAGGCGGATTCCATTGCCCATCACAAGGTTTGATCTTTGACTCCAAAGTGCAATGCAAACA
>CM067170.1:44116375-44151507 GCA_034093135.1 Erigeron breviscapus | reverse complement strand
AGGATTGGAAAATTTTATGACATATTCTTTCTTGAATTGGATTAAATATATGTGTGTTGTTAGCATAATCCTATGAACTCACTCAACTCTCGTAGTTGACACTTTTCCTTCATGCTTTTCAGGTCTAGGACAGTAAGGTAGCTTTTTGGACCGCTCCATGGTTGATGTGTTATTTATTGCATCTTGGACTAGTATCGCAAACATTTGAACCTTTATTTATGAATTTGGTTATGTAATGGTTATTAAACGTCAACTTGAACATGTAATCCTTTTTATTTGAATGGCATCTGAAACTTGATGTTGATGTTTTATACTTAAATCTTTTGTACCATGTCGTTCTGTGGCATCTCGTGTTTCCGCTATAGTCGGGGTGTTACACTTTTCTTAAGTGTAGGCCTAAGTTTGGATCAATCAAAGCCAAAGGAAAAGGAATGGTATTATCCTCCATATCCTTTCCTTGTTTTTCAGAAAATTTACCACTAGACCTATTGTTTTCTACCTCTTTAAAAGACACTTTTTTATTTGATTTAGGTAGAACAAGTTCCGGTTCATGCTCACTATCTTCATTCTCATCAACATCCTCCACCACACCATCAACAAGTGATGATGGAGGCACAACTTTATTATCATAAACTTTACCACTACGAAGAAGACTTACATTGTTTATCTCCACATTCTTGAGATTCTTTGAGCCGCCACTTTGATGTTGTGGATTGATCTTCGTATCACTTGGTAGCTTCCCCGGATTCTTCCTCAATTCCGATACATCCTCCGCCAATTGCCCAACTTGCTTTTGAAAACTCTCAACCGTTTTATCCCGAATCTCATTCTTCCTATCCATCTCTTTCAAGTAATCCATAATCTCCTGAGTTGACACATTATCACTTCCCGAAGACCCACCTTGGTTATTACCTTGTTGATAGTTCCTTGGGTAGCCTCTATTGAATCCTCCCTGATTTTGACCACCTTGGTAATTCCCTGGTTGTAATTTTGGCCTTGAAATGGTTGAGATGGTGCCCCACTTTTGGTTATTTCCTTGAAAGTTTGGGTTGAGTTGGTTTGAAGAATTGCCATATCTAAAGTTTGGATGATTTCTCATCCCCGGATGATAAGTGTTGGAGTTCATGTCATATTGCTTTTTCTCTCCATACACTTGATTCACTTCTTCAATTTGATCCAAGTCTAATGGGCATTGCAAAGCCGAATGTCCCAACTTATCACACCTTTCACAAATCGGATAGTCTTGAGATACTTGATAAACACCCCGATTTTCAGCCTTCCCCAACTTAACAAACTTTTGCTCCAATGCTTCAAGTCTATCTTTTGTAGCTTGATCACTAGTTGATGAAGAGGCTATTGGACGTCTTGCTCTCCTATTCGATTATGCTTGCCTTTTTGAGTTCACACTCATCTTCTCCAAGAATTCCCAATCAACATCTTCGGGATTCATCAAGAAAGTACCATTGCTAATCGAATTCACATCCCTCTTTTCTTCCGATAGCAAACCATCATAGAAAGCCGTGATCAATTCCCATTTAGCAATTCCATGATGGGGACATACTCTCAACAACTCATTAAACCTCTTAAAAGCTTCATAAAATGTTTCACCCGATTGTTGCTGAAAAGTTCTTATCGAATTCCTTGCATCACTAGTCTTTTGCATGGTGTAATACTTATCCAAAAATTGTTGTTGCATTTCAGCCCATGAAAAGATACTACCCGATGGCAATGTCAAGAACCATTGCTTTGCCTTATCCTTCAAAGTGAACTGAAAAAGAACTAGCTTAACCTCATCGGTGAAAATCCTTGGCCTCCAATAGTACCACAAATCGCCTCAAACTCCGACAAGTGCAAATAAGGCTCCTCCGCAGCCATCCCATGAAAACTTGGCAAAATACTCAAACATTGAGGTCTAACCTCAAATGCTCTACCTCTCAAAACCGGTGGAACTATGGGTGAAGCATTAACGGCTATGGCGGGTCGAAAATGACTATCAACTCCTTGTGGTGGAGGTTGATAGTTCATATTTGGCATGGCCCGGTTATGTGGTTGGTAATTTGGTTGGGCTACACGATGGTTAAGGCGAGGTGGTGGACCTTGAGGAAGAACTCTTGGTCCGTGGTTTATGTATTGAGGTTGGTTATATTGGGGTTGGTTGTATTGAGGATATCGAAGGTTTTGTGGTTGCTCATAATCTCCCCCATGGTTCCAATCATACCCATCCGAATTATTATCAAACCTCCCGTCATCCCAATGATTCACCCTATCATGGAGCCTATCATAAAACGACCCATCCGCATCCCGTGATGCATCTCCAATATGAGTTGGTGTTCTAGGTCGGTTGGAGTTGTGTAAGCACTCCTTATTGATGGGGGTGGGTTTCGTGGTGGAGTTTGATTTTGGTTATTTGGTTCAGGGTTGGTTTCTGGTGGAGTTATGGTGGGTTGGATGGTTGGTTGTGGATCTGGTTGATCATTCATGTTTACACGATGAAGTATCCGATTCCTTCTAGCTGTTTTCTCAATTTCCGGATCAAACAACAAAGGTGATGTATTCTTGGAATACCTCGTATGCATACACTACTTGAAATCTGCACAATCAACACACCTCGTGTAATACTGAACTTCAAGAATGAAAAATGAAACAAACAAGAACTGAAACAAAACAAAACTAAACTAAATATTTTTGGATTTTTCTGAAAATTTTAAGTAAACTAATTGAAAACAAAATTTCAACACTTTGCACACGATTCCCCGGCAGCGGCGCCAAAATTTGATCGTTGTCGTTGGACCGATCAAAAATATAAACTAAATACCAATAACTAGTATGGGTAAGTCGAGTATCGTATCCTCAAGGAATCATGGGAAAGTGTTGAACAATTTACAAACTTGATTAAACTAGGCATAAACTTAAAATTGATTGTTGGATTGATTTGATTAAAACTAAAAATGATTGAAACTTAACAAAATAATTCAATAATAAAAAGGGTAGACCATTCTCACGATCCCAATTATGCTTTCAAAAGTATAACCTAACTTATATTCATTGGAAATCACATAGACATGATTCGTTATAAAGCTTGGAATGAATGAACGTTAAGGACTAATTGATTAGGTTGTGATGATTCACGATAATGAAAACCGAGTAATTAACACAACTAAATTATTTATCCATTAACAAGATTACAATTTCATAAGAGATTATTCCAATAATAATGATTAACAAGAAATTGAAATCAAAAGATAGATGGAATTCATTCAAAGTTATAAACAAATAATCATTCATTCAAACCAAATAACATTAGATGCAAAACACTAATCAAGAATTAAACATCTAATCCAACTTGAATATAAGAAAGGTTGAATACAATTGTCTTACATAATTGTTCACATGAGAATGATCTAAAGAGAATTAGCCTTCCATATTCATCAATGAATCTTCAATTTGGATTGTCATCTCCATGGATTTGTGATTGAATGATGATTTGATGATGATTTTGGGGCTTGGGAGAAGTGGGTTGCTGCCCTAGATCTCAGAAAATAGGGTGTAATTAAGTCTAAGTTCGTATTTGAGAATATAACCCAACTTACAATTAAAACCCTTAAAATTCGAATTCTGTTAACTTAACCACCGTCTGGGACGGTGGTGTGTACCGTCTCAGACGGTCATCCAAAATATCCTGCACGGTGGCTTTAAACGTCTCACACGCTGGCTTGCATTTGGCCCACCGTCTCAGACGGTGGGTTCTACCGTTCCACACGGTAGTACAAAAACATGCAGAAAACCTTTACGCCAGTTGAACGTTCCAGACGGTAACAGAATTTGGCCCACCGTCTCAGACGGTGGGTCTTGGCGTCTCAAACGGTGGTCCAGAAAGTCAGTTTTCCAGATTTGACTTCTGTTGACTTCAGTTGACTCGTTTGACTTCCTTCTTGACCCGATTAGCTCCAATTCATCACCTAAGGCCTGAAACACTAAACAAACATGAACGCGCCCTAATCTTCTATTAACATGCACAAAGTGATCCAATTTTATCCATTAACATCATGTATTTTAGGCGTTTATCATTGAGCTAGAGAAAGATTTAGCTCGTGAGATGGGTAGAAGAATAAATGAAGATTAGCATTAGTTTCCATATGCTTAGACTTTACCCATAGCCATATGTTCGGCAACTTTATTTATGATTTATGTTTCATGTAATGTTGATGGCCTTTATGTTGGCGCCAAGACTTGAATTTCATTTACATTGTTTTGATGATGCACTTAGTAACACCATTGTATGAAAGATACCATCAGTTACGGATGGGGCAGTTTTTATGTGATCCTTTCCGCTACGTTTAAACGCCGTTTGGCAAAGTTTTTTTAAAATCCAGGTTTTAAAATGACGGGTGTTACATGGTGGTATGAGAGAAATGGTTTAAGTGAACCAAAGACGGACCAAAAGCCATAGGTTTTGGACTTAAACCGATAAGGACTCGATAGGCTTAAGTAGTTAATGCTTTAGCTTTATGATATGATGCTTTTAGGATGGGTTGGGAAGAGTGAGAGTGTAGGTTTGAGGCGATATATGTTATATGATTTGCTATGTTAAGTTTGCCCTAACCTCTCGTTGTTTGTTTTAATCCGTCCATAATCGTCGTTATATGTAGTAGACAAGATGGTTAATACTCGCGCTAACACTAGTCGAAGAGATGGAGCAACCGCTAGTGTTACTCATTCGAATCAAGGTAGGAATGGCAGTGATGCTAACCAAGGGCAGCCCTGTAGAGAACAACCGGATTTTCGTGTGGAGAACATTCCACCTAGGAATGACTTTGAGGATGAAGAGCATCCATTACTTGAAAGGATTCCTACTCGTGCAGAAATGTTTGATGAGTTGAGGGATATCCGAGTTCAAATAAGGAGAACTCAGAATGAGCTAAGGCAAGCAAGGGCTGAAACAGAAGTTAATTCACATGAGGAAGAGCGTTCGGCTTTCCACCACTTCAATGGTGCTGAACCATCCATGATGAGGACACAAGATGAAAGGGTGAGTGATCGGGTTGTTGTACATCCTGAATATGTTATTTCTAGGGGAAATGGGATTCAAGGTGGTTATGTTCCTTGAGCAAAGGAGTTCAAGTTTGAGAGCTTCAAGAGATGTGGTGCTAAGGATTTCGATGGTACACTTGAGGCAGTAGGTTGTATGGAGTGGCCTGATGACACTGAAGTGGCGTTTGCCTCTTGTGACTGTCCCGAAGATAAGAATGTGTTGTGTGCTAGTAGATTGCTAAAAGAAGGTGCTCGAGATTGGTGGAGGGGCACTACTGTTTCTATGAGTTCTGCTATTTTATCCGCTTTAACTTGGGATACTTTCAAGGAAAAGTTCATGGAGGAATATATCGGTACACGGGAGAAGAGGTTACTTGAGAAGGAATTTCGTGCTCTTAAAGATGATGTGGGAGGCATGGCCGAGTATGCTCGTCCGTTCATGTCAAAGATTAAGTTTGTGGGACACTTGGTTCCTCTTGAAGAAGATAAAGTTGCAGCTTATGTTGATGGTATTCCAGTTAGCTACCGAGGTATTTGTAGGCAGCATACTACTCTTGCGGGTGCTATTAAGGAATCTAAGAAGTTTGATGATGATTTCAAGTCCGAGAAGATAATTGTGAAGACTGTTGATGACAAGAAGAGTGGATTCAAGAGAAGGTCGGATGAGTCATCGGATTCGGGAAAAAAGTTTAAGAATGGTTCGACTTATGAGGGCAAGAATCATGGGAAAGCTAGTCAGTGGTGTTCAGTTTGTAGAGCTAATCACAGTGAACCATGTTCGGAGAAAACTAGAAGATGTGATAGGTGTGGTAAGCAGGGACATATTGCTTCTAGTTGGAAAGATAAGATCCGATGTTACAAGTGTGGTGGGACGGGACATTTGATTGCTGATTGTCCTCGATGGAAAGATGATGCGAAGAAGGATGACACTCAAAAAGCCAAAGCTCGTGCATATCAGATGACTAATGTGGAAGATGAGCGTGATGATGAGGTACCTAACAAAGTAATACCTTAGTAGTTTAATCGATGATATTTATCTTATTATGTGTATCTGGAATGTGTGACTATTGTGTTTTTCATAGTTAGTATAATTATTCCATGATGGATTGTGATGGAAATGTTGGACATTATGATGTGTGAGTATAGTTAAAGGTACATGTGCGAGGAATGATATAGTTAGAATTATGGTCCGGAACATAATTGTAAATGTATCATGATGCGGGCGTGTTCATTTGACGGTATTCACATCGATTAATGGATGACATGAAATGAAGGAGATGAAAAAGGAAAGGTTGGAAATGTGGATGAATTTTAAGTGGTAAATGTGGTGAAATGTTGACTTATACGTGTGTGGAAAGTGGTGAGAAGATGAAATGGAGGTGTTGATATCGTGAGATGATTCTGAGGACAGAATCCTATTAAGGAGAGGAGAATTGTAACATCCCAAAACTTTTTGACGTTGACCGTTAACTTGTCGTTAGTGACCGTTAGTTATTATGTTTTTCATAGTTAGTATAATTATTCCATGATGGATTGTGATGGAAATGTTGGACATTATGATGTGTGAGTATAGTTAAAGGTACATGTGCGAGGAATGATATAGTTAGAATTATGGTCCGGAACATAATTGTAAATGTATCATGATGCGGGCGTGTTCATTTGACGGTATTCACATCGATTAATGGATGACATGAAATGAAGGAGATGAAAAAGGAAAGGTTGGAAATGTGGATGAATTTTAAGTGGTAAATGTGGTGAAATGTTGACTTATACGTGTGTGGAAAGTGGTGAGAAGATGAAATGGAGGTGTTGATATCGTGAGATGATTCTGAGGACAGAATCCTATTAAGGAGAGGAGAATTGTAACATCCCAAAACTTTTTGACGTTGACCGTTAACTTGTCGTTAGTGACCGTTAGTTACTATGTGTTTTATATGTGCTTATGTGAATTAAATGATTAACGTGAGATATGTGTTAAAGTGATTTAAAGTAATGAAATTAAAGTTGATAATGATTAATAAAGTCAATTAGTATTCCCGATAGGAAATAAGAGTCGTTAAGTGTTCATGTATGCGTTAAACGAGCAGTTAAGTGACGAAACGAGTTGTATGGAAGTGCGAGGGCCTAGATGTAAATTTTTGAAAGTTTCTCCAGCATATATAGGGTATCATGCATGACCCTAATGCCTTTTATTCAGATCTAAATCCTAAGAAACTTTCATGCATGACCCTAATGCCTTTTATTCAGATCTAAATCCTAAGAAACTTTCACACACAAAATCCTAGGTCAATTCCTCAAGTTCTAGTTGATTTCTTAGCTTTCCGGAAGGGTTTTTGCTTGCTTTTCGATCCGTTAATCAATCCTACAGGTATAATGTCATCCATTGAATGTTGATTAAGTTTTTAATAGATTCATAAGTGTTCAATTGTGTTTTTGTACAAAACGTTGCGGTTTCGAGTCGTTTTAATGATCGAAAAAGGGGATTCATGTTTGAAATTGATTCAAGTATCAATTGATGTTTTCAAAGGTTCAATTGGGTCTTAATTTGATGGTTTAAAGTTTTTATAAGACCTGGAGTTGTCAAGAAAACGTTTAAAGGTCGTAAGGAGTTGCAAAAACGCAAGTTTTACTCGTATGTACAGTATATGCGACTCATACAGGGGTATGAGACTAATATGCTGATAATTGTCGATTATGTTTTCCCACTGTTTGCTAATATGAGACTCATAAAAGGGTATGAGACTCATAAACTGATCAAGTTCGATTTATGTTTTTCCTTTTGTAAATATGAGACTCATACAGGGGTATGAGACTCATAAACTGGTATGAGTCGGTTTCTACTCCATACTGTTTACAAATATGCGACTCATGGCTGATGCATGAGACTCATAAAGTGTCTTTCAGACTTTTATGGTTCTAAATAAGTGTTAAGTGACATACAAGTATCTATATGACTTATGAAGGTCCTATAAGTCAATAAATCCCCATTTATGTGGTTTATTGATTCTATACTCATGATAGGTAGTCGAGAACACTTGTTAAGCACGGTAAAGTCGTTTGTGATTGTTGAGTACTCCATTGAGGTAAGATACATGACTTTTCTCACGCTGGAGGCACAACAAAATGTGGTTTTCTTTAATTAACCTCTTAATCGGATTATCTTATATGTGTTGGGTTTTCCTGGTTATGCGGGAGGTTATGTGGGAATGTATGCAGGTTGAAATGATTTATGTTGATATGATGACGTTTAAAGTTGAAGTAATTATTTGCATATGTAGTATGATGAATAAGATGATGTTGCTATGATATGTTTAAGATGTGTGTTGTTAATAAAGTCGTTGATATGCCTTAATGTTGATATGTGATGGCTTATATGTGACACTTAAGTATGAAATGTCTAGTTCACTAGATACACGTAAGAAATGTTATGAGTTGTGCACGTTAGTGAGATTAAACGCTAAAGTATATGTGGGATCAATTAGGTAATGAATATACCTAATGTTAAATTAAATGTGAAACGTGGGAAACTGTAACATCCCAAACTTTTCGTGTTTGACTTGTTGACTATTCCGTTAGTTAACGTTAGCTTTCGTCAAGTTTATTTGCCTTAATTGGCTTATGTGTGACCAATGTGCTATACGTGTAAGGTTATAATGCCTTAATGATTCATGTGTTAATGCATTTAAGATGATTAAATGTGTTTAAAGTGTTAGCAAGTATTCCCGTTAGGTCGTTTGAGCCATAAACGTAAAGAAGTAAAGTAGAGGGGCCTAAGTGTGTGCTAAGGAAAGTTTTTCCAGCAGGTTAAGGGGTCATTAGGGTTAATCAAAACACAATTTCAGTTCTCATTCTTCCCTTTCCAAGCCCTAGGCCGCCCCCTCCCTTCCCTTGATCAATTCTTGCGAGTTACGATCGTTTCTTGGTGATTTGAAGAGGCTTTGATCCATAGTTTGCATCCTTTGTGTAATCTCCAGGTATTTGAGGTATTATTACATTGATTTCATGTCCCTTCAATCCCTTGATTCATTCCATAACTGATCTAGGTCTTTAGAGGGTTGATTGGAGTCAAAATCGGGTGTTTTAATCGATTCGGTAACCTAAAATGTTTGTTATTGTGATACAAATCAAATGGGGATTAATCAAGGATTTCATTGCATCATTATGGTTCTAAATAAGTGTTAAGTGACATACAAGTATCTATATGACTTATGAAGGTCCTATAAGTCAATAAATCCCCATTTATGTGGTTTATTGATTCTATACTCATGATAGGTAGTCGAGAACACTTGTTAAGCACGGTAAAGTCGTTTGTGATTGTTGAGTACTCCATTGAGGTAAGATACATGACTTTTCTCACGCTGGAGGCACAACAAAATGTGGTTTTCTTTAATTAACCTCTTAATCGGATTATCTTATATGTGTTGGGTTTTCCTGGTTATGCGGGAGGTTATGTGGGAATGTATGCAGGTTGAAATGATTTATGTTGATATGATGACGTTTAAAGTTGAAGTAATTATTTGCATATGTAGTATGATGAATAAGATGATGTTGCTATGATATGTTTAAGATGTGTGTTGTTAATAAAGTCGTTGATATGCCTTAATGTTGATATGTGATGGCTTATATGTGACACTTAAGTATGAAATGTCTAGTTCACTAGATACACGTAAGAAATGTTATGAGTTGTGCACGTTAGTGAGATTAAACGCTAAAGTATATGTGGGATCAATTAGGTAATGAATATACCTAATGTTAAATTAAATGTGAAACGTGGGAAACTGTAACATCCCAAACTTTTCGTGTTTGACTTGTTGACTATTCCGTTAGTTAACGTTAGCTTTCGTCAAGTTTATTTGCCTTAATTGGCTTATGTGTGACCAATGTGCTATACGTGTAAGGTTATAATGCCTTAATGATTCATGTGTTAATGCATTTAAGATGATTAAATGTGTTTAAAGTGTTAGCAAGTATTCCCGTTAGGTCGTTTGAGCCATAAACGTAAAGAAGTAAAGTAGAGGGGCCTAAGTGTGTGCTAAGGAAAGTTGTTCCAGCAGGTTAAGGGGTCATTAGGGTTAATCAAAACACAATTTCAGTTCTCATTCTTCCCTTTCCAAGCCCTAGGCCGCCCCCTCCCTTCCCTTGATCAATTCTTGCGAGTTACGATCGTTTCTTGGTGATTTGAAGAGGCTTTGATCCATAGTTTGCATCCTTTGTGTAATCTCCAGGTATTTGAGGTATTATTACATTGATTTCATGTCCCTTCAATCCCTTGATTCATTCCATAACTGATCTAGGTCTTTAGAGGGTTGATTGGAGTCAAAATCGGGTGTTTTAATCGATTCGGTAACCTAAAATGTTTGTTATTGTGATACAAATCAAATGGGGATTAATCAAGGATTTCATTGCATCATTATGGTCTTAAAAGATGAATTATGTGATTAGTTTAGGTGAAAGTGTAGCCTAAGCTAATATGATTAAGAAGTCTCGAGCATATGTAAAGTCTTGTGTTAAGCTTAAGCCGTGTTAGCTCTAAGGAGCTAGTGCGTACATGGTCACGTGGTTTGGGAATCATGATACCTCCCATGGCATAGTTACGTTTGAGTATTCCGGGTGGAGTAACTAACCACCATTGCATAAAGGCATAAACGGTTTATTCAGTTGGAAATGACTTTGTCAATTCCTTAACGACGCCGATGGACCACCTTATGGTTTACCCATCAAGTCGGGTGTGAGGACTCCATGTATGGTCTAAGACCGCCTACACACAACCCCACATCCCTAAGATAAGTGGATTATGTCACTTAGCCTATGTCTAGGCAAAGATACAAAGTAAAGAAAGAAAGAAAGAAAGAAAGAAAGAAAGAAAGAAAAGTTAGGCACAATTAGGAGTATGATGAATCCTAATGTGTTATGTTTATGTTGTGTAGGTGATATCTCTATTGTGATATGACATATGTTATGATGATTATGTGATATTAACAGATATGAAATGATTTTGTTAATATATTATGAAATGGCAAATGTTTTCAAATATGTGTTATCTTACTTAGCTAATTTATTAGCTAACACTTGTTCTTTTGAAAATGTTGTGCCTTCAGGATAATCAAGCTTGAGCTAGGCGAAGATTAGTGTAAGTGCACATCTATGTCAATAGCAGTCTAGATTGTTTGGGCTTATATTGTTATATGTCTTTGTAATGTGATTGTCATTAATGAACTTAGTATTATGCATAGAATACTAGATTAAGTTTAAGTATTGAATGTGTAATAAATCTGCTAAGTGTGAAATGCGACCTCGCATTTCACATAGGGAATACGACTCCGTATTTGCAGGGTCAAATACGAGGCCAATCACAGAATGCGACCTCGCATTAGTGACGGGCTGGGCTGGATTTGCGAGGCCGACTCGCTGAAGCCCATGTCAGGTGTTTCCTATAAATACCGAACCCTAACAGAGATTAGGGTTGAACATTTGTCTAAATATCAAGCAGGTATTGCAGGTTATAGTCTTCAAAGGTTGTTCCGCTAGCCCGAAGAAGATCTGCGAGGCAGCAGGTGATCTAGGGGCTTATTGTTGATCACCAAGTTATAGTGAGGGATTCCGCACCTCAAGATAACTGGAGTAAGCTATTAACGATCCGTACCAGGGGACTTACAATTGGTATCAGAGCCTCTTGGTTTAATACCGGAAGGTTATAGCTTGTTGGTGATAGACAATATTGATTTAGGGTCGTTTAGACGTGATTCTTTCATGAGTTTACGATCGGAAATCTTGTTTGTGACCTCTATTTGTATTTGCAGCAGTCGAAGGTGTTGTTGTTGGTTTTTAGGGTTTCGAATTCAAGAGATCTAAGGATTCCAGCATCGTTTGCGACCTCGCATTGTTTGACCTCGTGAGTTTTGACCTCGTAGTTTTGACCTCGTAGTTTGTTTGTGACCTCGTATTTGTTTGCGACCTGGGTAGCTATTACGACCTCGCCAGTTCAATTGCGACCTCGTATTTTGTTTGCGACCTCGTGAGCTCTTTAAGACCTCGCCAGTTCAATTACGACCTCGAGTATTTAATTGCGACCTCGTATTTTTCTTTACGACCTCGTGAACTTTTACGACCTCGTTTATTTTTGTAAACAGTTCGTGAATTTTGCTAGCTCGGAGAAAATGACGTCTCAATTACCCGCAAATTATCAATCTTTGCTGAATCAACTAATTCTGATGGATCATGAAACCGGAAAGGCCAACTCACCGCCCAAGTTAATAAGCCTTGATAGATATTTCAGTTGGAAGGGCAGATTCGAGTCATATTGCAGGTTAATGGATGTGAGGATGTGGATATGTATTGTTAATGGTTATGTTCATCCCACTGTGCAAAGTGACAAAGAACCTACTGGTTCTGGTGGTGGAAAAGCAGCTTCGTATGAGCAAATGACTGTCGATCAAAAGAAGGACTACGAAGCAGAAAGTAAAGCTTTAGGATCACTCCGAATGGCTCTCCAAGGGGAATTCTTGCACTTGTTTGAAATGTATGACAGTGCAAAAGGCTTATGGGATGCACTCAAAAAGCATTGTGAAGGTGATGATGATCTCAAGAAGAGAAGGAAGGATTTGCTAAAGAAGCAGTATTATGTCTTTACTAGCTTCAAAGATGAACCTCTTGATGAGATCTTGATTTGTTACAGTCATCTGCTGGTTGAGCTTGCATACTTTGGGTACAAACCTGATCCAGAAGATGTCATCGAGAAGTTGTTGGAAGCTCTTCCAGTTAAGTGGGAAGGGTTTGTAACTTCAATCCAACAAAATCCTGAATTTAGCACATGGACTCTGGATCAGATCATTCGAAAGCTGAGAGGTCAAGATATGAAACGAAAGTCAAAGGAAGCAGGTAGCAGTGATTTTGTTCAGCGTCCTGAACTTTATCATAGCAAATCAAGCGTTTCTTCTGCAAAATCTTCAAGTGGAGGGATTACTGCCTTCTATAGTGGAGATGATGACAAGATGAAGATGTCAACGGATTCTGATAGCAACTTGATGTATGTAACTTCTCCAGAATCAGCCATGGTAGTGCATAATGGGATTCAGAATGGTAGTTCTCCAAGCTCGAGTTACACAGGGATGCCGATGAGCATAAGATCTGCTGAGGGACATTTGGGCATGCTCGCTTCATTTGTGTCTGCTCATGAGAAGTTAATTGGAGGAAAACTGACTGATCCTGATTTGGTTAGGGAGGATTACAAGCAAGTTGATCCAGATGACTTGGAAGAAATGGATCTGAACTGGCAATTAGCTATGTTAACATTGAGAGTTCAGCGTTTCACAGATAGAACCGGAAGGAAGGTTGTGAATGGAAAAGTAGGGTTTGACAAGACCAAGGTGAAGTGTTATAACTGTGATGGTTTTGGACATTTTGCAAGAGAGTGTCAGAGGCCAAGACGGGACAACAATTCAGCTACAGGCCGTCAGAACTTTAATCAGAGTGGTTCTATAGTGAGTCAGAATTCCGGACATCAATATGCTAATACTGGGAACCGAAGCTCAGGAGAAACGGATAACTCAAGAGCTTTAGTTGTTCAATCTGATGGTACTTATAATTGGGGTTCGACTAGTACCGATGATCAGAATCATGCATTCTTGGCAGAAATTCAAGATATTGATGGAGGAATGAATGATCATGTTGATAATTCATTCGACTATACACTATATGCCAGCACGGATGATCATGATAGTTTTCATCAGAAGGTAGAAGAGGAATCTGAACCGTCAGAACCAGTAAGAGCTAAGAATGAAGAAGCTTTCACTGAAGCTAATGAAACTGTGAAAATTGAGAAAAAGGATAAGGATGTAAAGATCGAGATACCTGATGATCTGAGTACAGAAGGGCTCGTGAATTTCGTGGCCAATCTTGAGGCACCAGAACAACAGGTAAGTCTTTCTCTACAATCACTTATTTCTGTTTGTAAAAGTAGCATAGGTTTGTCTAGCGAAGTAACTGTCCTTAGAAAGGAACTTGACTCTACCAAGACCCTTTTAAATGATGCCACTAGTGATAGAAGTAAGTTATCTACTGATGTCATGGTATTTAAAGGTCATGCCAAAGAATATCTTAATCGGATTAAATCTGAAGAAGATAGGTTTGAGTCACTTAGGGTAGAATATGCACAGTTACTAGGCAGAAAACAAATGCTAGATGAGGATTTAGAAAGGGTAGTAAAAGAAAGTGCTAAAAAGGACAAAGAATTAGCAGATTCTAGAGTACAGATTGTTGAACTAAGTGGCAAACTAAATAAAATGAGAGACATAGGAACTATGATGGGTCACCTTAGAGATGCAAAAGTTAAAGGTGAACAACCTAGTTTTGTCCAGAAATATAATGCCGTTCCGCCACCTTTTAGTCACAATTATGACAGTTTTCAGAAGCTTAATTTAGAAGAATCTGAAAAATCAAGTCCTGAAAATGTACCCAAGACTACCCCTCCACAGACCAAAACTAGTGATGTTCTTATCCCTGAGATGTCTAAGTCAGAGGGATCTGGGAACAAGACTAGTGAATCTACGGCTCACTCAGACCCAAGTGAAGCCAAACGGACGGTGGATAATAAACTAAAAGAAATTGAAAAAGAAGTTGAAATGGAAACAATTGTCTACTTTACTTTGAAAGGTAATGATAAAGTGTTTTCAGCAAAGGAGTCAGATTTAAACGGTAAATATCCTGAAAATATTGATCAAATCTGGAGTCTTGATGAACCCGTAAAATCTGAACATTTGCCAAAACCTGTTAAAAGCAAGAACTTTAAAGATACAGTTTTCAAGAAAGGCTTTGTTCAAACTTCTACAATTAATGCAGAAGGTTTGAGTGTTCAATCTGAAACACCTGAACAATTTGCTGAAAGGAAAATTAAAGAAATGTTATCCATTGATCCAAAGATTCAAACTGTGAAACGGTATGCACCTCCCATACATGCACCGACTTCTTGGGAAGAGGCTTATGCAGCTCTTGAATATATAGATGAATTAAGAGGTCATGGGGTTCCAGTGCCTGAGATTATTCATGGTGATATATCAAAGAAGGCTTCTAAAAGGTCATGTTTTAAGTGTCGTGAGATAGGTCACGTATCAAGTTGTTGTCCTTATAAGAAGAATAAATCTAGGATGTCACCTGATAAGTCTAAGGATAGTGTTGGGTCTTCTGGAAGCAATGGGAAGGGTAAATTAATTGATCAAGTAAGTTCACCACAGTTCATGAGTGCTTATAGAAATAAATATTATGAGGATTATGCAAAAAGACATCCAGATGATGTAAATGCACAGAACTATGTGAAACTAATTAGATCAAAAGTTGTCAATGGACATCGAAAACCATCCCAAACTCTAAGGAACACATCACCTCAATCTAGAAGTATTTCACCTAAAGACAGATCTGAGAAGTCTAGAAGTGTCTCACCTAGAGATAAGTCTGTACAATCTAGAAGTGTCTTACAAAGAGAGATTGAGAATAGAACCCAGACAAGTAGTAGTAAGCCTAGAAGTGTTTCATCTCGAGAAGGTTCTAGTAGTTCGAGTCAGTCTAGTAAATTAAGAGATAAACCCAACAGTGCTTACTATGAAAGGTTAATAGCTGAAGCAAAATCGAATTCTAATCCATTATTTCAGCGACATAGTCCTAGGAGAATGTCTTCATCATCTCCTGAGAGAATGTCAAGATTTCAAAAGAATTCTAAGGGTTTTAACCAAAGGCTACCTACTGAAAGGAGGCCTAGTGGTTCCCCCAGTCGTAGGCTTAGTGCTGGAAGAAATTCACGAATTTCACCCAGCAGAAGGCCTGTTGACAGCTTAACTGTTAAACCAGCTAAGGCTTGGGTGCCTACTGGTGAATTTTGGGCTGACATAGTCTCTGATGAAGAGAATGATAGACCCAAAGCCAACAGGGCTAGGGGTCCTTTTGAGAACTAATTATTTTGTGAATGTGCAGGAGTTGCTAAGGAAAACCACAGGTTTATGGTTTGTCAATAGCGGAAGCTCCAAGCACATTATGGAAGACAAGGGACTATTGACGGAGTTTACTCCTGTTAAAGGGTCCTATGTCTGTCTTATGGATTCCAAAGGCGGAAAAATTTCCGGGGTTGGAAGAGTTGTAAAAGGAAGCGTCCTAATTGATAATGTTAATTTTGTTGAAAAACAGGATCAGAACCTTTTGCCAGGCGTATCAATGTCTAAGAAGGACTTGGATAAGGAAAAAGTCTATCTTACTCATTATACATTAAAGGGTAGTGATCGAGTTTTTACCGAGATGGAATTTTCAAGATTTTGTTTTCCTCGGGTTTTGATTGATAAAGTATGGAGTGTAGAAGTTAACAAGGAGGATCGCAACTATGATCGTCCGAAAGTTGTGCCTCTTGTGTTAACTCCTGAACAAGAAGAGATTTGTAGGTCTCATAAGCAAGCTGTCAAGGACTTTGAAGATGTGTTAGATGGACGAAAGAGAAAGATCCATGAAACTCATGATCAATGTTCCAAGAAGACTTGTTTTAATTAGTTTATATTTATTATTGTTCATGTGATAGACAAAGTACTATAGAAGATCATGACTAGATGATGATCTATAGTACATGTTCTAATTTTTATATGTTTGATTTATATTGTTGGTTATGTTATATGTCAGTTCCAGAAGTGCACTAGTTTAATCACAGGGATGAAGAAATTGGTGTTCTTGAGGAAGTAGACATCAGTGGATGTTTATCTTAGGGGAGAGATTGGATTACATAACAGCAAGTGAATACTCATTCACCGGCTCTGGCTATTACGGTTAGGTTTTCCTTTGTACTCTCATAAAAGACAGATTGTAAATCCACCATATCCATAACCAATAATCCTGTTAAGCACAGTAGGACTAAGCACATAGACATAAGGTTTCATTTTATACGTGATTGTGCTGAAAAGAAACTAATAGTCCTAGAAAAGGTGCCGAGTGACTTTAATTTAGCTGATCTGTTCACTAAGGCTTTCGACCGAACTCGTTTCGAGTTGTTAGTCCAATTGATTGGAATGAGAAATCTATAGTGACAGTGTCTCTCAAAAGGAACTTTGTAAAATGAGTCAGTGTTTGTGTCGTAATGTATGTGTGTCATATAGTGTCAGAAAAATGAAATAAAAATGAGAAAAATCAGAAAAGAAAAAGAAATATAATAAAAAGAGTAAGGTCACTGCATCAAGACGATTAGACATGACGATACTTTAGCTTTTAAGCCTACTTAATTGTACTTTAAAATTGCTCAGTTCAGTGATACCATTATATGATGTATCGGTAGGCACAAAGTACCAAGGTTTCCTTATAATCTGAACTTAATATATACAATGTTCTTATGGGAAACGTATTCAGATATATGGCTGAGAATGCTTGTCTTAAAATAGACAAGTCCTTTAAATCTTATGAAAGATCTTGCATTGTAATTAGGTATATTTGGTCTTTATATAGAAGGTCTCGGGTACATATATGTGTATGTATTGTTTTTTCGGATGTATATTTGTGACAAGATATGCAAATATCTAATAAAACCGTAAATCTGTTGAAAATATGAAGCTAATGTGGCCTTTGAGATTCGAACAAGTAAGTCCTTGGGGTGTCTTTGTATACCTAGCCTACCTAAAGCTTCCAACTTGGGATAGGTTGTCAGAAAGTTCGCTACACGGGTCTCATCGAAAGTCATGGTTTTCATAAGTGCTTAAAATAATGTCACAAATATGCAAGTACTTGGCATTATGCAATGTTGAGTATATTTCCGTACGTGAGTCAAGTTAAGTCGCTTTGCGCGTGAGGAATCACCGACCTGTCACCGCTGACTTGATTCTTAAAGACTTTCTCACTTTACTCACCAAATGTCTTAATTTTAGTGCTTGTGTCGATTGTGAGAATGTATCTGAATATGGGGCACATAAGTTCGCAAACATGATTAAGTGACATATTAGGCTACTCGGGTTGCATGGTGACTGTCCTTGGCCAGGGTATGTCGAAAGTGTCACAAACCAAAAAGGAGACTGGAAGTACCGAGTGTTTAAGAGGACAAACATATTGGTAATCGTTTTTGGATCACTGTTCATAACTAATAATTAGAGAATTATTTCTCGCTAGTAGGCTTATGTAATATGCTAAATCTGATCTAATCAGCAGTAACTTTAGCTCTTGTAACTATGTTATTCGTTTATGTTTAGTGTATGTGTTATGTTTTTCGTGAAATGTTTAAATTTTTATTTGTATTGTATTGTTTAAATAAAAGTTCCTATTGCACGAGAGATATAGTCAGAATAGAATCTAGTTTCCAAGAGGACTCAACTACGTTCTTATGGAACAATGAATAAACGAGTAGGGTAGTTAAGCGATAGTGTTGTGATCAAAAGCTAAAAGAAAGTATGTCACAGTAACAGAATATGGGTTTAAGGAAAAGAACACAGAGTTGTTGATTTCAATAAACAGATATTAGTTTAATATGTATTTTTATCATTCTTCGAAAGAAGATTTTCTTAAGAATGGACACAGAGTTGTTCATAGTTTTGAATTTGATCTTTGAAAGATTTTTGAATCAAAAAGATTTGGAACAGAGATTCTAAATAATTTTGATAAACTATGTGCATAATTTGAAAGTGCTTGCAGTGAATTATTTGACCTTAAAGATTGTAGTATTCATTTTATCTTGTAAATGTTATTCAATTCTTCAGATTGTATGTTATTACTTTGAGAAGATTTGATGCTTTTTGTTGAGATGTGCAGATTAACAGGACAACGAACAGATAAGTTTTCTGTAGGTTGTGAAGTTAAAGTGCAAGAAAGACAAATACACAGAGATGGTATAGGTCACTCAATGAGAAACCAAGATGTATACTAGTATGATGAGGCAATCATAGAAGTATTACATTTGGTATAAATTTTCTTATGCAAATTTATATAGATAGATCTCATATGCAAAAGTATAGGCGAGTAGGTTTCAGTTAGATGTCTTTGCTGAGTTAAAGACAAGCGACTTTGGAAACTGAATCTATAAGTTTGCATAATGAAGGATAATTTGTTGGAAGACCTTAGATTAGGTTATCCATAGAATAATAAGACAGGGTTCTTAAGATTCTAAATTTTTGATGAGTATCAATAGAATAATAAGACAGGGTTCTTAAGATTCTAGATAAGTATCGATAGAATAATAAGACAGGGTTCTTAAGATTCTAAATTTTTGATGAGTATCAATAGAATAATAAGACAGAGATCTTAAGATTCTAGAATTTTTTTTTAGTTGACAGATAAACAATGAGTTTATAGGTCCTTATTTTAAACCTTAAGATTTCAATAAGAAGTATAAGGTTTTGATTATTGAACGATAAAACAGGGATTTTAAGGTTCAAGTTCTTGAAGATTTGTAGTTCTAGACTAAGATAATGTCATATGTTTATGACTTATGATAGTGAAGAATAACAAATTTGGAGAAGAAAATGAAGAATGTAGTTCTAGATTAAGTCGTTACTATCAAATGTAATAGTGATGAAATAATGAAGAATAACATTATTTTTTTATCTTGTGTTTCAAGCTTGTATGTGTAGGTATTAGCACAAGGAAGCACATTGAGACTTCGAGACATGATTTAGATTGCTTTTGAAACAGGATCCATGTTCCTGAAGTTTGTGATTCAAGTTTCAAAGTTTCTGGTTTTCATGGGAGTCAACTAGTTCAGGATTGATTGTTGGAAATTCTACTTCTCTATTACATGCCGGTTATGCAAGGCGAGCAGGGACTCGAGCAATATATCCAAGAAGGAAGATTGCATATGCTTAATTCGGAGGGATTTATCGTTGAGGGGGAGAACTACAACAAGCTATGGTGCATTAGTTGATTATTATGACGATAAAGAGAGTTTGAAGTTTGTCTTTCAAATCTGAAGTTTCAGAAGATCGAGTTTCGGGTATAGCAATTAAAATTTTGTTGTCTCGAAATTCTTTTTCAGTGTATTTGCAGAGAAGTCAATCTAAAAGAATGATTTCTGAGCAATATTCTGAGGTATTAAAAAACATTGCTATCAGGCAAGGTCTAGAATATGAGGTAGACAATGCTCAATGTTTTTCTAGTTGAAGATCTTAGATATAGAAATAATTTTATTTTAATATGAAAGATTATCAACTATGTTATTAAAACCTTAGACATAGACATTAAGTAAATGTAGAAGGTTATGTGAAACCTTAGACATAGACATTAAGTGGATGTAGAAGATTATTAAAATCTTAGACATAGACATAATGTGAATGTAGAAGGTTAAAAAAAAAATCCTTAGATATAGACTTAATGTGAATGAAGAAGATTAAGAAAATCTTAGTCATAGACATTAAGTGAATATGAAAGGTTATTGACTATATTATGCCTTAGACATAGAAATGTCATGTTTGAATGTGAAAGGCTACATAGTTAATATTTTATGCTTTAGACATAGATATATTGTTTTAATATGAAAGGTCTTTGCTACCTTAGATATAGAAACATATATGAATGTGAAAGGCTTAAGGATTGATTATTTAGATCATATAGTTATGAAAACATGTCATAAATTGAGGAGAAGTACCTAGTCAATTGTGTTTTCATAAGAATATGAAGTATTTAATCAATATTTTGTTCTATCATAGTTATGTATCCCAGTCATAAATTGAGGGGGAGTACATAAGAATGATGGTTGTTATAATGATTAGTCATCGTTATACTTCCTAGTCATAAAATTGAGGGGGAGGTATAAGAATGAAGAATCAATTTTATAAATGGTTAGAAATATGGATTGTTGCAAGTGGTACAGATTTGGGAAAGCTAAATTCGAGAAAGTTTTGGAAAGATTGATTGTTGAAAAGTTAAAGAATTTTGTGTAAGTTTATTAACTTTTCAGGTTTAAGACGAAGATCAAGGAAAAGATGAAAATTTGATGCCTACAGGTTTGGTCATTTTAATTTTTCATATTTCCAGGAAGTTCGTTGATTAATTATTCAGAAACTTTGACGAAATTTTTTGAATTTTAAAGTGTGCAGGTTTTACGACCTCGTAATTAGCAAGAGGCAGAATACGACCTCGTAATTGGTCGATTGGGCCTTGTGCAGATACGACCTCGTAATTGGACCGGGTTGACCCAGACCCATTCGGGTCAAGTGGGTATATAAACCAAATTTACCCATACACAATTGTGAGTCCCAAACTCTCTAGATGGATTAACCCAAAGTGTAAAATACAACAAGTCTAATAAGCACTAGATTGGACTAGTATTACTTGAATATAAATGCAAGTATATAAACAAAGTAATACAAGACTAAAAGCAATAAAATAAAGGTGGAACACAATGTAATATTTTCAAGTGTATTTTATTTATGATGTTAAATAAATTACAAGGTTGTGCGGAATCAAGATAATACAAATATGTAAGTATCCTAACAACCTATGAATTACAAATGATCTATATTTGCCAAATAAACTCTTTTGATCGAGATACTTAAAGTTGTGAAGTATCCCTGTTATGATCGAGAGTATTTAGACAAATTCACCTTAATTGCTAAAAAGTAATTTTAACAAGGAAATGACTTTGTATTTATAGACAAACAAATTCATCAGTGAATTTGTGCCGTACAAATATGGTTGCATGCATTTAATGAACCGACAAGGTCATTAAATGCATTGGTTAAGGTACAAGGATAAAGTCACATCAATATGACAATAATTCTTTTAACCAACCACCTTTACACACGTAAGCACTTTGGTAAAGAAAGTGGAATGTTCTTTGAAAAGTGTGTAAAGGCAAAAAGTCAATTCCTCGTAATCAGTGTTCAGACTTGTAAGGTCTAGAACACTGACGATTCCTCCAGTCGTAGATCTGGTAAGACTTCCAGTGGACTCCGCCATTTGTCAGTCTTCTTTATTCTAACTTCAGTCTTTGACTTCAGTGAGAATGTCTTCAGTAGAATAGATCTGGACTGGGGTGAAGTCCAGTGAGCTAATCTGGAGGATTCCAGATTTTCCTATACAAGTATTTTGCTCACTGGTCTTCCATTATTTCTGAACAAATCTTCAGTGGGACTCCAGACTTCTCGTCTGGAGTGGGTCCAGTAAAACTGACCCTAACAAATTCCCCCTATTTGTTTAGAAATAATGCAAGGTTTTTCAAGCTTCTATCTATACATTTTGTATGCTTGAAAAACACTTGTTTTGACTTAGTCTAAATTTTTTTTAAGTTACTGGAGAACACTTTATAGATCATCAGTGTTTCAGTTTCATCTTTTAATTTTTACTTAGACTAAATCTGATCACTTACTTGTGAATCAAAATATGTAACTATATTTACAGCCATCAACAGAAAATAAGTTACAATTTTGGAAAATAAATACAAGTACAAGTAAAATGATACAAGAGTCAGGCCCTTCTTTTCGACGTCTGTCCTGGAGCATCTTCAGAAGCCTTTCTCTTTGGAGATGGAGAGGATGGTACAGACTCTGGTGGCTTCATACCTATTGCAACTTCCATCTGTTGCTTTCTCTTCCATACTTTCTCAATCCTCTTCAAAAATGCTTTAACGTCAGTCGACAAATCAGTCTTCCCCCTGAACGTTAAGGCTATCTCCTTCAGTTCAGTCCATCCAAAAGCTTGGACTGAAGCACTCTTTCTTTCATCAGTAAAGTTACCCTCTCCTGGTCAACTTTATTTCAAACCTGCTCATGCCTTCATGATTTTCAGCAAGCTTAATCTCTGCACCAATGATCTTTCTGGCATCAGCCCTGAAATTCAACATTTCTTCATACTTGGCTTTCTGCTTTGCCATCTGGATCATGTATTCAGTTTCCTTGGATACTTTCTGCTGTTCTATGGCAGACTGGAGTTTTTCACGATCAATTCTTTGTGAAGTATCCAAAGGAATGAATGTGCTCAGATCAGCATCTCTGATTTCCTTGATCTGTTTGGCAGTGAGTTTTGGTAAGCCCTTTAACTTCTTTCTGTACTCTATCTCCAGAGCACCAACATTCTTTCTTATTTTCTTCTGGAGGTTCACCAGTTCCTCCGTCCTTTGTCTAATCAATTCAACTACACTGACTCCATACGTTACAGCATCATAAGTTTGTTCTTCTTCAGAGTACCTGGAGCGAATGTAGACATCATCCAATGCATCTAGACATTGATGAATTCTGGGGTCTTCCTTCATTCTTTTATAAACATCAATATGTATGCCCAACCTGCCAGCATTGTAAGAATCAAGGGTCCCCATGATTGCCATCTCCCTTTTGTGGGCCAGCAATTCATCCTTTTGATTTTTCTTGAAAATTTCTATCATGATGCATTCTTGTTCCAGTCTTTTTGAGGTGTCATCATCAGCAGTAGGTCCAGCAGTTTCACTTTCTTCTCCAGATATCATGTGTTGCTTTCCTTTTACAGACTTCAGAGTTGTTGTGATATCTGGGAAAGATTCAAACTGGGGCTCACTGGCATCAGTACCAGTAGCCTCTTCAACCTGCACAATGGCTTCAGTGCCAAGTGCCTTCTGTGCTTCTTGTGCACTGGCATCAGTACCAGTCACTCTTTCTTGTTGCACACTTTCTTCAGTGCCAAATGCCTTTTCAATTGCACTTACAACCACTTCTTTCTTTTTCTTTATCAACCCTTCTGGAACAGACTCAGTGGCAGACTTTTCAACAACTTGCGCTTCAGACTTTTCCCCCTTGGAATGTCCACCAGTTTGAGACTTGTGGGCACTCCATAACTGTTCAAGCATATACCTGTTTGTAGCACCAAAAGTTCTTCCAGCCACTGGAGTTGTGATGTTCACAGTCTTTCTTAGTTGAGTCACTTCCTTCTTGATAATTTAATTTCTGAAGACAAGTGCTTTGGCATTTCATTATCAATCATCTTTACCACCTATGGCAACAACCCATCTTGAATGGTTCTAAGTACAGACCCAGAAATCTCTTCAGTGATTTCTTTCAACATACCATGTCTGAACTTCTTAGCACATTCATCACTAATGGTGCTAACAACAGTATTCTGATCAAGTGTTGGCCTACTCTCCAAATTACTTATCCTGGTGATTAACTTCTGAACTTCATCTGTCAGACCTGTCAGTGGTTGAACAACTTCAGCTTTCACTGCAGTCTGAACAGAATTTACCAATTTTGCTTCTAAGCCCTGGACTGCCACTTTGATATTTTCAGAATTGTTATTTGTGGCCAGTACCAGCTCATTCAACTTCTCAAACACCAGCTTCTCGTTACCAGCAAAAAGATTCATTTCTGATGAAAGGTTATTTGATAATAAAGTCTTGAAATCAGAAACAACCTATGATGAAGACTGGAGTGATCTCTCCAGGTCCGCCACCTTACTTAAAAGGCCTTGGACCTCGGCTGAAGACGAAGTGGAGAGACCACTGGGAGGTTCCAATCCAGAAGCCAATCTGGTAACCGAAGGTACTTGTGCCTGGACCTCTTCAGTGGAAGTTTCAGCAGTTACAACAATGGAGTCCAGCCCACGGTGTTCAGGAAAATTAATTGAAGTTTCAAGTGGTGGTGGTTGATTTTGTGAAATTTGAATTGAAGGTGGATTGAAATATGGAGTGTTTTGTGGAATTGAAAGTGGTGGTGGTGGTGGTGCAGTAATTGATTCTGGTGGTGGTGGCATTTCAGTAAGTGGTTGGGTGACTGAAGCAATAACAGATGTGACAACATTTTCTACTTCTTCACCCAGAAAGTTCATGTTAACATCAAACATGTTTCCTTCAGACATTGGGGAATCTACCTCATCCCAATCTGGAGCCGTCCCAACTGTCTGATCATCTGTCTGATCACCAACTTCTACATTTAAATCTATCTGAGCATCTTGCTCACCAGTCACCTGCTCATCTATCTGGACAACATTTTCTTCCTGCTCAAAAATAGGAGACCCATCTATATTCATGGCATCACCTGTTTTTTTTTTTTTTTTTTTTTTTTTTTTTTTCTTCCTGCTCAAAAATAGGAGACCCATCTATATTCATGACATCACCTGGATGGGTTGATTCGGCTCTATCAGGATTGACCTGAACTCCAGCCCTCCTAAGGCGTCTGGAAGTTCTGGGTCGAGTAGTACTTGCAGTCTGTTGAACCTCAGGAGCCACCTGGGTTACTGGTTGCACAATTTCAATATTTTGGACTCCAGAGGGTCCTTCACCAACCTGGTTCCCTCCTGGAGCCACTTCTGGCTCATCAGATGATGAAGCATCGTTTTCTTCCCTTTGGAAGCTAAGCATGGTCTGAGGGATATTTACCTCATTTGGTGGAGATCTAAGGTTGGTCAGTTCACGCATATACTCACATACAGAAAAGTGAGTGGTTTCAAAATCATACTGGTCACCTAGAGCTCTTTTGAAAATTAGTGAAAGGAAACGAATATAAGGTACAAATTCTTTTCTACCTTTCACCTTAAGACGCTCTACCAGATCATCAAATAAAATTTGAGCAAAATCCACTCTATATCCGAACCAGAGGCAGTAAGCAATCTGGAGATGTGTTTGATTTATCTGGTCAAGTCCTCCAGAACTGCCTCCCAAACATTCAACTAAATGAGTGAAAAAGAATCTCCATGAGTCTGACAGCCTGCTCATGTAGATTGTTCCCTTTCTGGATAGCTGGCCATGCTCATCAGTAAGCGGTACTTTCCTTGTTAATTCAAAACCTGCTTCTGTTCTTTTTATTCGGGTGCAAATAGGTCTTTTGTGTCTACTTTATTTGCCCCTAAGCTCGATAAAGTTACTACTCGCCTAGATTGTTCTATAGAAGTTGAAGTTGCTAACGGTACTATTAGTGACATTCAAGAGGGTTATGATGATTGTTCCATTGAGATAGAAGGTCGTTCCTTCCCGGTTCAGTTATTGCCCACTACTCTTGCTGGATTTGATGTAGTGATTGGTATGGACTGGTTATCTCAACAAGATGCTAACATTTTGGGTTCCAAAAAGATGGTGCGTTTCTCTACTCCGGATGGTCATGTTGTTTCGGTTTATGGAGATAAGAAGAAAGGGAGTTTAAAGATCATCAACATGATGAAAGCTCTCAAATGTATCCGACAGAATAAGAACCACTTCCTTGCTTATGTTATTGATGTACGAAAAGAAAAGTCTCCTATTACAGATGTTGATGTGGTTTCTGATTTTTCTGACGTCTTTCCTGATGATCTTCCCGGTATTCCTCCCGACCGTGAGGTCACTTTTCAGATTGATCTTGTACCCGGTGCTACTCCTGTTGCAAAAGCACCATATCGTTTGGCTCCTTCAGAAATGAAAGAGCTTATGTCTCAGCTCCAAGAGCTACTTGACAAAGGTTTCATACGTCCAAGTTCCTCGCCTTGGGGAGCTCCTGTTCTCTTTGTCAAAAAGAAAGATGGTTCTATGTGTATGTGCATAGACTACCGTGAGCTTAATAAGCGAACGGTTAAGAATAAGTATCCTCTCCCACGCATTGATGATCTCTTTGATCAGCTCCATGGTGCTTCTTACTTCTCAAAGATCGATTTGCGGTCCGGCTATCATCAATTAAAAGTCAAAAAGGAAGATGTGGTCAAGACAGCTTTTCGTACACGTTATGGGCACTATGAGTTTCTTGTCATGCCGTTTGGGTTGACAAATGCTCCTGCCGCTTTTATGGATTTAATGAATCGGGTATGTCGCCCATTCTTAGATCATTATGTGATTGTCTTCATTGACGATATTCCTATCTACTCTAAGTCTGAAGCTGAGCACCGTGAGCACTTAAGAGCCGTTCTTGAGGTTCTTAGGGAGAAAAAGTTATATGCAAAGTTCTCAAAGTGTGAATTCTGGCTTCGAGAAGTTCAATTCCTCGGGCATGTTATCTCTTCCGAAGGTATAAAAGTTGATCCTGCAAAGATTGAAGCTGTCTCCAAATGGGAACAGCCTAAGACACCTACGGAAATCAAAAGTTTTCTTGGTTTAGCGGGCTACTACCGAAGGTTCATTCAAGATTTCTCACGTATAGCTAAACCTATGACAGAATTGACGAAGAAAGGGGTGAAGTTTGTGTGGACCGAAGCTCAAGAAAAAGCCTTCCAAACGTTAAAGGAAAAGTTATGTGAAGCTCCTGTCCTAGCCTTACCCGAAGGTACCGATGATCTTGTTGTTTATAGTGATGCTTCTATTTCAGGTTTGGGTTGTGTTCTTATGCAAAGGGACAAAGTTATTGCATATGCTTCACGTCAGTTGAAGTCCCATGAAAAGAACTACCCGACTCATGACCTTGAATTAGCTGCTGTGGTGTTTGCATTGAAGTTGTGGAGATCTATTTGTATGGCACTAAGTGTACATTGTACACCGACCATAAAAGCTTGCAATATGTGTTTACACAAAAGGAAATGAATGTAAGACAACGGAGATGGATGGAACTTCTGAAAGATTATGATTGTGAAATCAAGTATCATCCCGGTAAAGCCAATGTGGTGGCGGATGCATTGAGTAGGAAAGTGCAGAATTTTTCTTGTAGGTTGATGAGTATGGTTGTACAAGCCAAGTCTGGGTTACTTGACCGAATCAAGGAAGCCCAAGCTAAAGCTCTTTTGAAAGAAAATGTTGATAAAGGAAGTATCGGCAAGAAGAAGCGACTTGCTATGGAAATGAATAGCCGTGGATTTCAGACCTATAAAGGCCGGATTTGGGTACCATTGCTTGATGGTAACCGTGAGCTAATTCTTGAAGAAGCTCATAGGTCTAGATATTCAGTACATCCCGGTATTACAAAGATGTATGCAGATTTGAAGCCCATCTATTGGTGGCCGAATATTAAAGGAGAAGTTGCTCACTTTGTTGAAAGATGTTTGACTTGTGCACGTGTAAAAGCTGATCACAAAAAGCCATATGGAATGTTGCACCAATTGGAGATTCCGGAATGGAAATGGGACCATATTACTATGGATTTTGTAACTAAGTTACCAAGGACACCAAGTGGTAATGACATGGTATGGGTTATTGTGGATAGATTGACGAAAAGTGCTCATTTCTTAGCGACACGTCAAGATGTACCATTGACCAAGATGGCGAAGTTGTACATAGATGAAATCGTTTCAAAGCATGGTGTTCCTTTGTCTATTGTCTCAGATCGAGACACGAGGTATGTATCTAGCTTTTGGAAAAGTCTTCAACGAGAGTTAGGTACTAGAGTAAACCTGAGCACTGCTTATCATCCCCAAACTGATGGTCAAAGTGAAAGGACGATTCAAACCTTAGAAGATATGCTAAGGGCTTGTGTTTTAGAGTATGGTGGTGCATGGGATGATCATTTGAAATTGATTGAATTTTGCTTATAATAACAGCTATCATGCAAGTATTGGAATGCCACCGTTTGAAATGCTTTACGGTAGGAGATGTAGGACTCCAAGTTGTTGGTTGGAGCCCGGTGAAAAGCAGTTTACGGGTCCTGAAATCATTGAGATCACAGCTGAAAAAGTTAACATTGCTAAAGAAGCACTTCGTGTAGCTAGAGAACGTCAGAAAACCTATGCCGATAAGAAAAGAAGACCGGTTGAGTTCAAAGTTGGGGATATGGTGATGCTGAAAGTTTCTCCATGGAAAGGAGTTATTCATTTTGGGAAGAAAGGAAAGCTAAGCCCACGTTTCATTGGACCTTTCAAGATTTTGAAGCGTATCAAAGATCTAGCATATCAGTTGGAATTGCCTCCAGAATTGGATGGAATTCACAACACATTTCACGTTTCTTATTTGAGGAAAAGCTTGGCGGAAGAGTCTAGTGTCATTCCTATTGAAGATGTGAGTATTGATCCCAAGAAGAGAATGGTTGATGAACCGATAGCGATACTTGGAAGGAAGCAAAAGAAACTTCGCCGGAAGGTGATTGATCTTGTGTCGATCAAATGGAAGCATAACCATGGTGAAAGTTTAACATGGGAAACCGAGTCCGTGATGAAAGAGAAGTATCCTCATTTGTTCATTTCTGATGAGATTCCAGGACGGAATCCTTTTAAGGGGGAGGTAATTGTAACATCCCAAACTTTTCGTGTTTGACTTGTTGACTATTCTGTTAGTTAACGTTAGCTTTCGTCAAGTTTATTTGCCTTAATTGGCTTATGTGTGACCAATGTGCTATACGTGTAAGGTTATAATGCCTTAATGATTCATGTGTTAATGTATTTAAGATGATTAAATGTGTTTAAAGTGTTAGTAAGTATTCCCGTTAGGTCGTTTGAGCCATAAACGTAAAGAAGTAAAGTCGAGGGGCCTAAGTGTGTGCTAAGGAAAGTTGTTCCAGCAGGTTAAGGGGTCATTAGGGTTAATCAAAACACAATTTCAGTTCTCATTCTTCCCTTTCCAAGCCCTAGGCCGCCCCCTCCCTTCCCTTGATCAATTCTTGCGAGTTACGATCGTTTCTTGGTGATTTGAAGAGGCTTTGATCCATAGTTTGTATCCTTTGTGTAATCTCCAGGTATTTGAGGTATTATTACATTGATTTCATGTCCCTTCAATCCCTTGATTCGTTCCATAACTGATCTAGGTCTTTAGAGGGTTGATTGGAGTCAAAATCGGGTGTTTTAATCGATTCGGTAACCTAAAATGTTTGTTATTGTGATACAAATCAAATGGGGATTAATCAAGGATTTCATTGCATCATTATGGTCTTAAAATGATGAATTTTGAGGTACAAAAGTCGTTCATAAGGTTTGGGTCGTTTGGGTTGTGTTTGGTTAAGTTTTGGAGGTTAAACAATGAGGTTTGTGCAGATTCGGGGTCAGTTGCGGCGCAACCCTAAGTGCGACGCAACTAGAATACAGTGACTTAAGTTGCGACGCAATTTGCCCATTGCGACGCAATAGCGACAGAATTTTTAAATGGCCATAACTTTTGAACCGTAACTCCGTTTTTGACAAATAAGCTATCCACGGAATCGTGAGAGAGTCTAATTTCTAATGGTAATGCTTTCAAAAGATGATTATGATGTCAAGTTTCCTGAAAGGTTAATTTAGTGAGTGAATGCCGAGTTCCGTCGAGTTATGTAAGCTCTAAAGTATTAAACTAACCTCCGATGCATCAAGCATTGTCGTGGGTCATATTTATAGGTATTTAGACATGATTCATGACCATAAGTAAGTGGGTATTTGTTTAGCTCATCTATTGGTCGTTTAATGATTATAGGTAGTCGGGAATACTTGCAAAGCTCGGTAACTTACGTTATCACTTGTTGTGCTCTTCAGCGAGGTAAGATAACATCTTTTGTCACCTGATGGTACAACAAAACCCGTTTTCATAAGTTAAACCTTCCAAATGTTTATGATGCTTAAAAGTAAGTTAAAGGGTGCTTATGGGAGGTTGTTACGGGATATGTGGCTTATCATTTATGATGTATGATAAGCATTTGCAGGTTGCAAAGGTAAGATGTAAGTTTTTATGAAATGAAATGTTGGCATGATATTGTTATACGATTATGAAATGATGATGTGCTTATGTTATATGTTTTATGCATGGCTTGAACACCTAGTCACTAGACTTATGATTAGGATTGCCATGTTCACGTGCACGTTAAGGGCCCTAAAGTAAAAGATGAATTATGTGATTAGTTTAGGTGAAAGTGTAGCCTAAGCTAATATGATTAAGAAGTCTCGAGCATATGTAAAGTCTTGTGTTAAGCTTAACCCGTGTTAGCTCTAAGGAGCTAGTGCGTATGTGGTCACGTGGTTTGGGAATCATGATACCTCCCGTGGCATAGTTACGTTTGAGTATTCCGGGTGGAGTAACTAACCACCATTGCATAAAGGCATAAACGGTTTATTCAGTTGGAAATGACTTTGTCAATTCCTTAACGACGCCGATGGACCACCTTATGGTTTACCCATCAAGTCGGGTGTGAGGACTCCATGTATGGTCTAAGACCGCCTACACACAACCCCACATCCCTAAGATAAGTGGCTTATGTCACTTAGCCTATGTCTGTAGATGCAGATTTGTGTGACAGTAGCAACGTAGATTTGATTAACGTTTTTGTTCTTAGGAATATTTATGTAATCGTTGAATAATAAGTCATTAGGACATACGTTTGTGTTTAATGATTACGTTTGAACTTCAATATAAGATTAGTTTATGTTTATTGTTATGTTTGTGTGTTATATTATTGTTTTGCAGGTACAAGAATGTAGAGCCAAGGTTATAAGTGTCATAGAATACTTAAACGGTGGCTGGACGTTATGTACGGGCGAAATAAAGGATCCAAGAGAACGCTCTTCGTGCTGACGTCAGCAGCACGTTGAAGTGTCCTCGTGCTGACGTCAGCACGGACACGAGAGGGTTTTGGTGGATCGGGCTTGATTCACTTCGTGTGAAGCCCAAGTCCACACGAACTAACAATGTTTTAGTATAAATACAAACCTAAAATTCGAATTAGGTAACGAATTAGAGATTGAAAGTCGAATTGTTGCTCGTGCGACCTCCTACACGAACTACTACTTCGTGCATGACCTTAGGTTGATTAATCACTCATTAATTGACAAAAGGAAATAGCAATCTAGTTATCTCAAGAGGATTCCGCACTCTTGACATAACGAATCACGTCTTATTTACGATCTATACGACGATAGGGACTTACAAGTGGTATCAGAGCCCTAAGGTTGATTACCAGAAGGTGTAAGATCGTGTGATTTGCTATTAATTGCAAAATCAATTCGAGATTCAAGTTTTTCTTTGATTTCGTATTCGTCTTCACACGACCTCGTGCTTACGTCAGCACGAGGTTATCTTCGTTCAGTGCTTACGTCAGCGCGACCTGACTTTGTGTTCACTTCGTGCCACGTCAGCACGAACTACTCTTCGTGTGCTCTTCGTCTGCCTAATTCGTGCCACCTAAGCACGAACTCGCATTACTACAGTAACTTATTTTGTTTGATTTTCTTTTTAAAAGACTCAAAATGACTACTGTACCAGCTGCTGCCAACTCACCAAATGCCGTACTTATCAATCAGTTGATTATGCACGATCATGAAGTTGGTCGTGGTAATTCACCTCCAAAGCTTTTTCGAATGGAAAACTATTGGATGTGGAAGAGACGTTTTGAAGACTCTATGCGTCTCAATGATATCGATATGTGGTTTATGATGACACATGGATATGACTGGCCAACATATGAAAAGAATGGTGTAATTGGTAATTATACCTACACAGATATGCCAGATGAGGAAAAGAAAAAAAATGTCATTGAAGGGAAGGCTCGTTCAACTCTAACAATGGCATTGCCTCAAGAAAGTGTTCATCTGTTCAAGAAACATAAGACTTCAAAGGAAATGTGGGATGCTTTAGAGAAATACTGTGAAGGCGATGAGACTTTAAAGAAGAATCGCATAAAGCTTTTAAAGCGTCAGTATGAAGCATTTAATGGTTTGAAAGGGGAATCACTTGATGAAATCATTGCCCGATTCAACCATTTGACCACAGAGCTATCTTATTTTGAAGTGTCATATCCGGAGTCAGAGCTAGTTGACAAATTCTTGGATTCTCTACCAAAAATATGGACTGAATATGTTCATCATTTACAAGATGATAAGGAATACAGTTCATGGGATTTTGAGACTGTGGTTTCAAAATTGAAAAATAGAGAAATGAAGAGAAAAATCAAGGATACTCATGCGGATTTTACTCAAGATCCGTCTTTGTATCATGCTACTTCAGTACATTTGGCAAGTACTAGCTCAGGAAATAATGCATTTCTAAGTGGTGTTGAAGCTACACCAATAGTGGATGCAGATGGACTCGCAGGTTATGTTGCTTATGACAATACTGCTACTACTGTCAAGAGCAATACTCAATCATTTCATTCCATGCCAATGAGTATGAGTTCTGCAGAGGGAAGAATGAATCTCTATTCTGCTTTATGTTCTGCTCATGAAGCTTACATTAATGGAAAGGTTACTGATCCTGCATTGATCGACGATGATTACAATCAGATAGATCCTGATGACTTAGAAGAAATGGATCTACAATGGCAGCTAGCTATGTTAACTATTAAAGTCAGAAGATTCTCAGAGAACTGGAAGATTTTTGGGTAAGGTCACTAAAGGCTTTGACAAATCCAAGGTGAAATGTTATAATTGCGATGGGTTTGGTCATTTCGCAAGAGAGTGCCAACGTCCAAAGAGGACTGATAATACCGTTGCAGGTAGACAGAACTACAATCAAGGCGGTATTACTCCACCCAATCATCAAAAGACTCAAGCAATGATTACATTTCCTGCTACTCCTCAACAGTCAGGTTCTCCTCAGCTTTTGGAGTCCAAGGCTATTGTTGTTCAAAATCCAGATGGTACTTATCAGTGGGATACACAATCAGAAGATACTTCAAATCATGCATATTTAGTTGAGATTTATGATGACTATGCGCATGTTGCAAGTGAAGTTGTTGAAACAATTGATTATGTGTGTATACACTAGTGAAGAGAGAGCATTTGAGATTGTCAAGCAGAATGTTAAGAAAGTTGTTGAGATAGTAAGATCTGAGAGTGAATCTATGACAGCTATGAAGGCACCAGATGAGAAAGTTGTGCCATCAAAAGTTATTAATGCAAATTCAGAGAAGAGTATTGAAGATCAGATGAAAGAATTTGTGATACCTGAAGGTATGACAACTGAAGATTTTGTTGCATACATGGCAGATTGTAAGGCTGCTGATCAGAAGGGAGAACCAAGGAAGCCTATCAGTCTTTGGTATGTTGACAGTGGATGCTCTCGGCACATGACAGGGGACAAGAAGTTGTTGTCCAACTATGTAGATATTAATGGTTCTTATGTTAGTTTCGCTGGTCCCAAGGGCGGCAATATCTCAGGTCAAGGTGATGTTGTCAATGGGAAAATTACATTGGAGAAAGTCAATTATGTGGAACAGCTATCTCATAATCTTATGAGTGTTTCTCAGATTTGTGAAAAGGGTAATCATGTCCATTTTACTGAGAAAGAAGCACTTATTTTGAAGCCGGGATGTTATTCCTGAAGACTGGATCCTATTGAAAGCTCCTAGGAAGAAAGACATCTATGGCCTTATGTTAGGTGTTGATAATTCGAAGGAGCCAGTTTGTTTACTGAGTAAAGCAAATGAATCTGAATCACTGTTATGGCATAGAAGAATGGGACATATTCATTTCCAAAAGATGAATCATATTGTGAAACATGGTTTGGTTGAAGGTGTTCCATTGAAAAGGTTTGAAATGGAAGATAAATGTATACCTTGTCTGAAAGGTAAGCAGCAAAAGTCTCTCATAAACCAAAGCAAGAAAATTCTATTGCCAACCCATTTGAGTTACTTCACATGGATCTTTTTGGTCCTGCGAATGTAAGGAGTATAGGTGGGATGTATTAGTGTTTGGTGGTTAACAGGTGAACTGGAACAATTTCTTTGTTGAAACTGAAAATGTTTATGGAGTTCGTGTTAAAAGAATCAGGAGTGATAACGGAACTGAATTTAAGAATAAAACATTGGAAGTCTTTTGTATGTCCAAAGGAATCCAACATCAATTCAGTGCACCGTATGAACCACAACAAAATGGAGTTGCTGAAAGAAAGAATAGGACTCTAATCGAAACAGCCAGAACAATGCTTGCTGATTCAGGGCTCCCTACTATGTTTTGGGGGGAGGCAGTGAATACAGCATGTCACATTTTAAATAGGGTTTTGATAGTTAAGCGTCTTAATAAGACTTGTTATGAACTTCTACATAAGAAGAAACCCAATTTACAGAATGTTGAACCATTTGGTGTACCGTGTACCTTCTTGAAATATCTACCTCAGTCAAAGTTTGATCCAAAAGTTGAAGAGGGATTTTTCATGGGTTATAAACCGGGTACCTCAATTCGTCGGGTTTACAATAAACAGACCGGCAAAGTTGACTTAGGTACAAATGTCAAGATTGTCAGTCATACCGCTATCCATTCTGGAACTGGCAAGAATTTCGATTATGATAACGTGTTTCGTACATTGCACGGTCCTGCTTCTTATTTAGATCCTGACATAGTTGATGATGTGATCATTCTACGAGATCACATGGATTATAATCCTATTCCTACATCTCCTCCTGCTCACACTGTTGATACTACTCCAA
>CM067170.1:44057908-44115375 GCA_034093135.1 Erigeron breviscapus | reverse complement strand
TTTAGTGATGACATTTTCACCTATTCTAAGTATGACGAAGAACACCATGTTTGCGTAAAGAGCGTTATTATGATTTTTTGCATGAAGAGGCTTAAATCTAAATTCGCCAAAAGTGACTAAAATGTAAAGGGAGCAGCTGACGCTTAGAGTTGAAAGGACCAAGGTGCCATTTAGTGTTTAAGTTCCATGACTCTAAGTTTGTGGTAAACATTTGATACAATGAGTCAGTCAAAGGTAATGTTTCTAGAGACGAAGATGTTGGTATTACGTGACAGGATTCAGAAAAGCTGAGAGGAACAATCATGAAACCATACGTCTAAAAGTAAGATTTCGGTACCTGTGAACGGAGTAAATAAAGGTTGTATTTGAGGAAGCTCATGAAGCAAGGTAATCTACTCTTTTGGAAGCCGCCACAAATGTATTACGACCTCTTATGAAGCAAAGTGACGTTAATTCTCTCCAATGATGTGTGATTCGTATCAAAAGTCAACATTATGTGTCGAAAGTTGTATATAATCATTAAATATTCAATGATCCTCTAACAGAAGCGAGGAGTCACGTTATCATGGACTAAGTAACAAGGTTGTTTAGGATGCCAAAGGTACTGACATGATAAGAAAATTAGTAGGCAGGTTGTCCAAGAATGCTTATTTCTTGGTGAACTATTGCACCGTTTCGTTGGATATGAAAGAAAAGATGTATGTTAATGAAGTTCTCTTAAAGTGTGAGAGTTATTTGTTGAATGTTTCAAATCGAGACGGCCGTTATGTAAACAATTTTTAAAGATGATTCAGTGAAGTATGAAGGAAATGGTGTACTCAAGTGATGCCTATCACTCCTAGAGTGATGGGAAAGAGAAAGAACGATTTAAAAACTTTGGAAAATCATATGATCGTGTGATGGTGCATGGAGATTCCCCCTAACTATTGTTGAGTTCACACGTAATGAAGAATGTGATGTTGGCATGGAGTGTCATTTCGTGATATGACATGTCATCGAAAGGAATATATGGGGAAAAAGATCATGAAGATAACGGTACATAAAATCAGGATTGCTAAAGAAATGTACAAATAGCTCAAGATCTCTCAAAAGGTTCTAAAATGAGCAAAGAAAGCCAATTATGAAAAAATGTGAGTAATATGGTCTAGCCATAAGGCTCTAAGGAAGGATTTTATTTGCAACAATGAGTATGGCGAGTCGACCCTTTGTCCAATGAAATCATGTGAGTTATGGTAGCAAGTTAATAAGGACAGGTGCTGGAAGGTCTTATCCGCCAAATGAATAGTCTTTGCCGAATGTAATGTGTGTACTACTTATGAAGGTTAAAGATATGAGATGGTTACTTGGTTTGATTTAAAGATTGAATCAAAGAAATAACAAAACGGTTGAAATGGTAAAGTGAAAGTAGAAAAGACTACGTAAGAAGCTAAATGAGATTGACTATGCTATGTTAAAGTACAATCCAAGGAAATCCTGAAAAGTTATGATAAAGTTAGAGATATGAAAGTGTTGATTATCCATGAGTGGCGAAAATGATTATGAGGACATAATCCTCTTAAGGGGGAGATAATTGTAACATCCCAAATTTTTTATGTTCGACGTTTGACTTGTCCGTTAGTCAACGTTAGGTTATGTCAAGTTATGTGCCTTAATTGGATTATGTGATTAAATGCTTATGCGTTTAATATAAAATTAGTAAGGTGAATTTAAACGAAAGTAATTAAAAGTAAAGTTCTAAAAGTCAAGTGCTTGTTAGATTGTTAAGTGTTCCGGCTAGTAAGTTAAGCTTAGAATGTAACGTTTAAAGAGTCGAGGGACTTAAGATGGAAATTAAGGAAGTGATGGATAGGGGTTATATGATAATTAGGCTTCCCTAATTGTCATATTTTAGATCCATACGTGCGTGAGAAACCCCAAGCCGCCCCTTTTCCCTCTCAAAGCAATTCTCCATCTAAATCTAATCGTTTCTTGGTGCTTGATTGAAGTTTGAGCAAGATCTATCATCCTTGTGATCATCTATAGGTAATATAGATGATTTTCCTTTGATTTGTGATCATATGAATCAATTATATTCCCGGTCTTAGGGTTTGAAATGGGATAATTACAATTTGTTACCGATTTCGAGTCGTTCGGGTAATCAAATAAGTGATTTAGGTTTGTAAAGGATCAATGAATCAATTGATGGTTTGAAGTCATCAATTGTGTCTTAAAATAGGTCAATTTGATGTCTCCAGGTCGGGGTAAGGGTTTGGGTTCGAATAGAATTCATTTAAAGAAGTTAAAGTTAGGGTTTTACTAATCGGATCCCGATATGCGGCGCATGGGGATTCCATGTGGCGCATATATTGGGTATGGAACTCCCTGACTTGGTTTATGCGGAGCATGGAAGATCCATGCGGTGCATATCCAGGTCTGGTGGTCTTTTAGGCTTGTTTTCATACTCGTTTGACCTATAGACCTTATGCTTAGGTTACCTTATGGTATAGGGAACTTAGAGAGGTTCGTTGGAGCCCCGTTTATGTTACCTATTGGTTATAAGTTTGCTATAGGTAGTCGGAAACACAAAGAAGGCACATTAACTTTGCATATTGCTCGTGGTGCTCGTCACGAGTTAAGATAACATCTTTTATCACATGAGGGACAACAAAACATAGTTTTCATAAGTTAACTTCCCCAAATGAATGATTGTATGTTTATATGTATTCGGGAATGAATGGGAGGTTACTATGGGATTGTCTATGATTACCATTGATGATGAATGGTAAGCTTATGCATGCTATGATGAAATGATGTTATGATGAAATACTATGCTTATGTAATGAAATGTCGTATGATGAAATGAAGTTAGTGATAAGCTGAAAGGTAAATGATGAAAAGATGAAATGCTATAATGATCTAAATGTATTATGCCATAATGCGATTGACAACACGATAATGCAATGTTATGACAATCTGATTATGAAATGATATGACAATGTGTTGCACACATGTTAAGATGAAATGATGCTAATATGACATGATGATATGATGTTATTATGATACGACAATATGATGCCATGAATGATACGTTGACACGAATCTATTATGATATGATGATGTGATGTTAATATGTGATGATGATATGTTGATGTATACGTGTTATATATTAATTGCATGGCTTCAACACCTAGTCACTAGACTTTTATAGGTTGCCATGACACGTGCACGATTTAGGGCCCAAAATAAAGAAAGAAAGTATGTGATTAGTTAGGTGAAAGTGTAGCCTAATCTAATAAAGTTGCCCTAAAGTAAAGTAAAGATGATATATGTGATTAGTTTAGGTGAAAGTGTAGCCTAAGCTAATATAAAGTAGAAAGATATATGTAATTAGTTTAGGTGAAAGTGTAGCCTAAGCTAATATAATAAAGAAGTCTCGAGCATAAGTAAAGTTGTGTTAAGCTTAACCCATGCTAGTTCTTCGGAGCTAGTGTGTACGTGGTCACGTGGAATCTAGATACCTCCCCATGGCATAGTTATGTATGAGTGTATCCGGGTGGAGTAACTAACCACTACACGCGCAAAGGTTAAACGGTATACTCAGTTGGATTGACTTTGTCTTTCCTTAACGACGACGATGGACCACTGAAAGGTCTACCCATCAAGTCGGGTATGAGGTCCCCATGTAAGGTCTTATGGCCGCCTACACACAACCCCACATAGCCTACGTCTAGGCAAAAGAATATTAAAGAAATAAAGAAAGTAAAGAAAGAAAAGAAAAGAAAGACGAAAAGTAAAGCTTTATGATGTTAGGCACAATTAGGACTACGATGGATCCTAATGTGATAATTTATGTATGTTACTATAATGATGATGATATGCTATTGCTAAAGTATGTTGTGAAAGACACCATAGTAATGTGGTGATCTTAAAGTGTTGCGATGGTTATGTGATATTAACAACTATGAAATGTTTTTGTTAATATAAAATGAATTGGCAATGTTTTCATAAACTCATGTTATCTTACTTAGCTTTTAAAGCTAACACTTGCTCTTTTGAAAAACGTTGTTCCCTCAGGTTAAGCAGGTTGAGCTAGTAAAAGACTTAGCTTGGTGAGGCGGGTAGTTGCTATGAAGAAGACATTTAGTTTTCCCGCTTAGTCATTTATGTTAGCCTTATGATGATTGGCTACTTTTAATATGACTTATGTATTGAATATGTTGGCATTTATGTTGGTGCCAAATCTGGATTATCTTATACTATTTTAATGATATGAATGTTGTAACACCACTTTTATAAATGAACTATCCATTAAGGGTTAGTTATGTTTTAAGGATTTTGTTTTCCGCATTTCTAAACGCCGTTAGGCAAAAGTTTTTTTAAAAACCAGGTTTTAAAATGAAGGGTGTTACAGTAATCCCTACAAGTCATCCGAGAAAACATCCGGAAAATCATGGACGATAGGAATGGTTTTCAATTCTACCTTTGAGGCGGTAGCAATAAAAACCTTAGATTTTGAAGAATCGGAGACTTCACCTTGAACCCTAAGAATCTCACCATTTTCCAAGGGTATTTTAACGACCCTTTCGCTACAATCAATAACCGCGTTCACCGCCGTCATCCAATCCATACCCACTATAACATCAAAGCTCCCAATATCGAAAGGCATAAGGTCGATGAAGAATTCGACTTCATTTAAAGATAAAATACAATCACGGAGTACTTGATTTAGTTTTGTTAGAGCACCATTTACCATTTCAATATCTAGCACATAGTTTAGGGCACACGGACTCGCATCAATCAAGGGAACGAAGCTAGAAGAAACAAAGCTATAATCGGCTCCGGAGTTAAATAATACCGTAGCATAGTGACCATTAAGAAGAAATGTACCTGTCACAACGTTAGGATCATTGCGGGCTTCATTGGCGTTGACCGCAAAGGGTCGGCCACAAGGTTGCACTTGTTGGCTTTGTTGTTCCCGATTTTGGTTAGGCCCGACAATTTGAAGTTGGTTGGGGTGAACGGCCACTTGTACTTGTTGCCCGACCCATTGAGGGCAATTGTTGTGGTAGTGGTTTGGGCTTCCACATTCAAAGCATGTGCCTCTTTGAAGATATGCACGAGGAGGAATGACTTTAAGAGGTGCTACATTTTGTGGGGTCGTCCTAGGTGCCCTACACTCTTTAGCGATGTGACCAAGTCAGTTGCAATTAAAACAAGCCCCACAATGGATGTGGATGGGGTGGTGCTTGTTGCATCTTCAGCAAGACGGTTGGGGTCCCAAATAAGCTTTCTTCACCGGCTCCACCGCCACCATAACTCTTTCCCGGTTGGAATTCTTGGGGTCAAATCTTCCCATCTTCCTTGCCCCGCTTGTTTCCCCAACTTTTTTCCTCTTTGATGACGGCTTGCTTAACACCCCACTTCTCAAGAGATCCTCGGTAATACTACCGGTCCAGTTAATAGCCTCGGCCAAAGAAGTAGGCATGACCGAGTTTACAAGGGAACGGACTTGTAGAGTCAAGCCCAACACAAACTTATCAATGGCCCGGGGTTCGGGGTTCACCAAATGAGGAACAAAGGTGGACAAATCTTGAAATCGCCGAATATAACCCTTGTAATCGGCCCCGTCCATCTTGAGGTTAACAAACTCTATGGTCAAGTTTTGTAGCTCGTAAGGTGGGCAAAACTTCTCCTTCACCATACTCTTGAAGTCGGCCCACAACAAGTTATAGGTCCGGCCCAAACCTACCTCTTGGTTCCACCAACTTAAAGCATCATCTACAAACATTCCGGATGCATAAGGTATCCGATCATCATAGGTACAATGGCTCCTCTCGATTACCGCCTCAATCTTCTCAAACCATCTTATACATTCCGTGGGACCACCCTTACCATTAAATTCCGGCGCCCCGCAACTTTTGAAGTCTTTAAACAAACAACCTTGGCGGTACACCCCATGTTGGTTATACATGGGAGCATAGCCGTTTTGCACCACCGGTGCTTCCTCTTCTACCATATTGGGTACTTCCCCATCATTATCCTCAACCCGAGCTTCAACATTAGGTGGCACATTGTTTGGTGCCACATTAACTCCTCCAAGTGTTGCCGTTACTTGGGCAACAATGGTTGGCATGATATTGGTGACCGTTTGAGCGATCACCTCCGCCAAGTCCGGCACCGGGGCCTCACCACGACCCCTACCTCTACCTCGGCCTCTACCACGTCCTCCTTGAGCCTCCGGTTGGGGCTCTTGAGGAATTGCTCGGTTGTTATTTCTGGTTCTCCTTGGTCTCATCATTTCTATAAAACAAACAACACGTTGACCCGGAAATTAGTCTCAAAATGCTCACATGTTAGTCACACAAGTGGTTAGCACTCTCATGCCGATATATCATACATACATCATAACACTACGCTAAGGCAAGAGTACTAATGTTCTAAGGGATTTGTTAACCATCATGTCATCATACCGAGCTTACATCAAATGTTCAGTATCAACCCAAATACTCAAGTTCAACAATTTACATAACTAGTAACTACAATGCAGTTTAAAGTATACTTCAAATCCGATATGCTCATTAGTCATTGACCGGGTTTGTATACAGGTGATACCATCGGCTTTCCCTCTACCCAATCAACTCCCATTAAGCACATCGGTTTCTTATTATACCCTAAGCCAAGCAAGTGCAATCCGTGATGTCATTAACTTGCATATAACATCGGGTGACCGTAAAACAATTGATCAGGCTGTTTTAGGGTTGCCGCCATGTTATACTACGTTACTGCCATAACTTCACTTTACCATAAATTATCAATCTAGCATCAATAATCACAACAATCAAACCAAATCATTTCATCATAATCAAGCTTCACATCAATGTACACGTTGACCATATTGTACTCACGTTGTCACATAGTTGGTCTTAACTACGAACTCACGATGCACACTTTTCAAGGTTCACATAATTCACGTTGCATACAAAATTCCTAACCATGCATGCTATATGAAGAGTTTTAACTTAAGCCGTAGTCTAGGTCAAACCGCCTAATTCTCTATGACCTGCATGGGCCACCATTCTGTAACACCCCGAACTAGAGCTCGAAATGCTACGGAAATACATACCGCATAATGGAATTATCGTATGCAAAACTAAAATGCATAAAAAGGAATCAGTGAAACCAACCAACATAAATATTCATACAACCAAGTTCTAAATGCACAAGGAGCAGTTAGCCGTCAAAAGTTTACAATACAAGCTAAAAGATGGTGATCGATCCCTAGGATAAAGAAAAGGAAAGCAAACGAATCCTTGATCCGTATAAGTCCAAGCCGGGTCTAAAAGTAAGCATGAGTCAAGCATCAATCACGTGTTCACCTGATTATCTGAAAAGTGTACTGAAACAAGTCAACATAAGGTTGGTGAGTTCGTAGTAGTGGTTCACGGGGAACCACCAACAATAATCACAAACGTAAAGAGTAAGGGCAAGCACATCATACAAGTAGCCTAAGAGAAGATCACATAATCATCTCATAAGTTTGCAAGAGATATGGTCATGAATATGATAAATGAGCACAAGTGATGTCAATATCTAGTTATGTGCAATATGAGTGCCATTCATAGGGCATTCCGTCCGAATAATGACAAGTTGACAATGCAACGATACTCACATGTCATCATCATGACCAATGTGGCATCTCAAAATCATCGAGCTATTGTATATGTCTATACACTCGGAGGTCCATGTACTTTCCAACAATGCAACAATACTCATTATGTCGTCGACCCGACCATCATGGCATTTCAAAATCATCAAGCATGTACATCTACATACTTGGGTGTCCATGTCCTAGCCTCAAGTATAACCATACTTGATAAACGTGTCAACTCGTTAAGTGTAACCAAACATAAATGTTCATTTCGTGCATAAATCCAATGTCCAACAATCAACCACAACCACAATGCACATACACTTCATCCGACACTACAATCAAGGGATCAATGATGCTTATATACAGGGTCACCCGCAGCCTTCCCACCACATCTATAACCCTTTGAAGGCATTATCGTCTTCCATGTAGGTACAACTAACCTAAATATTCCATAACTAAACATTCATACGTAAAGGCCAAAACATCCATTAATCAAGTCTACCAAGTAACCGTTAAATCAAGAAATCAAGCAAGTGTACACTTTTCAGCCCAAATCTTAAGCGAGTAGGGAGCTACGGAAATCACCTCGATATTCCAAGCAAGTACAACGAGTTCGAAAGAGATTAGTATGCTCAACAACCGCTACGTAACAATCACCTATCACATATATCACAACGTCATCAATGTCAACTCTAAGACTCCACACGAGTTGGTCCAGTGAAGTTAAGGCAAGTCACAACCCCACAACCACATCAACAACTTCCCTAGTAAGAACATATCACATTTAACTCGACATTTTTAGAGATGGGGGAAGATTTATCCGAAAAGAAGGTTTCCACAAGGAACTGGGCTCTCATACGATCCCAATGATAGGTTATAAGACTTGATTGGACGTACGGATTGAAAGTTATAAACGTTTGAAAAGTGATGTTAAAACTGTTCAGGTATCGCGACGCGAGAGGACCTTCTCGCGGCGCGATAGACACAAATATCACGGCGCGATGGCCTGGCATCGCGTCTCTTTTAAAGTCCCTGCTCCAAAATCTAGAAAGAAACCCAGCCATCGCGGCGCGAGTCTAGCCCATCGCGTCGCGATGGTCTACAGAAAACAGAAAAACTTCGATCCATTTGACACCAATTCGACCCAGAATCAAACCAAACTCAATTTCGAACACCCAAAGATCATTTTGATGCTAGAAAACATGTTACAAACACATTTTTTACATAACCCATCATCAAATTCATTTCTAAACACAAATTTTCTCAAGAGCAAACCCTAGTTCATAATAAAACCCTAAAATTATTAAAATTCCATTTTTGACCACTTTCGAGATAAGAGATGTTTAGATTTGACCAAGAGACGTATTATGCAAAGAAAAATGACAGTTTTGAGCTAAGAAACACTTACCGAAATGACCCAATTCTTAAATCCTCAATTTGGAGCTTTAGAGGGGAATAACACTTGAAATAAGTCAAAATCTTGCAACTAGGATATGAAGGAGTAAAAGACAACAAATTTCCAACACCTTGATGTTATTGCATGAATCCAAATCTGAAAATCATGAAGAAATTTAGTTAGTGTGTGTATTGTATGTGATGTGTTCTTGCAAGAGTGAAGATAGAAAGAAAGAAAGAAGATGAATGAGTGGAGGGTGAAGGGATAAGGTGGGGGTTGATGTGTGAAATCGAGTTTGTAAATTTTATAAACAAGTACCCACTAAAAACCGACTACTACACACTTTCAGGCAGTGGACCTGATCGCATATAGTATAGTAAGTAGTAAGTCCGAGATCGTTCACGGGGATTGGTTTTGAAATAATTGATTGCTAAAGTAGTTTTAGAAAAAAGGATGGAACGTAGCCGAGTTGCTACCTAACTTTGACAATTTGAAATTAAAGAAATTAAATGACAAGACAATTAAAAGTAAAGAAAGTTCAGACAATATAAATAAAGATCATCCACTTCGAATCCACTTGACTTCAGCTATGATTGCACACGTTAAAGATCAAATTCTTTAGAGTTAACAAGATAATCGTGAAAGGATAAAAATGCTCGCGTGGTACCACCAACCGCTCACAAATCACCCAAACACCTAAGTTGCTAGTTTAATTACCCAAGCCGGTACCACCAATGCCTAGAAAATCTCCCCAACAATTAGTTTGCTTGATTATCTAATTACCAATTATGCCTATGTGAATGAAAACGTGGTACCACCAACCGTTTCTAAACACGTTTACCGATTAATTCCTATTATAAATTTGACATTCACCGTCATACCATGAACCGGTGACAACCGACCATAGACAATCGAATTGAAACGATAAACATATTCACCTAGTACCACTAACGATGAACACATAACCATCAACATCAAAAGAATAAATCACAAGGAATTAATTGATAAAGATCACGACACAACGATAATTGAATCAACTCTTGAATTAAAATATTGCAATCATATCATTCGTTAAGTTTTATCAAAATGGATGATTAGAAATCTAGCTACTCATGCTAAATGGAAAATAGCAAATGAAATAGAAATAGAACATATTGTACCAATGATTGTTTGAATTAAAATTGCAAAGACAGAAAAGTAGATACGATCTAGATGGATGTTCCTGAATCTTCAATGAATCAAATGATGAAATCTGAGATGATCCTTGAAAGAATTCGTGTAGAACAGCTCTTAGAAAGAAAGCTTGATAATTTGGGAAATAGGGTTTATTTTTCTATGTATACCTCCCAAAATCTGATGCAAAAAGGCTGAAACCTAAGTTCCCCGTGCACTCACTGCGGCGCAGTGAGCCTTGTGCAACCTTCACTGCGGCGCAGTGATAAACTTCTGGAAATTATTTCTTTTGGTGACTGCGGCGCAGTGAGGCATAACTCCTCCCACTGCGGCGCAGTGCAATCTCTGAAAATTTGTGCTTCTCACCCAATGACTGCGGCGCAGTGGGGCATCACTCCTCCCACTGCGGCGCAGTGTAAATTCTCTGGGAAATATATGCTTCTCTCGACCATGGATGAGGCGCAGTGGGGGCATAAGACTTCCCACTGCGGCGCAGTTGAAACTTGCTGGAATTTTTGGTTATTCTTTATTAACAACTCTCGAACATTCGGATCAACATCTTGGCCTATAATCGTCAGAAAATGCACCAAATGGACGCACAACCTGCTAAGAACCTGAAAGCACTAACAAACACCATAAACGCGCCAAATGCATACAAAATTGACTCAAAACACATACGAAAAGGCCAATAATGATGTGGGCGATCTATATAAATTGGTCACATCAAATCCCCCCACACTTGAGCGTTGCTTGTCCTCAAGCAAATCTGGAAGTTAAGCAAAAGCATTTCTTGGCACGAAGCTATATAAACACATTACGATTATTAAAAAGAAGCCAAACCAAGTATGTCGATGACAAGGACTTTGGTGAAGCAGTTTTAATCTTAAATGAAAACCCGAAAGGTTTGACAATATCTGAACAATCCACAAGCCTCAATAACACAACTAAGCAAAAGTGAAACAAATGAGCCTATCAAAATCATCCTACTCCAACGGACTTACTATTGGGGTTGAATATATATGAATAATCACTCATTGCACAGTCGTGATGTATAATATTTTGCCATAGGCTTGAACCAGGATCATAGCTTCACCGACATGGCGTGAGCACCAAGTACATCATCAAAATATGGCATATAAATCGGTTGTAATGTTAGGCTAAGGGTATTTACAATAGGATTTGGGAAATTTAGGTTAGTGTTAACAGGAAATAACAAAAGTATAAGTTATGTACAAAATAGTCTAATCAAACCCTTACCATTGATTGCCACCAACCACCAACCATAAGATGCTATCCCGCGAACACTCCACAACAGCAACAAGCAAAACCCCGACACCATTGTAGTGTATCAACTTCAAACAACTTAGGAACAACCAAATCTTCCATTCTATTCAGAACCAAATGATACAACAATTCTTTTGACATATAAAAATGAGAAGTACCCACTAGTAGCCCAAGTTCTTTTTTTTTTTTTTTTTTTTTTTTTTTTTTTTTTTTTTTTTTAATTTTTCTGTTTTTCACTTTTTTTTATTTTGAACCATTTTTACTCTACTAGTAGGCACCCTCTTACAATGATGAACAATGTCTATAACAATACACTTTATTTGAACAATCCAAGACATTCCCCAATAACTTGACCAATCGACGTATTCCCAAAGACCAAGTATATTCCAACTGACAACCCACTGAAGCTCTCCCAAACCGCCCAAACAAACCAATGTCAATCAATGGCCCCCCAAAATTAGACTATCGATATGGCGAGGTAAAGTTTACATATTTAAGTGGATTTATACAAAAAGAAAAGGCTAAGCTCAAAAAGGGGGTCTAAGTGTATCATGCACTAAAGAGGAGTGCAACAAAGGTTTACAAAGAAAGGAAAATCACTGACCAGAGTAGCCAGCAACACAAAACATGTATGTACATGTATAAAAGTATGTATACTAAAGGTAAAAATATACATAAGCAAGGGATGAATAGAAAGAAAATACGGGTCAAACCTAATATGCCAATTCGTCATCCAATGTACTTATATCACAAAAATGATCTCACCGCGGTCTCGTAACGATCACCAGGCCAAGTTCTAGAATCAACACATCACCGGCACACTCATATCAAAGAAAGTAACCCGGAAATGGAATAAATTAACCTCAAACGTGCACATCTTAGTGCAGAGTTCGAAATGGAACCCTTACTCCCGAATAAATTTAAGAGCCTAAGAGAGGGACAAATTTACAAGGCAATCAAACCAAAACCGTAAACATCTAGCACATCTAAAAATGAATGATGAATCTCACAACTTGGGTGTTTAGGATATTTGAATATGCAAGTAATGTTATCAATCCTCTAGGATTAGCCCAATAACCGTTCAGAACACATTTCGCCGATTAAATTTGTACCAAGGAAAAAAAAATTGTAGTAAAATTGCTCATTAAGTTATTATGAATTAAGTGACAAAAGCAATTTACCACAAGGACAAGTTCAACACAAGTTTCAAATCATATCATCTTCCGTCATCCTACCAAATCGAAACCACCAATCTCAAACATGCACATCATAGTTCAGAGCTCAAAATAGAAACCCTTACTCTTGGATAAAATCCAAAAATCTATGAGAGGGACACATCCACAAGACCGGTTGAATACTCAATGGCAAAACAACAAAAGAGATACATCCAGTTGCTTAAACCTATTTGCCACCACCCACACTTAAGATGGACAATGTCCTCAATGTCCACTATTCGGTCAAAACTAAGGTAAATAGGGGTAAGCAAGATAGATAGAATGAGAACACGTACCGGATTAAGGACACATTCCGTTTCAAAACAAGTAAGTCGACCCCGCACCACAAATTGCTCTTCCTAAAAAGGAAGTCCAATTAGCTTGACGGGATAAACAAACTAGTCCAAAATGGAACATGCGAGAGTTGTGTGCGAAACAATGTCAGTAAAGATGCCAATAAAAAGGTTGCGCTGAACTTACTGCCAGCATATGCATGTGACATCATAGTGAGCTACTAACACGATCACATAATCAAACAGAACGCCACAGATTGTAGGTGAGAATGAGAATCCAACGGGTCCCCCCACACTTGGGTTGTACAATAGGTATGGCCATCCATTCGGATCAAACCTGCTCAATTACACATCACAAGAACACATTCAAAATATCCATACAAAGTGCAGACTAAAAAGAGTATCATGCAGAAAATAAAAGAAACAAAGGAAAGTACAAATGTTTCATCACCCCGTAGGGTGGATACCAGACAATCATAACTAAAGTAATGACATGAAAATACCAACATAACCAATCATCACATGATTCCATCCCACGGTACTGGATGGGAATCATTTCCACTACTGCTGCTGACCATAATTGCCATAAGGTAATCCGGGTTTTCCAAAAATACTCGTCACCCAATCTTGCTCCTCCCCCTGAGCTGAACCCGAACCCCCTGCATCTCCACCTGTCTGACCAGCATCAAATCCTGAATGAGCACCTGCATCAAAATCTGCAAAAGATGAAGAAGCACCGCCAACATGGCCACCCTGAAAGACCCCAAACTGCACTGGACCTCGAGGAGAACCTCCTAAATCGTGGGGTTGTGGTGACATGTTCCCCGGGGCAGTCGTATGAGAGAAAAAGGACTGACCCCCCTGACGATAATCAGGGACATAAATAGGCGGTGGGGAGAACTGAGGAACTGGATCGGGCCGAACAAACTCCCTCCCATGGTACTGAGCATCCCACATCGGCTGATAATAGTCTAGGCAATAGTTAGTGTAGGCTGCTGTGATCCAACCCAGGTAAACTCCTGATCCATCCTCCCCTGATAAGCATCAAACTCCTGCCGACTCTTCTGTTGCTCCTCATACATCCTCTGAACATTGTTCCCCAAGAGTGTAAAATCAAATGAGGCAGGGACGGAAGTGTGACGACCACCCCTCCTCGGTGGCTCCGATGGAGCATCCGCCATCTCAACATCAACATCATCCTCCTGTACAGGAGGTGGTCCTTCAACTTCACCCTCATCATCTAACAACCGCTCTTGCTCGTTTCCTTTCTTCTTCCTCAAAATCTTTGCCCTCCATAGCTCATTATACGTAAAAGTCTCCTGAGGAACTGGTTGTGAAAGATAAGTCTGGCAAACATCTGAACCAAAGACTCCCATCCTCTTATAGATAACCATGATGAAATGTCCCAAAACCAAATTGAAGTCAGAATGGTTACACATTCGGTCAAGGAGCACAAGAGGGGGCAAAGCAAACCTGGATGGAGCACCTTCAGAAAACAGCTTAAGTAACCACAAATCATTCTGATAAGCCTTCTCCCAATGAGTAGATCGCTGCACTAAGAATGTCACAAGCATGCGGTGGAGTAACCTCAATCGTACGTTCTTAATCTTTGACACACCACTAGTGGAGGTCCAAGTTTCTCCCCCCGTAATCCTTGTGTAATACTCAGGAATCGACTCTCCATCCCCCAAATCAGCTCTGGTCCAATAACCTTTCCTCAAAACAGCCCTTAGGTCCGCGCTCTGCAACTCCTCCTGCGAATACATACCACAATAATAACCAAACTCAGCAATTGACAGCTTCCTTTGCTGTCCCCCACAATAAAACCACACAATCCTCTCCTCAAAAATATCCTTAACCTTCCCAAATTCCTTCTTCAGTTTCAGAGTCGAATAAAACTCCAAACACAACTCACGGTATGAGGCCTCAAGGTTAGCAAAAACCCACCGCCAAATATCACAATTCACATCCTGCCCTCTTTCCCTAGTACTAATTCTCAAACTCATAAAAAACCATCGTCGTATGTCCTCCTGTACTCCATAATATTGAGCTTGAACAGCAGGTAAATGCCTTGCGGGACAAACGGCATGTTTGGAAAGCTTATATAACTTATTCTTATATATGTTCCTGTGTGGCTGCCTAAGACCTTCAAATGAGAGCCAAGCATGCCTCTCATTTAACTCACCCTCAATAAATATAAGCGGTTCCTCCACCGGTGTCTTGGAAGTTTGAACCGGTACATCAACGCCTCACTAGATTGCCCCTCAACCATTTTCCGTTTTCCCGCGGCCTTATCAGTTGCTCCCTGCATTCACAAACATGAAAGCGACCAATTGTGAGTAATAAGAATGCAAAGTTGGGAACCATATTAAACAAACAAAATTCTTGGCAGGAAAAGGCCCCGACTGCGGCGCAGTGGGCATGAATAACCCTCACTGCGGCGCAGTGAGGCAAAAAGACAAAGCGGGCAGAGGGTTCTTACTGCGGCGCAGTGAGGAAATGAACCCCCTCACTGCGGCGCAGTGAGGCACAAAATTTGGGTAACTTGATTAGGGTTCATAACGACTTGGCATAAAAAGGGGAAATCAAACAAGCAAATTCAGGGAATAATGAAACAATAAACTCCAACCGTCTTTCAAAGCTACAATATACATCCCCCACACTTGTTCATAACAAATCCCCAATTTTTCCAAAACCCTATTTCAAAATTAAAATCAATAATGGATGAACAAGATGAAAGATTTAACACCCAATTAGCTTCTATTGCCCACAAACATCAAAACCCCTAAATTAATTCGAACATATAAACCCTAGAAATTGAAAATTCAAAATAAAAGAAAAATAACAATGAAACTAAAGAAAGAAACTTACACTTCTTCCCATAATGCAATGTATGAAGATAAAAATCTGGAGAAAGGATTAAAGATGGAAGAATATGGAAGAATTTGAGGGTGGAATTTTTTTTCCGGTTTTGAAAGTAGAGAGAAAAGAGAAAAGAGAATTTAAGGATAAAATGAAAACTGACCCCTTGTGACCTCTTGTTGACCGACAAACCTGGTCCCTCACTGCGGCGCAGTGAGGACTCTTCACTCCCACTGCGACGCAGTGAGGAGTTTTTCGACTAGGGCAGGGAGTTTGGGCTGCGGCGCATCCAGGCTCATTCCACCCCCACTGCTGCACTTAGTAATAAAACAAGATTAAAACTAACTAATTCAAAGAAAAGTAAAACTAATAAAATGAACACGGGTTGCCTCCCGAGAAGCGCTTAAGTTATTAACGAGTCTTTAGCTAGACTCGACCAACCTTCAAGTATTCAACTCAAACACGGGGATCTCATCAAATATCCCCTCGACCTGCTCTTCTTCCAAATATAGCTTAAGTCGATGACCATTGACAATGAACGATCCTTCACCATTTCGCTTAAACAACTCAACGTAACCCGATGGGTATACGTGCTTAATCACAAACGGTCCAATCCACCTAGAAGTTAGTTTAGGTTGTTTAATCTTAAATTTAGACAAGAATAACAACACTTTAGCCCCAACCTTAAACTCCTTCCTACGTATCCTCTTATCATGCCAAATCTTGGTCCTCTCCTTATATAGCCTCGAATTCTCATAAGCACCTAGCCTAAGCTCATCAAGCTCGTGAAGTTGCAACATCCTAGGTTCACGCTTCCATCAAGTCCAAATTCAAATTCCTCAAAGCCCAATACGCTTTATGCTCTATCTCAATAGGAAGATGGCAAGTTTTGCCATAGAGCAACCGGTATGGCGTGGTGCCAATCGGCGTCTTGTAAGCCGTCCTAAACGCCCACAAGGCATCATCTAACTTTTTCGACCACACCTTGGGGTTATCCCCAACAGTTTTCTCCAAAATTCTCTTCAAGGCCCTATTCGTGTTCTCCACTTGACCACTGGTCTGTGGATGGTATGAGGTAGAAAAGTAATGGACAACACCGTACCTCCTCAACACTTTGTCTAATTGATGGTTTGAAAAATGGGTACCTTGGTCACTAATTAGAGTTATAGGGCAACCAAAACGATAGAACAACTTTTTCAAGAAATCAATGACTACACGCGCGTCGTTCGTGGGCAAAGCCTTGGCTTCAACCCATTTAGACACGTAGTCAACGGCGACAAGAATATACTGAAACTTATTAGACGGTGGGAAAGGTCCCATAAAGTCTATACCCCAGATATCAAAAACCTCACATACCTGAATACTCTGTTGAGGCATTTCGTCCCGTTTAGTGATGTTCCCCTGTCGCTGGCAGATGTCACAAGTCTCGACCAAAGTTTGGGCCTCTTTGAAAATCGTTGGCCAATAGAAACCTGCATCAAAAACTTTCTTACCCGTAACTGAAGGACCATAATGACCCCCAGATATGGATTGTCCCAAAAGTAATGTTTAACATCCGATATGAGCTTCTTCTTCTGCTGAGACGTGAAATCATTAGGTATCTCACCTGCAACCAAATAATTAGCTATATCTGCAAACCAAGGAGCTTCATCAGAGTTAGAGATAAACATTAAAGACTCATCGGGGAAATTATCATTGATATCTCCCTCACGAAGTTCCTCACGGTGGGGATCTTCCAAACGACTCAAATGGTCGGCAGCCAAATTTTCAGCCCCTTTCTTATCCTTTATTTCAATGTCAAATTCTTGCAACAAAAGAATCCAACGGATAAGCCTGGGTTTAGCATCCTGTTTCGAGAACAGGTACTTCAGGGCTGAATGGTCAGTGAAAACTATGGTCTTACTCAAAACCAGATATGATCTAAACTTATCAAATGCAAAGACCACTGCAAGCAACTCCTTCTCTGTAGTGGTGTAATTTTGCTGGGCGGGGTTCAACGTTTTACTAGCAAAGTAAATGGGTTTGAAATGTTTCTCAACCCTTTGCCCTAGCACAGCTCCCACAGCATAATCATTGGCATCACACATCAACTCGAAAGGCAAATCCCAATCTGGAGCCACCATGATAGGAGAATCAGTCAACTTCTCCTTTAATACCTGAAAAGCACTCAAGCAAGCATCATCAAAAACAAAAGGAACGTCCTTCTCCAACAAGTGGGTCATAGGACGAGTGATCTTAGAGAAATCCTTAATAAATCTACGATAAAAACCTGCATGTCCAAGAAAACTCCTTACCCCTTTCACATTGGAAGGTGGGGGTAATTTGGCAATTACATCTATCTTAGCCCGATCAACCTCAATCCCGGCCTTGGACACTTTATGCCCTAACACAATACCCTCAGTCACCATAAAATGGCACTTTTCCCAATTTAAAATAAGGTGTGCCCTCTCACACCGTTCCAACATCTTATCCAAATTACTCAAGCAAGAATGAAAAGAATCCCCAAAAACTGAAAAATCATCCATGAAAACTTCCATGTAAGTTTCAAGCATGTCTTGAAAGATAGCAATCATGCACCTCTGAAAGGTGCCAGGGGCTTTACACAAACCAAACGGCATTCGCCGATAAGCAAAAGTGCCAAAGGGACAAGTGAAAGTGGTTTTCTCTTGGTCCTTGGGATCAATGGGTATTTGAAAGTACCCAGAAAACCCATCCAAGAAACCAAAAATATTCATTCCCTGCAAGACGTTCCAACATTTGATCAATAAAAGGAAGGGGAAAGTGATCCTTACGGGTGGCATCATTAAGCTTACGGTAGTCTATACAAACCCGTCAACCCGTAATAGTCCTAGTGGCCAAAAGCTCCTTATTATCATTCTCAATGACTGTCATGCCCCCCTTCTTGGGCACACAGTGAACGGGGCTCACCCAAGAACTGTCAGAAATGGGAAAAATGATTCCCGCATCAAGAAGTTTAATTATCTCTTTCTTAACAACCTCCTTCATATTAGGATTCAGCCGCCTTTGTCTCTGGACAACGGGCTTAACATCATCAAGAAAATCAATTTTATGCTGGCAAAAATCAGGACTAATACCTGGAATATCCGTGGTCTTCCAAGCAAAAGCCCGCTTATGGGCTTTAAGCACAGACAATAGACGGTCTTTCTCGTCACTCGAAAGTGAGGACGAGATAACCACTGGAAGAGAAGACTCACCTGACAAATATGCATACTCTAAATGGGTTGGAAGCGGCTTAAGCTCCAAATCAGTAGGTGGTACATCAACCGAGTTAGGTACCCTTGTACTTCCGTCAGCAACAACTTCCTCAAAAGTCTCGTCCTCGGGAGGTGACTCATCCGAGCTCAGTGCCATAACCTCTGCAAACAAAGCTTCATCAGTAATCTCTCCAGATACTAAATAAGCGGTCTCTTTTTCTCCAATATCTGTCTCCATGAATTCCCTAAATTCCTGATCTAATGCATCATCAATGACATCAATCCTGAAACATGTCTCATCATTAGAATATGAATGTTTTAAAGACTTTTCAACATTAAATACAATTCTATCAGTTCCCACGCCCAAAGAGATTTCCTTGTCTTTTACACGGATGATAGCATCCGAGGTATTAAGAAATGGGCGTCCAAGAATAAGAGGGGCCTTCGCATCCTCCTCCATCTCGAGGATAACAAAGTCAACTAGAAAAACAATATGGCCTACTCGGACAGTCATGTTCTCAGCAATCCCAATGGGATACTGAAACGAATGGTCAGCAAGTCTAATACTCATGCGAGTAGGGCGAAGGACTCCCAAAGCCAACTTGGTATAAACCGAGTAAGGCATCAAATTGATGCTAGCCCCTAATTAGCTTGGGCTTTACAAGTAAGAGTTCTAATAGAGCAAGTGATAAGGAAACTCCCTGGGTCTTCAAGCTTTGATGGAATGCGGTTTTGCAAGATAGCAGAACACTCGGCATTAAGAAAAGTAGCCTTTGCCTCATCAAATTTCCCTTTGTCTGTCACAAGCTCCTTAATGAACTTGGCATAATTGGGCATCCCCTGAATAAGATCAACTAAAGGAACATTAATATGAACATTTTTTATCATGTCCACAAACTTGTTATATTGCTCCTTCAGCTTTGCTTTCCTGAACCTCTGTGGAAATGGTATCTTTGGCTTGTATGGTTTAACCTCTGGAACCACAGCCAGTTTTGGTGGAGTGACCGGAGTCTTCACGGTCGGATCTTCCTCCATCTCTATCTCTTCATCAACATCAGCATCATCGCTCCCTTTATCCTGCACATCTGAAACAACAACATTAGGCATAGAAGGTGGGTCGTAAGACTTACCAGTACGAGTGGTGATGGATTTGGCTTGCTCATTACGGACTGGAGGTGGAGTGTATTTCTGTCCCTGACTAAACTGAGGTCTAGGATTCTGCTGTGTGTTGCTAGGAAGAGTCCCCGTGGGCCTAGGAAGAGCTGTCATCCTACTCTCGAGATCTTTGAAGTTAACACACTGATTTGTGTGTTGCTGTTCGGTTTGTGGTTGTTTAGGGAAATTTGCTTTGTATTGGTTGTTGAACTTTACATGTTTTGTTGTTTGACCATGAGACTGTAGTGCAGAGCTGCAGGCAATGATTGGGGTTTTTTTTCCTTATTTGGGTGTGGATAAAAAGTTCACATTCAGTAAGGTGGTTTTTTACTTATAAGAAAACCGTTGTTTGTTTCTCTTTAGTTTATGTTTGCAGGGTGATAGATGTTTTGTTTGGATTAAAAATTGTCCTTTTTGTGATGAGGTCATAAAAGTTTCCCTTAACTCAGATTAGTCTTTATGTTCTTTGCTTGGTTAGTTGTTTGCCTTACTTGTGAAGTTGTAAAAGTTTCTGGTTAAGTTGGATTAGTCTTTATATTCCTCTCACTTCTGATTATTGTTATATGTCTGATGTTGTTCCAGACACTTCTATTCTGTTGATTTTATTTATGATGTTTAAATAAAATACAAGGTTGTGCGGAATCAAGATAATACAAATGAGTAAATATCCTAACAACCTTTGAATTACAAATGATCTATATTTGTCAAATATTCTCCAAGATCGAAATACTTAAAGTTGTGAAGTATTCTCTTTTACGATCGAGAGTATTTAGACAAATTCACCTTAATGCTAAAAAGTAAATTTAACAAGGAAATGACTTTGTTATTTATAGGCCAATAAATTCTGGAGAAATTTATTGTGCCGTACAAATATGGTTGCATGTATTTAATGAACCGACTATGATTCATTAAATGCATTGGTTAAAATATAAGGATAAATCCTTTTAACCAACCACCTTTACACACGTATACACTTTTACAAAGACAAGTGGAATATTCCTCGTATAGTGTGTAAGGGCAAAAAGTCATTTACCTCGTAATCAGTGTTCAAACTTGTAAGGTCTAAAACACTGACAAAGTCTCCAGTCGTTGATCTCCACCAAGATTAAACAAACCTGTGATGGAATTTTTATTAATCAAGAGAAATATGTTAGAGATCTTTTAAAGAAATTTGAAATAAATTCTTCACCATCTAAACCAACTCCAATTTCTGCACCACTGACACTGGACTCAGATACAGATGGTAAACCAGTGAACACCACTGTCTACAGAGGCATGGTTGGTTCACTGATGTATTTAACTGCCAGTAGACCAGATATTACGTTTTCAACATGTTTATGTGCCAGATATCAGTCTAATCCAAAGGAATCTCATATGCTTGCTGTAAAGCGCATACTGAAGTACCTTAAAGGTGTCCCCAGTTTGGGTCTTTGGTATCCCAAAGGCTCAGGCTTGGATCTAATGGGTTATTCAGATTCAGATCATGCGGGTTGTAAGATAGACAGGAAATCCACTACTGGTGGATGTCATTTCCTTGGTGGCAAACTGGTGAGTTGGACCAGTAAGAAGCAAACTTCAGTTTCCTTATCCACTGCTGAAGCAGAATATGTGTCTGCAGCCAGTTGTTGTGCTCAGATACTCTGGATGAAGAACCAGTTGCGTGATTATGGTATTCAGTATTCAAAGACCCCAATCTTTTGTGATAATACCAGTGCCATTGCTATCTCAAACAATCCAGTCATGCACTCAAAGACAAAGCATATTGATCTCAGGTATCATTTTATTCATGATCATATTATGAAAAATAACATCGAACTCCATTTTATTCCCACTGACAAAAAATCGCTGACATTTTTACTAAACCACTGGATGTGAAAACATTTGAATATCTGGTTGGTGAGTTGGGAATGTTAAACCCTTAAATCTGGAACCTTGATATTGAACGCCTTAGTGTACTATCAAGGATCCTTGATTTAAAGATTTATAAATCTATGAAATGATTGATATTGAACGCCTTTGTGTACTATCTTTACATTATTAGATTTATGGATCAACATTCTAAGGGAAAGACTCAAGCGAAATATTTTTGTCCTTAAAATGTTTTAATTTCAGGGGGAATTTATTTTCTCACTGGAAGAAAAATTTTGGAAAATATTTCTGGTACCTTGTAAATGTGTCCCTCTCACTGGTTCTTGGATCAGTTGACGTGCATGTTTGAGGAAACTTTTGTCACTTGTAAATGTGTCCCCCTCACTCGTCTGTATTAGTTGATGTGCATGTTTGGGTTGCCAGTCTCACTTAACTGGTCTTTTGTTGGTATTTTACTGGAGTGTCCCTCCAGTGTACCATCAGTGCATACCCTCACTGGACTAATCCACCAGTGATACTTGAGTGTCCAGATGACCTCCAGATGTACTAAAATGTGTCATGAGATGTTAATTATAATATTTTAATACTTGGTCATTATGCTTGCCACGTAAGCAAACCTTTTTAGTGGACAGTTACTGTTTGGTCCACGTGGCAAAGATATTTTCAAAGAAATGATGGTCTTTTTACCTTGGGAACATAAAAAGTGCAAGTTGGGTTATTTTTGTGGGCTGTCAACCGTCACACATTTATGTGTGATGTGAAACATTAAATGCGGACTTCAAAAGCGATCAAAATTACAGTTAATAAATTCAAAATAACCGTTTGAATTCCACACTCTCTCTCCTATATAAATATCCACATTTACTTCACTTTTTCATTCACTTCGAAAAATTTACTCCCAAATCTTACAAATTCCTTCATTTACTTCTCTTCTTTCATTCAATTCCAATCATCATCAAATCATCAATTCCTTATAAACCCTAAATTTCAATTTCATCTTTTTTTTATCTATCATATATACAATGGCTCCCAGACAATCAAGCTCTTCCAAAAATCTTCTTGCTGTCGAATATACTCCTGCAGAAAATGTACAAAAGGCAGAGTATATCTCTTTAGAGGGAAAAGTCATTCGCATCAATATGAACAATTGGATGGCTAAACTTTCTAGAACACATGAAGCCCAATCCATTATTGGGAGATTGAACACGTTCTTTCTCTCATGTCCTCTGTATGGTGCCCTTACATTAAATCCAGGCAGAATGTACCATGATTACTTATGTGAATTCTAGTACACAGCGTCGTATGTTGAATCCGAAAAGATAATCACATACACACTGAAGCAAGGCACCAGACCTTTGACCCTAACAGTAGATTCACTTCGAACAACACTCGATTTGAATTATTTTGCAACCAATGAACTGTCAATGGTACTTCCCTCAGGTCTAAATTTAAGAGATGTTTGTAGACTGATGGAACATACTGAAATTCTGGACGAGCATGGCCAGTTGCTTAGAAAAGGCACTATCTACATGAGTAAAACAACTGACTCTTGGAGATTCTTTTTCACTCATCTTGTTGAGTGTTTAGGCGGAGGATCTGGAGGGCTAGATCAGATCAACCAAACCCAGCTCCAGATAGCATATTGTTTATGGTTTGGTTACAGGGTAGACTTTGCCCAGATCTTATTTGATGATCTGGTGGACCGTTTGAAAGTGAGAGGAAGAAAAGCCTTTGTACCTTTCATTTGCTTTCTCTCACTGGTGTTCAAGAGAGCTCTTGGCGACCAGTACGACTTCGAGACAACTCACTTCTCTGTCTCAGAATATATGCGTGATCTGAACCATCTAAAGTCATCTGATGATGAGGTAAATATTCCTCAGGTCATGTTGTCTAGCTTTCAAAGAGATGACCTGGAAGAAGGTCCAGGTGGTGATCAACAGGTTGTTGAACCAATTGTTGCTTTTGATGCTGAAGTGGTAGCACCAGTAAGTCAGGTGGCTCCAGAACAACTGCCAGAAACCCTCACCAGACGAGCCAGAACAAGTAGACGCCTTAGACTGAGTGTAACATCCCAAACTTTTTATTTAACAGTTGACTAATGTCGTTAAGTCAACATGGGGGTATCGTTAAGTCTATATTAGATTTAATGCTTATATGTAGTTATTGGGTGATATGTGTGAGGCTTGAAAGCTGTAAAGTCCCTCACACGATGGTTTAACCCACGAGTGTAAAATAACAAGACAGGTATGAACTAGAATCGGACTAGTATTACTTCAATATAAATATGCAAGAATATAAACAAAGTAATAAATGACTTAAGTCTAAAAAATCTAAGTTACTGGAAAACACTTTATAGATCATGAGTGTTTTCAGTTTCATCTTTTAAGTTCTAACTTAGACTAAATCTGATCATTTACTTATATGAAATTAAAAATTGCAACTAATATTACTATCATCAACTGGAAAATAGTTACAACTTTCATCAAACGATTAATTACAATAAGTACATGATAAAAGATTCAGGCCCTTCTTTTTGATGACTGCCCTGGTGCATCTTCAGTAGCCTTCCTCTTTGGTGATGGAGATGATGGAACAGACACTGGTGGTCTCAAACCCAACACAGCTTCCATTTGTTGTATTCTTCTCCAGACCTTCTCAATTCTCTTCATAAAGGCCTTAACATCTGGAGACAAATTAGTTTTACCTTTAAATGTCAATCCTATCTCCTTCAGTTCAGTCCATCCAAAAGCTTGGACTGTTGTATCTTTCCTTTCATCTGTAAAGTTACCCTCCCTGGTCAACTTTATATTAAATCTGGTCATTCCTTGATGATTTTCAGCCAACTTGATTTCAGCATCAACAATTTTTCTAGCATTAGCCCTGAAATTCATCATTTGATCATAAGATGCCTTCTGCTTCGCCATCTGGACCATATATTCAGTTTCCTTGGATACACCACTCTGTTGTCCTTCAGTGGACTGGAGTTGTTGGCGATTAATTCTCAGAGAAGTATCCAGGGGAATGAAAGTGCTCACATTAGCATCCTTTATTGCCTTGATTTGTTTGGCAGTAAGCTTCGGCAGACCAGTCAATCTTTTTCTGTACTCTAACTCCAGAGCACCAGCATTTTTTCTAATCTTTCTCTGGAGACTCACCAGTTCCTCCCTTCTCTGCCTTATCAACTCTGGAATGGTAACACCATAAATTAATGAATCATATACCTGTTCTTCTTCAGCGTAGAACGAGCGTATATGAACATCATTCAATGCATCTAGACATTGATGAACTCTGGGATCATCCTTCATCTTCTTGAACACTTCAATGTTAATGCCTAACCTTCCAGCATTATAAGAGTCCAGAGTCCCATGATTAGCCATATCCCTATGATGGGCCAGCAGTTCATCTCTTTGATTCTTCTTGAAGATTTCAATCATGATGCATTGTTGTTCTAACTTCTTGGCAGATTCATCATCAGCATCTTCAGTTCTTTCTTCCTCTTCACCAGATACCACTTTTTCTTTTCCTTTAACTGCCTTCAGAGTTGATGGAATATCTGGGAAGGACTCAAATTGGGGCTCACTGGCTTCAGTGCCAGTAGCTTCTTCAGTTAGCCCGGCTTCAGTGCCATATGCTCTTTGTGCTAATTCTTTCAATGTCATTTGATCTATTTGGTCACCAGATGATGGAACAGTTGATTTTTCCCCCTTGGAATGATCACCAGTCCTGGACTTGAGATCATTCCATAATTCTTCCATCATATGCCTGTCCAGAGAACCAAAAGTTCTTCCTTGTTCTGGCATGGAATCAGTCATACCTTGCTTCAGTGCCATATGCTCTTTGTGCTAATTCTTTCAATGTCATTTGATCTATTTGGTCACCAGATGATGGAACAGATGATTTTTCCCCCTTGGAATGATCACCAGTCCTGGACTTGAGATCATTCCATAATTCTTCCATCATATGCCTGTCCAGAGAACCAAAAGTTCTTCCTTGTTCTGGCATGGAATCAGTCATACCTTGCTTCAGTGCCATATGCTCTTTGTGCTAATTCTTTCAATGTCATTTGGTCACCAGATGATGGAACAGATGATTTTTCCCCCTTGGAATGATCACCAGTCCTGGACTTGAGATCATTCCATAATTCTTCCATCATATGCCTGTCCAGAGAACCAAAAGTTCTTCCTTGTTCTGGCATGGAATCAGTCATACCTTGCTTCAGTGCCAGTAGCTTCTTCAGTTAGCCCGGCTTCAGTGCCATATGCTCTTTGTGCTAATTCTTTCAATGTCATTTGGTCACCAGATGATGGAACAGATGATTTTTCCCCCTTGGAATGATCACCAGTCCTGGACTTGAGATCATTCCATAATTCTTCCATCATATGCCTGTCCAGAGAACCAAAAGTTCTTCCTTGTTCTGGCATGGAATCAGTCATACCTTGCTTCAGTGCCAGTAGCTTCTTCAGTTAGCCCGGCTTCAGTGCCATATGCTCTTTGTGCTAATTCTTTCAATGTCATTTGATCTAATGTTGGCCTGCTCTCCAGTGAACCAACCCTTGTAACCAGCTTCTCAACCTCTTCTTTCAGACCTGCCAGTGGTTGAACAATCTTACTATCCACTGCAGTCTGAACAGAACTAACAACCCTTGTTTCTAAGCCCTGGACTGCCACTTTGATGTTTTCAGAATTTCGATTGGTGGCCAGTACCAGCTCATCCAGTTTCTCAAAAACTAACTTCTCATTCCCAGCAAACAAGTTCATTTCTGATGCTAAATTATTTGACAATAAGGATTTGAAATCAGAAATAACCTGGGAAGAGCTCTGGAGTGATCTCTCCAGGTCCGCCACCTTACTAAGAAGGCCTTGGACCTCGGTTGAAGATGAAGTGGAGAGACCACTGGGTGGTTCCAGATGAGAGGTCATTCTCTCCATTACTGGTACTTGTGCCCAGACCTCTTCAGTTTCAACAGTTTCAGCATTTATAACAGTAGAGTCTGGCACACCTTGTTCAGAGAGGTTGACTGGAGTTTCAATGGGTGGTGGTTGAGTTTGTGAAGGTTGAATGAATGGGGTGAAGTATGGAGTTGATTGTGGAATAGAAGGTGGTGGAGGTGGTGGTGGTGGTGGCATGCTTGATTCTGGTGGGGTGGTGGAGGTGAAGGTGGTGGAGGTGGTGGTGGTGGTGGCATGCTTGATTCTGGTGGGGGTGGAGGCATTTCTGTTTCTGGAGGGGTAATATTTGTTTCTGGTGAAGGTGGTGGCATTTCTGGGAGACTTTCAACTTGCTCAACATCTTCACCCAGAAAATTCATATCTACATCAAAATTTTGACCTTCAGAAATGGGAGAATCAGCCTCATCCCAAAACATATCACCAGCAGTTGCATCACCAGCCGATGTACCAGCCTGAACATTCAAATCAATCTGAGCCTCTTGCTCATCAGACTGGACAACCTGTTCTTCCTGCTCAACCTGCTCACCAACCTGTTCATCAAACTGGCCAACAACTTCTACATTCTCAATCTGTTCAACATTTTCAACATTCTCCTCTTCAAAAATGGGAGACCCATCCAGATCCATTACATCACCAGCCTGTCTTGCTGGGTTTACCTGGACTCCACCTCTCATCAGACGCCTACTAGATCTAGGTCGTCTAGAACGATCAACATTTTCTGGTTGCATACCTTCTTCTGGAGCAACTTGCCTTATTGGTTGTACCATCTCTACAACCTGAACATCTTGGTCATCACCAGGTCTTTCAATAACTTGTACTCTACCTGGTGCCTCTGCTTGTTCCCTTTGAAAATTTAACATTGCTGGAGGAATATCTACCTCACCAGCTCTTGACTGAAGGTTGGTCAGATCCCTCAAAAACTCACTCACAGAAAAGTGAGTAGTATCATAATCATACTCATCTCCTAGAGCACTTCTAAACATAAGGGAAAGAAAACGGATATATGGAACATGGGGTTTTCTCCCTTTTGCTTTCAGTCGATCTACCAAGTCATTGAACAAGATCTGAGCAAAATCTACTCTTATTCCAAACCACAAACAATAGGCAATCTGGAGCTGCATTTGATTTATCTGATCAAGTCCTCCAGAACTACCTCCCAGACATTCAACCAAATGTGTGAAGAAAAATCTCCACGAATCTGTCAGCCTACTCATATAAATTGTGCCTTTTCTCAACAACTGGCCATGGTCATCAAGAATTTCTGTGTGCCCCATCAACCTGCACACTTCCCTGTAATTTATGCCTGATGGAAGTTCGATGGGTAACTCATTCTGGTCAAGATAATTTAACTGTAGAACAGACCTGAGTAAACTCACTGAGAAACTTAAAGATCTGGTACCTCCCCTAAGAGTATAAGAAATTGATGAGGTTTCTTCATTATAAAATGCGGAGTACCAGAACTCACACAAATAGTCATGGTACATTCTCCCTGGATTTAGGGTTAATGCACCATACAGAGGGCATGAGAGAAAGAAAGTATTCAATCTCCCAATTATAGAACGAGCAGGATGAACACTGGAAAGTTTGGCCATCCAGTTATTCATATTGATTCGAATGGCTTTTGCTTCAAGAGTAATATGTCTCGGTTTAGCAACATTATCAACCGGAGCATATTCGGCAGATAAAAGATTTTTGGGTGCCATTTATGATTGAAAGATGAAGATGAAATTTAGGGTTTATGATGAAGAAATTAATGAATTTGCAGTTAATATGAGAGTTTTAATGATTGGAAAAGAATGAAGAATTGAATGAAGAATTGAATGAAGGAATTTGAAGATTTGGGAGTAAATGTTCGAAGTAAATGTAAAGTGAAAGTGAAAATGGGTATATATAGGAGAGATAATGTGGAACTCAAACGGGTTAATTTGAAATTATCAAATATAATTTTGATCGGGTTTTGAGATCCGCATTAAGTACATCACATCACACATTAATGTGTGATGGTTCACCGCCCACAAAAACTAACAACTTGTTCTTTTTGTCTTCCCAAGGTAAAAATACCATCATTTCGTTTGAAAAATTACATGCCACGTAGGATTTATAAGATAAATATCTTTGAAAAAGTTTGCTTACGTGGCACGCACAATGACCAAGTATTTAAAAAATATTGTGACTCAATTCAGTCCATCTGAAGGTTGACTAGACACTCCAGTAAAGTACCAGTGAAAACCATTTTGAAAGACTGGTAACTTCAAACATGCACGTCAACTAATACAGACAAATGAGAGGGACACATTTACAAGAAGACAAAAGTCTCCTCAAACACGCACTTCAACCTGTCCAATTACCAGTGAGAGGGACACATTTACAAGAAGACAAAAGTCTCCTCAAACACGCACTTCAACCTGTCCAATTACCAGTGAGAGGGACACATTTACAAGAAGACAAAAGTCTCCTCAAACACGCACTTCAACCTGTCCAATTACCAGTGAGAGGGACACATTTACAAAGCACCAGTAATATTTTCTGGACAATTCGTCCAGTAAGAAAATTTTGTCCAGTGAGAAAATAAATTAATAAATTCCCTTTGAACTTTAAACATTTTTTAAGAAAAATATATCTTTCAAAGTCTTCCCCCTGGAATGTTGATCCAGAAATAAATTTATGAATCTTTAAATCAAAGATCCTTAGTAGTACACAATGGCGTTCAATACTAAGGTTCCAGATTTAAGGGTTTAACATTCCCAACTCACCAACAAGATATTCAAATGTTTTGACATCCAGTGGTTTCGTAAAAATGTCAGCGAGTTGTTTGTCAGTGGGGATAAAATGGAGTTCAATGTTTCCTTTCACAATATTATCACGAATGAAGTGATACCTGAGATCAATGTGCTTGGTTTTGGAGTGCATGACTGGATTGTTTGAGATAGCAATGGCACTGGTATTATCACAAAAGATTGGAGTCTTTGAATACTTAATACCATAATCAAGCAACTGGTTCTTCATCCAGAGTATCTGAGCACAACAACTGGCTGCAGACACGTATTCAGCTTCAGCAGTGGACAATGAAACTGAAGTTTGCTTTTTACTGGTCCAACTGACCAGTTTGCCACCAAGGAAATGACATCCACCAGTAGTGGATTTCCTGTCTATCTTACAACCTGCATGATCTGAATCTGAATAACCCATTAGATCCATGCCTGAGCCTTTGGGATACCAAAGACCTAGACTGGGGACACCCTTAAGGTACTTCAGTATGCGCTTTACAGCAAGCATATGAGATTCCTTTGGATTAGACTGATATCTGGCACATAAACATGTTGAAAACATTATATCTGGTCTACTGGCAGTTAAATACATCAGTGAACCAACCATGCCTCTATAGACAGTGGTGTTTACTGGTTTACCATCTGGATCAGAGTCCAGTGTCAGTGGTGCAGAAATTGGAGTTGGTTTAGATGGTGAAGAGTTCATATCATATTTCTTTAAAAGATCTCTAACATATTTTTCCTGATTAATAAAGATGCCATCTTTGTTTTGTTTAATCTGGAGTCCAAGAAAATATGTTAATTCACCCATCAAACTCATTTCATATTCAGTGGACATTATTTTCGAAAATTTCTTGCACATGTTTTCATCAGTAGACCCAAAAATAATATCATCAACATAAATTTGTACCATTAACAGATTACCTCGTTCATGAAGAATAAATAAGGTATTGTCAATTGCACCTCGTTTAAAACCATTTTTCAATAAATGTTTAGTCAGAGTGTCATACCAGGCACGTGGGGCTTGTCTGAGGCCATACAGCGCTTTGTCCAGACGATATACCCAATGTGGATGCTTTTCATCAACGAAACCTGGTGGTTGTCTGACATAAACTTCTTCTTCAAGCTTTCCATTCAAGAAGGCACTCTTTACATCCATCTAGTAGACCCAAAAATAATATCATCAACATAAATTTGTACCATTAACAGATTACCTCGTTCATGAAGAATAAATAAGGTATTGTCAATTGCACCTCGTTTAAAACCATTTTTCAATAAATGTTTAGTCAGAGTGTCATACCAGGCACGTGGGGCTTGTCTGAGGCCATACAGCGCTTTGTCCAGACGATATACCCAATGTGGATGCTTTTCATCAACGAAACCTGGTGGTTGTCTGACATAAACTTCTTCTTCAAGCTTTCCATTCAAGAAGGCACTCTTTACATCCATCTGGTAGACCTTGAACTGATGATAAGCAGCGAATGCTAAGAATATTCTAATCGCTTCAAGTCTAGCCACTGGAGCAAATGATTCATCAAAGTCGACATCTGACTGGCAATAGCCTTGTGCTACCAGTCTGGCCTTGTTTCTGATTACGTGGCCATCTTCATCTACCTTGTTCCAATTGGTTCTTCATCCAGAGTATCTGAGCACAACAACTGGCTGCAGACACGTATTCAGCTTCAGCAGTGGACAATGAAACTGAAGTTTGCTTTTTACTGGTCCAACTGACCAGTTTGCCACCAAGGAAATGACATCCACCAGTAGTGGATTTCCTGTCTATCTTACAACCTGCATGATCTGAATCTGAATAACCCATTAGATCCATGCCTGAGCCTTTGGGATACCAAAGACCTAGACTGGGGACACCCTTAAGGTACTTCAGTATGCGCTTTACAGCAAGCATATGAGATTCCTTTGGATTAGACTGATATCTGGCACATAAACATGTTGAAAACATTATATCTGGTCTACTGGCAGTTAAATACATCAGTGAACCAACCATGCCTCTATAGACAGTGGTGTTTACTGGTTTACCATCTGGATCAGAGTCCAGTGTCAGTGGTGCAGAAATTGGAGTTGGTTTAGATGGTGAAGAGTTCATATCATATTTCTTTAAAAGATCTCTAACATATTTTTCCTGATTAATAAAGATGCCATCTTTGTTTTGTTTAATCTGGAGTCCAAGAAAATATGTTAATTCACCCATCAAACTCATTTCATATTCAGTGGACATTATTTTCGAAAATTTCTTGCACATGTTTTCATCAGTAGACCCAAAAATAATATCATCAACATAAATTTGTACCATTAACAGATTACCTCGTTCATGAAGAATAAATAAGGTATTGTCAATTGCACCTCGTTTAAAACCATTTTTCAATAAATGTTTAGTCAGAGTGTCATACCAGGCACGTGGGGCTTGTCTGAGGCCATACAGCGCTTTGTCCAGACGATATACCCAATGTGGATGCTTTTCATCAACGAAACCTGGTGGTTGTCTGACATAAACTTCTTCTTCAAGCTTTCCATTCAAGAAGGCACTCTTTACATCCATCTGGTAGACCTTGAACTGATGATAAGCAGCGAATGCTAAGAATATTCTAATCGCTTCAAGTCTAGCCACTGGAGCAAATGATTCATCAAAGTCGACATCTGACTGGCAATAGCCTTGTGCTACCAGTCTGGCCTTGTTTCTGATTACGTGGCCATCTTCATCTACCTTGTTCCAATTGGTTCTTTCTTACCAACTGGAAAAGGAACCAGATACCAGACCTTGTTCCTTTCAAACTGGTGAAGCTCTTCTTGCATAGCAGTCACCCAGCTTGGATCTTCCATAGCCTCGTCAATCTTCTTTGGTTCCATCAAAGATAGAAAACTTACGTATAAGCATTGATTACTGGAGGCTCTTCTGGTCTGAACTCCTCTACTGGAGTCACCTATGATCTGATCAATAGGGTGAGCTTTTGTCCATCTGGAGTATTGACCAGGATTGTTACTGACAACAATATCAGTGCAAGAATTCAGTTGAGTCTCCTCTGGAGTTGCTTCTGGAGGAGGATCTTGCCAGATTACTTCAGTATCTTCATCTGAGTCATTTAAATCACGATTTGCATCATGAAATTCTTCATTTGAAGGCATTTCCTGGAGTACTGGTTCAGTTTGAAATTCTTTATAAGAAGACATTTCTGGTCTATTCTCAACTGACACTGATACTGGGGGAGCAGTACGAACATCTGATCCAATATTAATTTCAGATGGTAGTTTGAAAATAATAGAGGGATAGAATGGAGTACTACTGGAGAGTTTCTGAACAGGTTCCAGATCAGGATGGCTGGAAACTTTATCTTCTGAATCTTCTTTATTGTAGTTGATAAGATCAGATTCACAGAAGACAATTGGAGTTACTGGGGGAGTTTCAAGGGCTGGTTTGTTGATTGCACCATTTGATTCATCGAAAGTAACATGTATGGATTCTTGTACTATCTCCAGTCTCTTGTTGTAAACTCTGAAGGCTTTGCGAATGGCTGAATATCCTAAGAAATATCCTTCATCAGCTTTGGCATCAAATTTGCCTAACTGACTGGAGTCGTTCAGAATGTAAACTGGACATCCAAAAACGTGAAAATAACCAATATTTGGTTTTCTATTTCTCAATATTTCATAGGAAGTCTTCTTGTGTCGCTTCACGTACACTGATCGATTCTGGGTGTGGCAAGCAGTTGCAATTGCTTCAGCCCAGAAACTGGTAGGAAGACCAGATTCAGCTAGCATACTCCTGGCAGCTTCTATCAGCGTTCGATTTTTCCTTTCTACCACTCCATTCTGCTCTGGAGTGCGTGCTGATGAGAAGTTCTGGGAGACGCCAGTGTCAGTACAGAATTTCTCCAGAGTTGCATTCTGGAATTCTGTTCCATTGTCGCTTCTTAACTGACACACTTTTCGCTTATGCTTCAGTTCAATCTGCTTGATAAGAGAGATGATTTCAGCAGCAGCTTCACTTTTAGACCTAAGAAAGATCACCCAACAATATCTGGAGAATTCATCTACGATCACCAGGGTGTATCTTTTACCAGCACGAGTCTGAACATTCACTGGACCAAAGAGGTCCATATGAAGCATGTGAAGTGGTTCAGTAATGCTGAAATTCTGTCTGGTCTTGAAACTGGCACGTTTCTGCTTTCCCATCTCACATCCTGGACATGGCCTTTCCTTTTTGAAGGAAACTGAAGGTATCCCATCTGCAAGTTGTTTTCTGGACAACTTATTAATGTTCTTGAAATTTAAATGGGATAACCTTTTGTGCCATAACCAGTTTGTGTCTTCATCAGCTTGAGTATAGAAACACTGCTCTGAAGGAGAGCTTTCCATATCCATCACGTACACATTCCCTTTTCTGGGAGCAATCAACACTACCTTCCAGTCCTTGTTGAATACGATGCCCTGAGCAACATTGAATAAGACTTGATAGCCATCATCACACAGTTGGCTTACACTGATCAAGTTATATTTCAAACCATTCACAAATGCAACACGTGTGAACTTGACTTGTCCATTGTTCAGAACACCATATCCCTCAGTCTTTCCACAACCATCATTTCCAAAAGTGATGGAGGGTCCATCAGAAATGGTGAACTCCTCCAGTAGGGTCTTACATCCGGTCATCGTCCTGCCAGCTGCACTGTCAAGATACCAGATATATTTCTTTCGATCGCCCTACACATACACCAGATATTGATCAGTTAGATTTGGGAACCCATCGACTGATGGGTTCACTGGATCCTCCCTTATGGATCCCTGGGGGTATCTGGTTGAGTTCACTTTCTTCAACAGTAGTTTTTGTTGAAAACACTACTGGAGTTGATAGTTTAGAAACCTTTTTCTTTTTCTCAACTGGAGAAATAAATTTGTCTTTCTTTGCAAAAGGTTTAGTATTTTGTCTAGGGCCAGATGAAGTACCCTCAATAAAGTTTAATCTTGCATTAAAACTTTGAAATTGACGAGTCAGTGTTTGAATCTGGCTCTCTAACCTGGACAAAACATTTTCATCAGATGATACCTGAGCCTTTCCAGTTGTAGGCTTAGGTAAGGGATTGTTCTGAGGCAAAGGTCTATTCTGCTTAACCTTTTTAACTGGAGCAGTCATCTGGACAGCTCCAGTCTTAACCTCTGGGCAAAGAACTGGGAAAGTATTGGCCTTGGGAGTTACAGGCTCATCATAAACAGTGGTGGGCCTGAATCCCTCTGGTAATCGATCAATTACTGGTATTAATGATGCTACATGAGTATTTCCATCTAAATATGCACGTTTTTGAGTAGGAAATTGATTTACTCCAGCATCATATGGCTTTTTGGTTTCAAGCCATGATTTAATCACCAGTTTTTCTTTTTCTAAAATGATCTCAAGATCTTGTTTTTCTTGGATCAATTGTTCAGTTACCAGAACCTGGGCTTGAAATGCCAGTTCAATATCTTGAAGTTCTTTTAATTTTGATTTTAAAGCAGCCATTTCAGAGGAATCTGTTTCTAGACCATTTAGACTGTCAAATCTAACAGTTTCCACAAAAATTAAATCAGAATTTAGAGCTTCAGCGATGTCCAATTTAAGTTCAGGATTAGTTTCAAGATCATACTCACTAACCTTTTTAACTGGAGCAGTCATCTGGACAGCTCCAGTCTTAACCTCTGGGCAAAGAACTGGGAAAGTATTGGCCTTGGGAGTTACAGGCTCATCATAAACAGTGGTGGGCCTGAATCCCTCTGGTAATCGATCAATTACTGGTATTAATGATGCTACATGAGTATTTCCATCTAAATATGCACGTTTTTGAGTAGGAAATTGATTTACTCCAGCATCATATGGCTTTTTGGTTTCAAGCCATGATTTAATCACCAGTTTTTCTTTTTCTAAAATGATCTCAAGATCTTGTTTTTCTTGGATCAATTGTTCAGTTACCAGAACCTGGGCTTGAAATGCCAGTTCAATATCTTGAAGTTCTTTTAATTTTGATTTTAAAGCAGCCATTTCAGAGGAATCTGTTTCTAGACCATTTAGACTGTCAAATCTAACAGTTTCCACAAAAATTAAATCAGAATTTAGAGCTTCAGCGATGTCCAATTTAAGTTCAGGATTAGTTTCAAGATCATACTCACTAACCTTTTTAATAACAATGTCGACCCAATGACCAGATATGACATCATCCTTGACCAGATGCTCTTGATCTGCCAGAGCCATAAAACAACAATCTCTTTCCTCTTCTTCATCGACTGATGAATCATCAGAGGGAACCCATGCTTCTTCAGTAGTTGCTATCATGCATTTGTTATTGTCTTCCATCTGTTTAGACAAGAGAGCAATCTGAGCCTTAAGCTTTTTGTATTTCAATTTATAGCTATCATCAGGCTTGTTATAAGAAGCAGTTGGACCAGACTGAGAGACAAACTGACTGGACCTGCACTCTTTCATGAAATGACCTTTTCTGCCACACTTAAAGCATGTCAGATTGGTCTTGTCAGTGGAAGAACTGGGTGCATGTTGTCCAGTGGGCCTATTTGCTCTGGCCTTAAAACGGTTAAACGTTTTGGCCATCATTGCAACCAGGTCATCACTGTCAGTTTCATCACAGTCTGGAGAGATATCATTACAGACTCCAGAATCCATTAGTTCAGACATCATCTTCTTCATAGAAAATACATTCTCAGAAGATATTAATGCCGCACAAGGTGGTGCAGTATTAGTGACCACTGTGGAACTACTGGAAGCATGATTAAAAGAATCTTTTTCTGCCTCAATCCTCTGGGCTTGATTTTCTTCAGTGAATCTGAAGGCTCCATACAATGTTGACAAAGTATGGGAATGCAAGGTTTTACCTTGCCTCAGACCAGAATCATGTGAGACCATTTTGTTGGAAGAATATCACAAAATTTCTCCAAAAGTATATCCTTGTCTTTTTCTACCCCTAGTCCTCTTAACTGGTTTATGATGCTCATAAATCTGGTGTAAGTACCAGTAAGGGACTCATTGGGGAGAGCAAAAAATGACTCATACTTTTTGTTTAAGGAGACTTTTCTGGTAACAACAGTATCATCACCTCCCTCATGCTGGTTCACCAGTTCATCCCACATGCTTTTGGCACTGGGATAGAGAACTAGTGTGGGAATAAGAGTTTCTGGAACAGCCCCGAGGATCATATTTTTAAGAAGTGTATCAAGATTTACTAATCTTTTTTCCTCTTCGGACCAGTGTTCCTCTCTCTTTTCCCTCCCACTTCTTGATCCTGTAGGGTCAAGAAGTGCATTGATAGGAAGTCTTGGCACATAGGGTCCTTCGTTTAAAATTTTCATCATATTCCTTTCAATACCAGTAACATGCAATATTATCCTAGCTTTCCACGTACCAAAGTCATCACTGCTCCCATTGAATTTAGGAACAGGATTATTCGAGTAGTGCACATGCACATGTGGAGAAGCAGGAGGAGGAGGAGGTGGTGGATTGTTATTTCCAGTGGGTGGTTCATTAAAATTAGTTTCATGAGTTTCTTGTTGATTTTCTGGGATTGCCATCGCGAAACAGATCTAGGTAAGTATATTAACCTTCTGCTCTGATACCAATTGTAAAGTCCCTCACACGATGGTTTAACCCACGAGTGTAAAATAACAAGACAAGTATGAACTAGAATCGGACTAGTATTACTTCAATATAAATATGCAAGAATATAAACAAAGTAATAAATGACTTAAGCAATATTTAAACAAGTAAATAAATGGTGGAACACAAATGTAGTTTTCAAGTGTATTTTCTTTATTGATGTATGAACAAAATACAAGATCGTTGCGGAACCTAGATATTACACGTATGTAAGTATCTAAACAATCTTTGAATTACAAGTGATCTATACTTGCTAAATAAACTCCTTTGATCGATATACTTAGAGTTGTGAAGTATAACTGTTTAGATCGAGAGTATTTAAGCAAGTTCACCAATTTGCTAAAAAGTGATTTTCTCAAAGAAATGACTTTGTATTTATAGGCAACAAAATTCACCAGTGAATTTTGTGCCGTACAAATATGGTTGCATACATTTAATGATCCGACAAGAACATTAAATGTATTGGATAAGAATAAGGATAAAGTCACATCAAATGCAAGTGTATCCTTTTATCCAACCACCTTTACACACGTATACTTTGGTAAAGAACAAGTGGGTTATTCTTTGGAAAGTGTGTAAAGGCTTAAAGTCAAATCCTCGATATCAGTGTTCAGACTTGTAAGGTCTAGAACACTGACAATCCTCCAGTGTGCAGATCTGGTAAGACTTCCAGTGGACTCCGCCATTTGTCAGTCTTCTTTATTCTTACTTCAGTCTTTGACTTCAGTGAGAACGTCTTCAGTAGAGTAGATCTGGACTGGGGTGAAGTCCAGTGGTCTTCCATTATTTCTGGACAAATCTTCAGAGGGACTCCAGATTCCAAGTCTGGAGTAGGTCAGTTTCTGGACAGATCTTCAGTAAGGCTCCAGTAGTCGAGTCTGGAGCAAGTCCAGTAAATCTGGACCTAACAAAAGCCTAATTGTATAATGCAGTATTTGTGTGTAAAATGTAGTTAAATGCCTATGTAGTGGTATTTGAAAGAGGTACTTATGTTATATATGGTCCCTATGGAAGTTTTTGACTATTAATGAAGGATTAGGAAGCTTAGGGACTAGTTTTGACATAGAGGCAAAGTCAAAAACGGGATTAAGGTTTAGGAAGGAGTCACTAGATGATAAAATACAGAAAAATAACCTTCCTCTCAAGCCCTAGCCGCCCCCATGATTCTCTATCAAATTCTAGGCCGAAAATCCTTCAAAACGTGTGATTCAAGTGTGTTTGATCAATTTTATTGCATCCACTTTGAGATCTACAGGTAGGAAAGGTATATTATCATTAATTTTATATCTTTTCAATCATATGAGTCGTTTGAAATCAGATCTAGGTCTTTGACGATCAATTGATGTCGAAATAACAATTGTTTAAATGATGCAAATCATGTATGTTTTAATCAAAGGTTGTATTGCATCATTATGGTCTAAATATGAAGGATTTTGAAGTATTAAAGTCGTGTTTATGATTTGGAGTCGTTTTGGTGGAGTTTCGGTTTGGATTCAATTATGATTATGAGACGATTTAGGTCAAATCGGGTGTCAAATGATTTGTATAAGGTGTGTAATGAATCCATGAATCAATATATGATTTCATAGTGTCAATTGAATCATATTTTGGGTATATATGAACTGTAGGTGTCATGGTTAATTTCCATGGATGTTTGATGTTTGAGATCTTTTGTAAAACCAAGAGTTTATAAGGTCTGAAAATTCAGTCATATTGCAAAAATCGTATCTCCTTTATAATAATGAGTTAGGAGATGAATCTTACATTTTTGAAAAGTTCTTTGAGTCCCCTACATTTGTTAAGAACTGAGTTTTTCTCTCATTTGGTCGTCTTGTATGCCAAAAGTAGTCTACAAAACTGAATATAGTCAAAAGATGAAAGTAGTCTGCAGAATATGAAAGTAGTCTACAAAAAGAGTCAAGTTGTCTACAAGTGAGTTAGGTAGTCTACAGAAAAGTATAGTAGTCTACAAAGAATGAAAGTAGTCAAAAGTAGACTAGTAGTCTACAAATAGATGGAAGTAGTCAACAGAGACTATTATTTGATAAGTATATAGACTGTAGGCCGGTTTAGCCTCGTTTATACTCATTAATTGATCCTATGTTCATTATAGGTAGTTGGGAATACTTGCTTTGCACGGTAACCTTAGTTATCGTTTGTGTGCGCTTCTAGGAGGTTGGGGGGGGGGGGGGGGGGGGGGGGGGGGGGGGGGGGGGGGGGGGGGGGGGGGGGGGGGGGGGGGGGGGGGGGGGGGGGGGGGGGGGGGGGGGGGGGGGGGGGGGGGGGGGGGGGGGGGGGGGGGGGGGGGGGGGGGGGGGGGGGGGGGGGGGGGGGGGGGGGGGGGGGGGGGGGGGGGGGGGGGGGGGGGGGGGGGGGGGGGGGGGGGGGGGGGGGGGGGGGGGGGGGGGGGGGGGGGGGGGGGGGGGGGGGGGGGGGGGGGGGGGGGGGGGGGGGGGGGGGGGGGGGGGGGGGGGGGGGGGGGGGGGGGGGGGGGGGGGGGGGGGGGGGGGGGGGGGGGGGGGGGGGGGGGGGGGGGGGGGGGGGGGGGGGGGGGGGGGGGGGGGGGGGGGGGGGGGGGGGGGGGGGGGGGGGGGGGGGGGGGGGGGGGGGGGGGGGGGGGGGGGGGGGGGGGGGGGGGGGGGGGGGGGGGGGGGGGGGGGGGGGGGGGGGGGGGGGGGGGGGGGGGGGGGGGGGGGGGGGGGGGGGGGGGGGGGGGGGGGGGGGGGGGGGGGGGGGGGGGGGGGGGGGGGGGGGGGGGGGGGGGGGGGGGGGGGGGGGGGGGGGGGGGGGGGGGGGGGGGGGGGGGGGGGGGGGGGGGGGGGGGGGGGGGGGGGGGGGGGGGGGGGGGGGGGGGGGGGGGGGGGGGGGGGGGGGGGGGGGGGGGGGGGGGGGGGGGGGGGGGGGGGGGGGGGGGGGGGGGGGGGGGGGGGGGGGGGGGGGGGGGGGGGGGGGGGGGGGGGGGGGGGGGGGGGGGGGGGGGGGGGGGGGGGGGGGGGGGGGGGGGGGGGGGGGGGGGGGGGGGGGGGGGGGGGGGGGGGGGGGGGGGGGGGGGGGGGGGGGGGGGGGGGGGGGGGGGGGGGGGGGGGGGGGGGGGGGGGGGGGGGGGGGGGGGGGGGGGGGGGGGGGGGGGGGGGGGGGGGGGGGGGGGGGGGGGGGGGGGGGGGGGGGGGGGGGGGGGGGGGGGGGGGGGGGGGGGGGGGGGGGGGGGGGGGCGCTGAGGGTTCAAAGAAAAGAATGGTTTCATAATTAAAACTTCCCAAATGGTAATATATCTTGTTTATGGGTATACAGGTTTTCACGGGAGGTAATATGGGTTATGTAGTTGCCCTATGAGACCTGAAATGCAGTCCCTCATGACATGTAATGTAGTACATGTTATGAAATGAAGTATAATGTAGTATGTGTTTATGATATGGGTGTGATGTAGTGTTATGTATGAAGGATAATGTAGTGTTTTTATATGAAGTAGCATGTAGAATCTTGAAATGCAGTATGACGTAGTTTATGTTGTTGTGTGCATGTATGAATGGCTTGCTCATCTAGAACACTAGACTTGCTAAGTTGCCATGTCACGTGCACGTTTAAGGGCCCAAACGTAATGCAGATAATGTGTGAAAATGTTTAGGTTGTGTGATGCCTAAACTAATGATGTGTGAATTGTTTAGGTTGTGTGATGCCTAAACTATTAATGTGTGAAACCGAGCTCGTAAATTTATAATGCAGGGAAGTGTTAAGCTTAACCCGTACTTGCCCTAGCCCGGCGAGTGTGTGAACGTAGGTTGCTTGGGTGGCTCCTTGCAACATGGTCATTTAATGCAGGGCGAGTAATACGAGGGGTCTGACCCGCCTCCATATACGGATTACTCTGGGATTGGCTTGCCATTCCTTAACGACGTACGATGAGTAGCCTTTTGGCTGATCATCTAGTCGGGTGTGATGCAGGGCACACTTATATGCAGTTAACGAAGATACGTGTGATTATGTGTGATATAAAAGAAGGATATGCACAAATAGGGTGATTCATCCTAATTCGATATGCAGGTTGAATGTGTGTGTTATGTGAGTTGTGCCTTAATGTTTTGTCATTAAAGTAGAAATGTTTTAATTGGACAAAGCTTTATAACTTTAGCGTTATCTTACTTAGCTAATTCGTTAGCTAACACTTGTCTTTTGAATGTGTGTTGCTCCCTCAGGTTTAGCATAGCCGAGGAAGACGTAGAATGGAGAGTGAGGAATTGGGTAGAATGCTTGACGAAGACTTTAGCTACCCATAGATGCTACACCTCATTAGATGTTATTTACATTTTGATATTATGCAGATTTTATGAAGCACTATGTAGACGGTTGTTTTGTGTTGAGCAACCGTTGGGTTTTCATTTAGACATTTTAATGGTATGACATGTAACACCAATAAATGCAGAAACCGAACTGTTTTTATCGGTTTTGAACATTTAAAGTTTTCTTCCGCATCTTTTAACACCGTTAGGTGGAAATTCTTGAAAACCCATGTTTTAAATGTCGGGTGTTACACTGAGAGGAGTACCGGTTGCTCCTAGCAGAACCGAAACTGATCAGCCAGAATCCTCTCAACGGGCGTCTGGTGAAATTCCACAAGAAACCACTCCTATTGACATTGAAGAGGGCAGTGGTGAAGAGATTGTTGTAACTGGTGTCTCAACTATGGCTGGAGACATCATGAATGCTGATGGGTCATTGATTGTAGAACAAGTGGTCGAACAGAAAAATGTTGAACAGGCTGGTGATCAGACTGTAGATGTTGGACCTCTGGATTTGAATGTAGAGGTTGGTGATCAGGCGGGTGATCAAAATATTGAAGAAACATTTGTTTGGGATGAAGCCGATTCACCTATGTCAGATAACAACACCTTTGATACTGACATGAGATTCTTTGGCGATGATGAACAATTGTCAGAAATGCCTCCTCCTCCAGAATCTTTAAATGTTCCACCACCACCTCCTCATCCTTCAATTCCACAAGGTACTACATATTTCAATCCTCCTTCTCTTCAATTTTCCAATATTCAAACTCCACCTCTTGAAGCAACAATTGAAACCACTCGTGTACTGGACTCGACTACTATCACATCTGAAACAATCACTGAAGCAGTCCAGACACAAGTGCAAATGCCCACCAGAATAACATCCGAACTCCTTCCTCCCAGTGGTCTCTCCACTTCTTCTTCAACCGAGGTCCAAGACCTTTTAAGAAAGGTGGCGGACCTGGAGAGATCACTCCTATCTTCTTCCAGGGATGTTTCAGACTTTAAATCCTTATTGTCAAACAACCTGGCATCTGAAATGAACATATTCGCTGGGAATGAGAAGATTGTATTTGAGAAGCTAGAGGAGCTGGTACGTGCCACAAACACCAATGCTGAAAACATTAAGGTGGCAGTCCAGGGTTTGGGAGAGACAGTGGCAACTAATGTTCAGATTGCAGTACAAGCAAGAATAGCTCAACCACTGGCAGGTCTGACAGAAGAAATTCAGAAGTTGACCACTAGGGTTTCTAATGTTGAAAGCAGGCCAACATTAGACCAGAACTCTGTTGTAAGTAATATTAGTGATGAAGTTGCCAGGAAGTTTAGGACAGACATGTTAAAAGAAATCACTGCAGAGATCTCTGGTTCTATTCTTAGATCAATTCAAGATGGGTTGTTGCCCCAGGTTCTGAAGATGATTGACACTGAACTCCCCAAGAACTTAAGTCGAGAAGTTGAAACTGTTAAAAAGGATGTTCAGATGATCAAGCACACTGTCAACATCACTTCTCCAGTTACAGGAAGAAATTTTGGTTCTTCTGAAAGGCACATGCTGACCCAATTGTGGAATGATCTCCAGTCTAGGAGTGGTGGTCCTTCCAAGGGGGAAAGTGAAAAGAGGAAAGAAAAAGAAGTGATTGCTAGTGAAAGTGCAATTGAAAGAGCCTTTGGCACTGAAGCCATTGTGCAAGAAGAAGTGACTGGTACTGATGCCAGTGCACAGGAAATGGTACAAGAAGAAGAGGCTGCTGGTACTGATGCCAATGAGCCCCAGTTTGAGCAGTTCCCAGATATCACAACCACTCTAAGGTCAGTAAAAAGAAAGCAGCATGTGGTATCTGGAGAAGAAACGACTGAAGGTCCATCAGAACTCCCTGCTACTGATGATGAGACTTCAAAGAGACTGGAACAAGAATGCATCATGATAGAAATCTTCAAAAAGAATCAGAAAAATGAACTCCTTGCCCACAAGAGAGAAATGGCAAACATGGGGACCTTGGATTCTTACAATGCTGGAAGGTTGGGCATACACATTGATATTTACAAAAGAATGAAGGAAGACCCCAGAGTTCATCAATGTCTGGATTCAATGGACGATGTATATATTCGCTCCAGGTACTCTTTGGAAGAACAGACATATGACGCAGTTACTTATGGTGTCAGTGTTGTCGAGTTAATCAGGCAAAGGACGAAGGAACTGGTGAACCTCCAGAAAAAGATAAGGAAGAATGCTGCTGCTCTGGAGATGGAGTACAGGAAAAAGATTAAGGGCTTACCAAGATTTACTGCCAAACAAATCAAAGAGATCAGAGATGCAGATCTTAGTACCTTCATTCCCTTGGATACTTCACAAAGGATCAATCGTGAAGAACTCCAGTCTGCTATTGAACAGCAGAAAGTGTCCAGGGAAACTGAATCAATGATCCACATCGCCAAGCAAAAGGACAAATATAATGAACTGATGACGTTCAGGGCAGATGTAAGAAGGATCATAAGTGCTGAAATCCAACTCGCTGAGAATCATGAAGGTATGTTAAAATTTCAAGTTAAGTTGACCAAGGAAGGAAATTTTGTGGATGAAAGGAAGAATGCTTCAGTCCATGCCTTTGGTTGGTCAGAATTGAAAGAGATTGGCCTGACATTTAAAGGAAAGACTGATCTTTCACCAGATGTCAAGGCGTTTTTGAAAAGGATAGAGAAGGTCTGGATGAGGAAGCAACAGATGGAAGTTGCTTTGGGTATGCGACCAGCAGTATCTGTACCATCCTCTCCATCACCAAAGAGAAAGGCTACTGAAGATGCACCTGGACAGTCTTCAAAAAGAAGGGCCTGAAGTGTTTATTTACTTGCTTACACTTGTAATTATTTATCAATCTTGTAACTTATTTTGTTGTTGATGGCTGTAAATAAAGTTGCAATTTTTGATCTATTAAGTAAGTAATCAGATTTAGTCTAAGTTTGTACTAAAAGATGAAACTGGAACACTGATGATCTATAAAGTGTTTTCCAGTAACTTAGATTTTTAGACTAAGTCAAAACTAAGTGTTTTTCAAGCATACAAAATGCATTGATATAAGCTTGAAAAACCTTGCATTATTTCTAAACAAATAGGGGGAATTTGTTAGGTCCAGATTGACTGAACTCGCTCCAGACTTGACGACTGGAGTCCCTCTGAAGATTTGTCCAGAAATAATGGAAGACCAGTGAGCAAGTTTACTTGTATAGGAAATCTGGAGAATTCCAGATTTCAGCTCACTCGACTTCACTCCAGTACTGATCTGTTCTACTAAAGACATTCTCACTGAAGTCAAAGACTGAAGTTAGAAGATAGAAGACTGACAAATGGCGGAGTCCACTGGCGGTCTTACCAGATCAACGACTGGAGACTTTGTCAGTGTTTTAGACCTTACAAGTCTGAACACTGATTACGAGGTAAATGACTTTTTGCCCTTACACACTTTACGAGGAATATTCCACTTGCCTTTGTAAAAGTGTATACGTGTGTAAAGGTGGTTGGTTAAAAGGATTTATTCTTATATTTTAACCAATGCATTTAATGAATCATAGTCGGTTCATTAAATACATGCAACCATATTTGTACGGCACAATAAATTCCTCCAGAATTTATTTGCCTATAAATAACAAAGTCATTTCCTTGTTAAATTTACTTTTTAGCATTAAGGTGAATTTGTCTAAATACTCTCGATCGTAAAAGGGAATACTTCACAACTTTAAGTATTTCGATCTTGGAGAATATTTGACAAATATAGATCATTTGTAATTCAAAGGTTGTTAGGATATTTACTCATTTGTATTATCTTGATTCCGCACAACCTTGTATTTTATTTAAACATCATAAATAAAATACACTTGAAACATTACATTGTGTTCCACCTTTACTTGTTTATTGCTTTAAGTCTTGTATTACTTTATTTATATACTTGCATTTATATTTAAGTAATACTAGTCCAATCTAGTGTATTATCGACTTGTGTATTTTACTCTTGTGGGTTAAACCATCAAGTGAGGGACCCCACATAAACTAATCAACACATTAATATACTAACCAGGCAACAATCATAAAGCCTTCCAGAATCAATCATACAAACATACATTCCAAACATCTATATGAATATTCAACAAATAAGAAAGGACATTAGTTCAATCATAGTGAATAACTGAAGCACATAGAAATTAACAACCAGATGAAGAACCACCAAAAAAGGCACAAATGACAAAAACAAATAAGCAATAAAGATGAAAACTAACAAAGGACCACAGAAACAGCGGAAGAAGCAATATGAGTGACGAGAACAAGAAACACAAACAGTAACACCAAGAGCACGAAACAAAGCAGATCTGAAAACACATATGTACAACCTAGATGCCTAAATGCAACACTTAAAACAAGCAAACAGGGGATGTCTCTCCATGTATTTCTCCCTGTCTCAGACGCAAACAAATGCTGGTACTCCTAACCCAGCCAAAAATGCCTAATGCGAAAGAAAGAAGAAAAGAAATTTTTTTTGGATAAACTCACAGTGGGGTAACCCTATAAAGAGTGATCCAAGCAATATAGTCTTGTAACCTTCAAGGGTTACAAAGTCATCATCTTGGGCCAGCAGTTTCTCTTCACACGGAACTTGTGATAAGCATAACCAGCCTTGAGCATAAGCTTCTCATTACCTCCTTCTCCTGCAACCTGACCAATCATAGCACGGCAACCACTTGGCACGATTTTCTTGGCACCAGATGGAAGCTTGACCCTAGAGGTACCGATATCAGGATTATGACTAATAACAATAGCTTAATCACCAGAAGCTCTAGCAAAAGACCCACGATCACCAACATCATGTTCCACATTACAACCAACAGCTCCTTCAGGAATGCTTCTAAGAGACAACATATTTCCAACCATCAAATTCGGCTTCTTCTCACAAAACACAAACTGACTTGTATACATTCCTTCAGCAGCCACAAACAGCTCTTCCTGATGCTTATAACAGAATGGATGATGGAATGTATATAATCAACTTATCTCAAACACGAGCATGAACTCCAATACTCAAACAATCAAAGCGCTAATGAAACCCCAACCCTATGAAGGATTGAGTCTCAATCGAGAGTAAGTAATCAAAGACAGATGATAATAATGATGATGATGATGATGATGATGATGATGATGATGATGATGATGATGATGATGATGATAATAATAATAATAATAATAATAAATAATTGAAAAAAACACAGATCCAAAATAAACTAAAAATATTTTTTTTTTTGAAATAAAAGATAAAAAATAAAAGAAATAAACAAGAACCCTAATAAATTGAAAGAGGGATTTTTATTCAAAGATGTTTAATCGGAAAATACATAACCTGGCTCTGATACCATGAAACGATTATCAAAAGGAAACAAGAACAGAAGAGATTTAAGTAACTAGTCATATAAACTACCCATTAATGGATAAATCTTAATTACAAGACACAAATCTGATGGTAAGTAATCAGATTGTGAACAAAAACGAAAAATAAAAGGGATCTACATTGTGATATATTTTTGAAGGAATTTCTTAAAGAAAAAGAGAAAAAGGACTACTACTCTGCTATTGTTCTGCTACTGTTTAGATATATGGGAAGAAAACATCCGTTGTAGAAGATCCAAAAATAACGGGTATATTGAAGTTATAACCCACACAACTTTGACCCCTCATCATCAAAAGAAATGCACTTCAGCCCTTCAAATAACATACTATCCTCATCTTGGACTTCTTTAAGATTCAAAGCTAAGATTGATGAAATACACTTGTTAACACATGGCCTGTCATGGCGGAGCAATTTTATAATGCGAAACTAGTGACGGATGTGTTCAAAATTGGGGTTTCGATTGGTGACGTGGAGTGGAGTGCGACTTCGACATGTGAAGGTGTGACAAGAGACGCGATCGAGAAAGCTATGGCGATGGTAATGGTGGCGGAAGGAGGCGTAGGAATGAGAATCCGAGCTCGGGTGCTCAAAGAGAAGGCGAAATCAGCTGTTGAATAAGGGGGGTCATCATACTCGAGTTTAACTGGTTTCATAGAAGAAATGAAAGCATACAAATAAAACAAGTAGAAAATAAGCATTTGACTCGATCTAGAGACAGAGATTAAAAAATTCGATATTTTGATCTTCCTTCTTGCATGCCAGAAAAAAAAATTTGGAAGCAACTCTCTAGGCCCGTCCGATGGACGGGTAGTTTCAAAACAATATCTTATATATTTTATTACGATATGTTTTAAGTTTTTATGATATATTATATAACTTAACTAAGTAATAGGATTGATAACTTCAGGGAAAGAAATTAACTTGAGGTGCATTCAGATGAAGAAATCAATTTCAGGCAAAAGATATCGAATTAACAAAGTATGAATTTTTAAAACCTTCTTATATTTTTTATTTTAAAAAATCTTTTATTTGAACATCCTTCCCATTTTGTACTCTTTGTTACAATTTTTTCAATTATACAGTTACGTATAAAATAGCATATCAAAACATCCAAGATACCAACCATATGAGTTATATGGAAGCTATTTCTTAATGAAAAGCTCCCAACTTTTCCAAACAATTACGATTACGATCACGATCATTTATATATAATACAACATCAACCTTTTTCACAAACCTCTAACTAAAATTCTGGAAACAATGAAAACATTCCTCACGAACCTCTAACTACGGTTATGAAAACAATGAAAACACGGCTAAATACACTTCGATATTATATTAACAAAAAGATTGCATCAAATAAAACTTTATGGGAATATGCCAAGAATATGAACAATAGCAAAGGTCAAGCACCTGCCAAGTGCCTACTCTTTAAAACAGTTTCATAGCTTTGTAGCATTTTTATCACTAAATCACAACCATTTTGGTATTGCGGTTAGTTATTGCAGCCAAGTTTTGCCAAACTGGAGTGTTAAAATGCCAGCAGCCGTTCACTGCACCGGTAGCTGCCAGCCTGCCATACACCAAAGTTCAACACCTGGGTTTGTGAAACCCGGGGTTGTCAAACCCAGAGCTTTAATGGGTCAAAGCAACATGTGTAATGAGTTACTCCATTCAACCCAAATAGCTTAGTTGGAAAAAACTACTATATGTCTTTAAAAAAAACTTATCATATAAAACATCCCATCTAATACTATCTTATAAAGCATTTTGCCTTTTTTTCAAATCTCAATTAAGTAATTGAACTACCTAAATTACCCCTCTTTTTTATTCACTAATATAAACATCTCTACCTAATATACCTATAATACCTTTAAATCTCAACCATTCATTTTTTTTTCTCTCCTCAAATCTCAACCACTCATTTTTTCTCTCTTCTCCATAAATCATTTTATTCCTCTAATTCATTCAAAATCTTTTATCTCAAAAACCGTATATCGATAAATTATAAAAATTGTATTGGTGTTCCTAAAATTCCATGCTCTTTCATTAAAGAGGTCATTCGATATACTTTCGACGAATTTTTAAATCCGAGGGCGGAGCCCGTACGGCTAAGGCATTTGGCTATCATACTCTATGACTTGACCTATTACCCCCACCATCTCACCGTCACAACGCGCGGGCACCATCTCTCGTATAGAATAACATAAATATGATGAGCTTCAGAATCACACAGGTGCCGTATTTTGTACATTTTATTTCATCATAATCCAATTGTCTTTCACGTAGTACAATGAATAGAATAACAAAGAATTTTCATGATCAGAAATATATAATACACAATAAAATAATGAAATGTGGGAATTAAAATCTGACGTAATTGCTTAGACGAATCAGGGGCGTTTGTATTCAGAAGAAAGACCATGGGGAAACCGTTTGTGGTCACTACAGTAGTTTTAGATTGTGTTTTGCACCCAACTAATCCTGTTCCGCCCGGCTACATCAATCCCTTGTGTTTTCCATGCCTGCTTGTCATTCTCAGACCTTGCGGAACTTGAATTAGGACCAACTCTGTTGGCATTTGCATTAAATTTTCTGTAGGATGCAGTGAAAGGTCCTTTCGTCCAGTCAGTGTTCACACGCCCACCTTGGGTTGCCCATTCATCTGCGTTCCACAGGCTACTCTCATGGGTTGCTTTGTGGGAAATGGGATTCCAGCAGCCTCATGGTTTTTGAACACCCTTATTGGTATGTTATCTATCAAGAAAATGCATGCAACAACAAATTATATATAATCTTTTTAGATGTGTATGTAGTACATCTAACCATGTATGTAGTAGTGGCATTCGATACAACCTTTAAGGCCTTTCAAAATTGAGTTTTGACCTAAAAACTATGCTTCACTTTTGCATAAAAAAAGAGGATTTTGGGTAGAGCAAAGAAAATGACAAGGATAAGGATTTTGAACCTAAAAGCTATGCTTCACTTTGCATGCCTTGCACTCATGGAAACAGATTGACTAAAGCTACAAAGATGCGAACACAGAACATGGTTAAATTTCAAAATTCCACCAACCAAAATCACAATCTCAAGACTCCTACTCAGTATCAAGATTATTATTATAAAAATAAAATAAAATAAAATTATAAAACTTAGAGAAATAAACAATTGTAGTTAAAGGTAAACACCTGAAAATCCGACGATTGCAACAGTATCTTTATGCTTCACCCCAACATGGTACTTAGAAAATTCATCTTCCATCCAAAATGTAACTTTTGAACAGGTGTGAGTTAGCCAGTGTATCTTTCTACAATCGATAACTTATAAAAAATGAACAATCTAAATGGACATAGATATTTAAAGGATGATGTAGAGTGAAAACATGTTAATGCAATTATTCATCAGTATTTAATAAATACTATTTATTCATCATTTTCAAAACTAAAATCAATATCATGCTAGTCTTTTTCGCCATTTTATTATCAAATAACAATTTAGCAGTACAAAAAAGATCGATATTTTGGATATTTCAGTTCACAATAATGATAGGGTTTAGAACTAAATCATGTGGAAATTATTAATTATTGAATGACCATTTTATATAAATTGTGTAAAGTTACCTTGCATCAGCCATAACTTGCACTTTTAACCCAGCACCATGTAAATCGTGAAATAACAACTTCGCTCATGAAGATCTTTTGCTCATCAACAATAAACAAATTTATCCAATAGATCATCTGGCTCACCAGCTAATGATACTTCCACATCATATATATTCACGAATAGAGATTGATACATGGAATATGCGAGAGTGAGGATTCAAGTCTTGTGCCTTTTGAACCTCAAATGCTTTTAGCCCGTCATAAATCATGATATTGATGCAAGGAAAAAAAGAAAATTTAGTCTTTGATATCCAAATAAAATAAAGCCTTTCAACTAAAAAGAATGTTGCTTATGTATTCTGAAAGGATATAACACGGTCCTTCGTTAAAAGTACTTGTTAGTGAGAAATATCGGACTTCTTATGTTTGAAGGCCAATTTATATATATATAAAAAAAAAAAACATATCACATTCTCAATTATAAAAGAAGATGAATTGCTTGCTCATCAAATTGTACTTGTGTTCTCTAGAGACATATGGTACATTAGGCTGGTCAATAGAAAAACTTTGAGCGGTCGTATATCAAACTTTTGTATCATTACTATAGATACTACATATAGTCATGGGACAATTACAGGTTCCACGTGTCTCACTAAAATGTGCAATTATAGTCATGGTAACGAAAGTTTTTGTAAATGTAATGAGATAACCATTGTGATTCCACAAAGCACATGATGTAACAATGACCAGCATGTTTCTTCAAGCTACATGATCCCGATTGACATGTGTTAAGCGACTTTTAGTTCTTAAAGGGTTTTTTATGGTTAGTGGAACTGAAGAAGACATATGTACACATCCTTCCACTACTCGATTATCTAAACCATGTACGAACTACAAAAGCATTAAAACATAATCTTCTGCAGATGTAGTAAAAAAACTAATAGAAAAAAGGACACCTGTGAAAGAGAGGACCATTGAAAGAAATGCTTACAGTGGACAATAAGATCATTTGGGTACTTTTTGAAGAATTCTTTTGCAGAAAATCTACAATTTTGAGCACTGCAAGAACGTAACATACCTTATATTACAACACAAAGCTATGAAATATTAAAAACACCATGCTATTTGACTCCAAATATCACTTACACCAAATAACGTTTTGGATAACTTTTTTATTGTGTTATATGAGACCTTGATCCCAATTATGTGCTAACCCCTTTCTTATACAATTTACAATGTAATACTATCTTATAAAGCATTTTGCCCTTTTTTTTAAGAAAAGATGATTTGAACTACCCAAAATACCCCAATTCTTTATTCACTAATTTAAACATCTCTACCTAATATACCTATAATAACCTTAAATCTCAACCACTCATTTTTTTCTCTCTCCTCAAATCTCAACCACTCATTTTTTTCTCTCTCATCCATAAATCATTTTATTCCTCTAATTCATTCAAAATCTTTTATCTCAAAAACCGTATATCGATAAATTATAAAAATTGTATGGGTGTTCTTAAAATTTCATGCTCTTTCATTAGAGATGTCATTCGATATACTTTCGATGAATTTTTAAATCCAAGGGCGGAGCCCGTACGGCTAAGGCATTTGGCTATCATACTCTATGACTTGACCTATCACCCCCACCATTTCACCGCCACAACGCGCGGGCACTATCTCTCGTTTATACAAAATAAAAAGATTCATTAAAACAAACAAATAAGCTTTAGATGAAAAAATAATAACGGATGATTAATAATACCTTACTTAAAGCAAGCTTGGAACCAACAAAATCAAACAACTTGCTAGCAAATGGATATAGATTTGCATTAGGTTTATATACACCTATATCCTTCAAATCATCCATTTTAATTCCATTCCTGATAATAAAAATAAACCCAATCTAAGTTACTACATAGATATAGATATATAAATATATAGGACTCACAATATATACATATAGATAGAAGATAGACCTGGAGATGTAAGACATGATAAAAAGCAAGATTCAAGGAGTTTAACGCCAGATTCGGTGTGTACATCAAGCTGGGTTCTAATTTTGCCAGAGGCAGAATTGAATTTAAGTGGTTGACTTACCTTGACACTATCCTTGCTGGGGGTTATGTGGGTACCAATTCGGTACATGGGATCAAGCGGTTCTCATCAATCTACCGTTTTTAGAATGACAAAGAAAGAAATAAAGCGTAAAATCTAAAGAAAAGAATGGAGCGCGTAGAGTATTAGAAGAGAGAATTAGGGGATTAAGGGTGCCAAGTCCAACCTTCTCTTTTAGTTATATTATAGATTGGACGTTAGTTACCTTTCATAGAAGAAATAAAAGCATACAAATTCCATCTATTTATATCAAGATGTTTAACAGCGTAATCTATGTATTATGAGTTTTAAGGCCAACAAACTCATTTGCATGTTGACGTCATCACACTTTCAAATCATCAACCCAACACACTTGTAACATTTACGATATTTGACTATTTTTGACTTGTAACGAAACGAGATTTAAAGGTATGATTAAATGATTTATTTCCCGACGTTTTGTCATGTTTTAACGTAACGTTGAGTTAGATTGTGTTTACGGTTTCATTTTAGCGCTTAAATGGATAACGAATAGCTATTGGTCGAAGTTAGCGGAGCGGGAGCCACATTTGGACCTCTCTAGGCCGGCCCCCAACTCCCTCCCCCTTCCTTTCCCTTTTCATTTCTTTCTTTCTCTTTTCTCTCCAAAAGTAAACACCAAAACACATTTTTCTTCTCTCTAAATTCTTGGATTATCGATTGTTGTTTGGGCTAGATTAGTAATAAATTCTTCATCATCATCATCAACTAAACATCATATCGAAGGATCGGATCTCCAAGTGCAAGAAATCTCCATTTTTGGGTGAAATTTGGATTTAAAGGCTTTTGGAAGAATTGGTAAGTAAAAACTATCTCATATTAACCATTTTAAGTTATTGAACATGTCTCTAGTCAAATCTAAACGATTTCGAGTCTCGAACCCAGTCAAAAACGGATTTGAGTCATTTAGGGTTTTGAAATGGGGGGATGAATGATTTTGGGAAAGAAATGATGTTATGAATCGAATTTGTACAATGGGTTATGTTTAATTATGTTGAAATATGTTTGTTCAAGCTTTAAATTGAGTCTTGAAGCATCCCAAGTCGATTTGGTAGTCAAAAATGGGGTTTGGGTGAAGTTTGGATCGTGTTTGGCTCACAAATCTGCAGACCTGAGCCTTCTCGCGCCGCGACCTAGCCTCCTCGCGCCGCAAGGTTGGTCCCTCGTGGGTCAGGTGAATTTCTCGCGCCGCTAGCCCCTGAACTCGCGCCGCGAGTGGCCTGTGAGCCTCGCGTCGCGAGCTTGACTCCTCGCGTCGCGATTTTTATCTGTTTGCGCGTCAGTTTTCAAACGTCAATAACTTTTGAACCGTAAGTCCGTTTTAGACGTATGACCTATCGTTGGAATCGTGAAAGAGTCTACTTTCTCATGGTATCATCCTTTTTGAGAGAATCCATCTTTGTTTCCAAAAAATGTCGTGTTAAAGCGTCCTTGTCTTTGTTCGGTTGAACCATAAAGACGTTTAAGTGTCGTGGCATGACCAAGTCGAGTCCCGATTGTCATTCATAGATGATTTAACCTCCTAAAGCTCCGATTAGGGTTTGACTTGTGATTGTAAAATGTGTATTTGATAGGTGATGCACACGAAGCGATCGTTGGACGTTTATAGTTTGACTTTAACTTGTTGTAGCCGCTCAAGGTGAGTTTCATAACTCCCTACTCAATTGATATTCGGGCTGAAAAGTGTACACATACATGCTTGTTTGATTATTTGGTTGATTTGATTGACGGCTTATTGATTGTCTGATTGATTGTTTGATTGATGGATGGTTTGATGACTTGATGGCCGCACTTATGATATGCATTATGACATTTGCATACATACGGTACATGATTTGATATTGACATTACTTGTGTTCATTCATATACTTATATGTCATTTGGTTGATTATGCATTCAATTTTGGATTATGTGATGTGATTAGGATAGGTGTACATAGATGGAAGACGATGATACATTTGATGATTTGTAGATGTGGTGGGAAGGCTGCGGGTGACCCTATATATAAGCATCTATGATTCCATAAATGTAAAGTCGTATGAAATGTATGTGCACGGTGTTTTGAATGATTTGTGGTATGAGTATGAAATGATTTGTCGTGTGAGATATGTTTGCGCATTATTCAATATGTAACTCGCGCCGTGAACATGCATTTGAAATATATGTAAGTCATGTCGTGAACATGCATTTGAAATATATGTAAGTCATGCCGTGAACATGCATTTGAAATATATGTAAGTCATGCCGTGAACATGCATTTGAAATATATGTAAGTCATGCCGTGAACATGCATTTGAAATATATGTAAGTCATGCCGTGAACATGCATTTGAAATATATGTAAGTCATGCCGATATGTATTGATTTGGGATATGTGTTGATTTGTGATATATGTTGATTTGTGATAACGTGAGACCTTTTAGGGTTTCCTTGATCGTGATTAGGTATTCTAATCCTCGTATATCGTTAACGGTTGTTATCCCGACACTTGTTTCCTATTACTTGTCCCTACGAACTCACCAACTTTATGTTGACCCGTTTTAGTACACTTTTCACGTGATCAGGTTAGCTTAAGAACGTATCAGATGATTGCTTGCTTGATTATGCTAGAATTGGACTTGGACTTGGACTTCTTGGATCCGGGATTCATTATTCCCGTTTAGGGGTTATGCTTATGTGTTATCCGATATTTGTATTCGTGAATGTTTTGTATGGATTATAAAATCCCATTTATGCATTTAGATTTACTCTTCATAATTTCCATGTCGTGCTGTGCTTTTCTTGTGATACCCCATGATTCCGCCTTGTTGGGGTGTTAAAGAATGGTATCAGAGTCGTGGTTGTAGGGAATTAGGTGGATCGACCTAGCCTATAGCCAATGCACCCACATTTCATATTAGCATGCATGATAGGAAATTTTGTGTGCAACATGAATTGTATGACGCATAAAACTTGTTTAAACGGAGTTCGTAGGTTTTCCATGACTTGTGACTTGATTGTTATGTGATAGATTGAGGGACGTATGTGTTAGTGTCGGGATACACCGTGACTTGCCGTTTGAACGTTGACATATATCTTTTATAGTTTTATTGTTTAACCTTAGCAAAGTGAAATGATGGCATTAACGGAGTATGATACTCGGTAACCCTAGAGGCGCCTGATCAACAAATCTATGGTTATCCTATGTCATATAAAGTTAATGACCTCGTGGATTGCGCATTGTGGATGAAGTATAGTAGGTAACCCGGTATGCTTAATGAGTGTTGGTTAGGTGGAGGGTTAGCCGCTGGTACACCCTGTATACATACCCGACCAATACTTAGAGGACATAACGGAACCGAGTCCTGACATCCAAATATATTAACGGTGTGGAGGGTTAGCCGCTGGTACACCCTGTATACATACACCTTTAATGTATTGAATGTCGAAGTTAAGATTCGGACTATGCTTTACCCGCCTTGTTAGTGACTTGACCCCTTATATGTTTGTATGAAATGGTTTGAAATTGTGGAATTGGTTGAGAATTGAATGAAACGATGATGTTTTGCCTTGTTATATGTGAATTGGTACGTGATTTGAACGATTTAGTTAGGATTGGATTGGAATTGTGTAATTAGTTAGAATGTAAATGAAATGATGATGACATAGTTACTGCCATGATAATATCCCCGTAAAGGTACATACTCTTGTAATAGCTTAAGATAGTTTAGTTATGGATTGTTTGTTATGTGGCGGTTAATTGTGAATGTTCGTGTGTGAATTGTGAGGATTAGCTTGGGAATCCAACACGTGTGTTCGAGGAAAGATGGATAGACCATGGAGAGCTAACGTGAGTTATAGGCGCCAAGACGGGTAAGAGAAACCGGTTGATCAAGGAAATCAAAGAAGTAGAGTTGGTCGTAGAGGTCGTGGTAATCGTGAAGGACGTGAGAGAATCGAGTAGGTTAAACATCAAAATGTGTACCATCAATCTTCGTGCCTTTCTTTGAATACCGTTCCGACCAATGCTCGAAATCCCCCGGTGGCCCAAGGTACTTGTTATGAGTGTGGTAGTCATGAGCACCTCCGAAATAAGTGCTCCAACCTTATCAGTCAACAACAAGCTCAACGACAACTTACTCCCCATGGAAGAACTTTTACGGTGATTGCGATCAAAACTCGTGTTGATCATAAACGTCGTTGCAAATACGTTTCTTCCCAACGATCAAAATACCACCGTACCATTTGACTCCGGTGCCGATTTTAGCCTTGTTTCCAACGATTTCGTGCCTTTGATTGATACTAACCTTAGTCCGTTATCGTATTACTTTGAACTTGGAATGGTGAATGGCGGGTTAACGAAAAATTGACCAAGTTGTCTGTGATTGTACGACACTTTATGCCCTAACACAATTCCCTCGGTCACCATAAAATGGCACTTTTCCCAATTCAAAACAAGGTGTGCCCTTTCACACCGTTCTAACATCCTTTCCAAATTATGCAAGCAAGTATGAAAAAAGTCCCCAAAAACCGAGAAATCATCCATGAAAACCTCCATGGAGGTTTCAAGCATGTCCTGGAAAAT
>CM067170.1:44037977-44056908 GCA_034093135.1 Erigeron breviscapus | reverse complement strand
AATTAGAAAACAAAATCAGAGGTTTTTCTCAAGAACCCGGTGAAGATGTGGTTGATGCATGGAAAAGGTTCAAAGAAATGCTTAGAAATTGCCCCGGACATAGTATGGGCACCGAAGAAAGCTTCGAGATTTTCTATGATGGTTTGGATAGGAAAACAAAAAGGGAGCTCGAATATGCATTTGGGGGAAGTCTCAATAACATTTCCCTAAATGAAGGATATAAGATACTTGAGGATATGGCTAGAGAGTATTCCACAAGGGATGAAGACCGTGATAAGAGATCTAGTAGAACCACCGTGGCTAAGGTGGAAAGTAGTGATGACTCTAAGCTTATCACCGAAGTCAAGGCTCTCTCGAAGCAAATGAATGAGAGATTTGATAGTCAAGATACTAGATTCAAGAGCCTTGAGAGAGATGTTAAGGTTATGGCCGACGGGTGTGAGCATTGTGGAGACTTGCATTATTCGGAGGATTGCCCGGATAAACCCGTGAAAGATGTTAGCTATGTTCAGAATCAAGGGAACTTCAACCAAAATACCGGTTATCAAAACCGGCCATCAGGTAGTTCTTACCCTTCTTCTTCTTTTGTTAATGCTAACACTTCTGGTTATGGTGGTAATAGGTTTAGTAGGTTCACCAATCAACGAGGCTCGGATCCGGAATTAAGAGACATAGTGAAGGAGTTCATTTGTGCCCAAAAGGAAACTAATGAACAAGTTGCAGAGGAGTCAAAGAAGGTGATTCATGTTTTGGACGCTTTGACTACTCGCTTGGATGGGCTCGGACATAAGTTGGATCAAGGAGCTAAGAATCAACAAGCCACCATTAAGGATTTAGAAGGACGAATTGAGAGGCTTGGAAACTCGAATAGGCAGCCCGGTACTCTACCGAGCAATACTCAACAGAACCCAAAACCTCAATTCAATAACCAAGGGCAAAGTAGTCAAGGATCGGGACAGAAATACACCCCTCCAAATGCTCGAAATGAGCAAGTGAATGCCATCACTACAAGGACGGGTAAGACTTATGATTCTGCAAACCCTTTACCTAATGATTCTTCTCCACTTGTGCAGGAAAATGAAGAAGAGGAGACGGTTGATGAGGAAATTGAGATGGAACCGAACCAAGCCGTGCCAATACCGGCCGTTCCATCCAAACCCGCTGAGAAACCGACGGTGAAGCCGTATCAACCAAAGATTCCATTTCCTCAACGGTTGAGGAAAGAAAAAGTGAAGGAACATTTTAAGAAATTTGTTGATCTTATTCAATCTGTGAATATAACTGTTCCTTTAGTTGATTTGCTTGCAGGTATGCCTAATTATGCAAAGTTCCTCAAGGAACTTGTAAGTGACAAGAAGAAGCTTGAAGAGGCTAAGACTGCGGTTATGAGTGCCGAATGTTCAACAATCATTCAGAATCAGATTCCTCCCAAATTGGAAGATCCAGGGAGTTTTCTAATTGCTTGTTCTTTTGGTGCTTATTTGTGTGAGGCATTGGCCGATCTTGGGCTAGTATAAATTTGATGCCTTATTCTGTTTATAGAAAGTTGTCTCTAGGAGAGTTGACCCCTACCCGCATGAGCATTAGGCTCGCGGATCGTTCTTTCCAATATCCCATGGGGATAGCGGAAAATTTGCAAATTAAGGTGGGGCATATGATATTTCCAGTTTTTGTTATCCTTGAGATGGAGGCGGACGCCAAAGTCCCCTTAATTCTTGGCCGACCATTCCTTATGACCGCGGATGCTATCATCCGGGTTAAGGCCAAGGAAATTTCCTTAGGAGTTGGTAATGATAGAGTTGTTTTTAATGTTGATAGAGCACTAAAGCATCCTTATTCTTGTGATGAAACTTGTTTCAGGTTGGATGTGATTGAAGAAGAAGATGCTTTGGAGAAAGAGCTCATGGATTTCTTGGATATGGAAGAAGGTCAAGCATTGCTAGCTTGCAGTGAAGAAGAGCAAGAATTGGTTGGAGATATGATGCAGGAAATTATGGCATTAAGTGTTGATGAAACTCCACCGGAAGATGAGACCTTTGAAGAGATCACCACTAGTGATAGCACACGGGTGCTAACCTCGGTAGAGAACCCTCCTACCGACTTGGAACTCAAGCCACTTCCGGACCACCTTGAGTATGCATATTTGGAAGGTACATCTCTTTTACCTGTTGTCATCTCATCCTCATTAATGGAGGATGAGAAATCTAGACTTATGACCGTCCTAAAGGCCCATAAAAAGGCCTTTGCATGGAAAATTTCCGATATTTCGGGTATAAGTCCAGAATTTTGCAAACATACCATAAACTTTGTTGATAATGTGAAACCGGTTGTGCAAAGGCAACGAAGGTTAAATCCAAATATGAAAGATGTGGTTAAAAAGGAGATAATTAAGTTACTTGATGCGGGAATCATATTCCCCATCTCGGATAGTCCATGGGTGAGTCCGGTACATTGCGTACCGAAGAAGGGTGGGATGACCGTAATTTTGAATGCAAAAATGAATTAGTTCCCACTAGGACTGTCACGGGGTGGAGGGTATGTATTGATTATCGGAGATTGAATGATGCTACCCGCAAAGACCACTTTCCTTTGCCCTTTATTGATCAAATGCTCGAACGGCTCACCGGTAACGAGTATTTCTGCTTTTTGGATGGGTTCTTCGGGTACTTCCAAATACCCATTGACCCTAAGGACCAAGAGAAGACCACTTTTACTTGCCCTTTTGGCACTTATGCCTATAGAAGGATGTCATTTGGTCTTTGCAATGCTCCAGGTACTTTTCAAAGATGTATGATTGCCATATTTCAGGACATGATAGAAACATCCATGGAGGTGTTTATGGATGATTTTTCTATTTTCGGTAGTTCATTTGAAAATTGTCTTGAAAGTCTTGATAGAATGCTTGAAAGGTGTGAAAGGGTACACTTGGTCTTGAATTGGGAAAAGTGCCATTTTATGGTGAAAGAAGGAATTGTTTTGGGACACAAAGTTTCAAGGGCGGGATTAGAGGTAGATAAAGCAAAATTGATGTTATAGCTAAATTACCTCCACCCACTAATGTCAAATCAATTAGAAGCTTTTTGGGTCATGCCGGGTTTTACCGTCGATTTATAAAAGATTTTTCGAAAATCACCCGGCCAATGACCAAGTTGTTAGAAAAAGACATCCCATTCAATTTTGATAAAGATTGTCTTGATGCATTTAACTCACTTAAAGTTAGATTGACCAATGCACCCATTATGTCTCCACCCAATTGGTCATTACCGTTTGAGTTAATGTGTGATGCTAGTGATTATGCTTTGGGGGCCGTTCTAGGCCAAAGGGAGGATAAGCATTTCCGCCCTATTTCCTATGCTAGCAAGACTTTAAACCCGGCTCAACAGAACTATACCGTGACCGAGAAGGAGTTATTAGCCGTGGTATATGCCTTTGATAAGTTTAGACCTTATTTGGTTTTGAATAAGACCATTGTGTTCACCGATCACTCGGCTTTGAAGTACTTGTTCTCGAAACAAGATGCTAAGCCTCATTTAATTCGTTGGGTCTTACTTTTACAGGAATTTGATATTGAGATCAAAGATAAGAATGGGGCTGAAAATGTGGCAGCCGACCACTTAAGTAGGCTCGAAAACCCTCACCTTGAGGAGTTAAAGGAGCATGACATTAATGATTCGTTTCCTGATGAGTTTCTAATGCAGGTGGATGTGGAAGAAGATCCTTGGTTTGCAGACATTGCTAATTATTTGTGTGCAGGTGTTCTTCCTAAGGAAATGACTTATCAACAAAAAAGAAGTTCTTTTCTGAGATTAAGCATTATTTCTGGGAAGAACCATATTTGTTTCGCATGTGTGCAGATGGCTTGATTAGGAGATGTGTGGCCGGTGCAGAAACCCGGAAGATTATGGATGCATGCCACTATGGACAAACCGGAGGTCATTATGGACCATCTATAACCGGTAAGAAGGTATTTGATGCAGGATTTTATTGGCCTTCAATCTTCAAGGAAGCTCAAACCTTAGTGGAGACATGTGCAATTTGTCAACGTCAAGGGACCATTTCAAAGAAGGATGAGATGCCACAAAACTTCATTCAGGTTTGTGAGGTATTTGATGTTTGGGGAATTGATTTTATGGGACCCTTTCCGCCTTCAAATAAATGTCTTTACATTTTAGTGGCGGTTGATTATGTGTCGAAATGGGCTGAGGCTAAGGACTTGCCAACTAATGATGCAAGGGTTGTAATTGATTTCTTAAAGCAATTGTTTTGTCGTTTTGGTTGTCCTAAGGCCTTAATAAGTGATCGTGGAACTCATTTCGCGAATCACCAACTTGCTAAGGTGTTGAAGAGGTATGGTGTTCATCATCGTTTCTCTACTTCTTATCACCCTCAAACAAGTGGCCAAGTAGAAAATACTAATAGGGCTTTAAAACGAATCCTTGAGAAAACCATAGGTGATAATCCTAAAAGTTGGTCTAAGAAATTGGATGATGCATTATGGGCGTTTAGAACCGCATTTAAGACTCCAATTGGGACTACACCTCATAGGTTACTTTATGGTAAAACATGTCACTTGCCGTTAGAAATAGAGCATAAAGCTTATTGGGCTCTTAGGAATTGCAATATGGACTTAGTTGAAAGTAGTGAATTGAGAATGTTGCAATTGCATGAGTTAGATGAGTTGAGATTGAATGCTTATGAGAATTCCATGCTCTATAAAGAGAGAACTAAGGTTTGGCATGATCGTAGGATTAGAGAGAAGGACTTGAAAGCCGGTGATAAAGTCTTGTTATTCCTTTCAAAGTATAAGTTCAAGCAACCTAAGTTGACTTCTAGGTGGACCGGACCTTTTGTGATCAAACATGTTTATCCGTCTGGTTATGTTGAGTTGTTTAAATCGGATGGAACTACTTTTATTGTCAATGGTCACAGGTTGAAGCTCTATCATGAAGAAGAGGAAAATGTGGGAGTCGTCGTTGACGAGTTTCCATTTTTCAAAAGGAATTAATGAAGAAAGGACCATGAGTCGAGCTAAAGACTCGTAAATAAATTAAGCGCTTCGCGGGAGGCAACCCGTGTTTCTTGTTGTCATTTTTGTTTATTTGTCATTGATAATGTGTTTTAATAAGAATTGCAGGTAGGAGCCACCCTCATGCCTTCCGGTAAGTCGTTTTCTAGGAAGAAACAAAAGGTAAGTGTGGGGGGGCAGTTGCGCCGCAATGGATCTAATGAGTTGCGCCGCAACGGAATGGGTTGCGCCACAATGGATCTAATGAGTTGCGCCGCAATGAAATCGGGTTGCGCCGCAACTTATTCCTCTGTTTTTCAGTTGCGCCGCAGTAAGTTTGTTGCGCCGCAACGTGTCTTGCCACGTGTCATGTTCAGAAAAATCGAAAATGTATAAAAAAAAAAAAAAAAAAAATTATTTCAGTTCAAAATACATTGCGCCGCAACGCAGGTCAAACCGGGTCAACAACTTTTCAATCAATAAGGGGATCGGGGTCTCATTCTTTTCTCACACACACACATACTTTTTCAATTATTGAGATCTTCCTTATTCCTCCCAGCCGACCCAAACTTCACCTTCTCTATTTTCTTTCAATTTTAATCTTCTTTCAATCATTCACCATGGTTAGATCCGGAAAGGTATGTGATTCTTTAACTTCTCTTGTTGATTTTAATTAGTTAAATGTATAATGTTCTTGCATACATTCGAATTTAGATTGATTTTATGCTTAATATGCTTCTTAAGTTCGAATTTGTGGGGGATTTACATGAACAATGGGGGGTTGGTTGTTTTGATTGAAGGAATAAAGATTTGTTTTTGTGGATTGGGTCATTCAAAGTAACTTAGGGTTAATTAAGCCTTGTTTTTCTTGATTAAATGCTAAATCCTAAGAATTAATTTGATTTTGAGTTGTGGAATTATTTTTTGTTAACCCTGCTGTTGCTCGATCTGCCCAGAAAATTACAGTCATTGCGCCGCAACTCATCGTTGCGCCGCAACTGCACAACAGACACATAAGTTGCGCCGTAACTGACCTTTTTTCAGACCTGTGTGGTTTATGCTTATATATATATGCTTATATGTCGGGTTTCCATGTTTAATTGTTTCTTGTATGTGTAGGAACCCGCTTCTTCAAGCCATGCAGGACGAGGCAAAGGAAGAGCTTCGTCGGCTGCTGCACCTATCGAGAGTGGTCTCACTCCCGAGGCCACCGCTATGGGCATTCCCACTCACCCATGGTTACGATTCCCGAGAGCTACTCCCGAGAAGAAGACGGAATATACCAACAGGTTAGCCTCCATCTATCAGAAAGATATAATCGAGCCTCGGTATATGGAACCGAGTATGTTGGATGCATTGAATGCTCGGGCGGGCATTAGTAGGTATATGCAGTTAATGGGTAGTTCTAATGATGAGGATGGAAATCCCGTGGCTAAGGAATTCAGTCTTTGGTTTGACATATTTAGGTATCGGGAAGTAGTGTGTAAGGAATGGTGTTTAGAGTTTTACTAAACCATCTCGGTTGAGAACATTGAGAAGGTAAAGGATGTTTTTACTGAGCAGGTGATATTCTTTTGTTGTGGGGGTGTTAACAGATCCCTCACTATTGCTGAGTTTGGGTTGTGCACGGGGATGTACAACCAAGAGACATTGGATGATCCGACTTTTGAGCGTTTGTTAGCCAGGTCTATTAGGAATACCTCCGGTTTTACTAGGGAGGCAGGTGATTTCAGGGAGTACTATAACCGGGTTTCTGGGGGCCGCGCTTGGAAAGTGGCTTGTGGGGCAAATACGCTCCAATCGCCTATCTTGCGATTGTTCCACAAGATGTTGGTCCATTCTTTTGTCCATAGGACCAATCACCCGGATAAGCTTTACATGGAAGATTTGTGGTTGTTGAGGTTGTTCGATGAGGGAGATGTGCAGAGGAAGGCATGTGCCCCGTATGTGTTGGCGAAGCATATGGGAACTAAAGGAGTTCGGGATAGAGGTTTAGTTTGTGGTCATTTCATTTCAAAGATGGTGAGGTATTTTGAAGGTGTTGATAATGTAGGGGCTTTAAACTGCAAATCTATGAAGCCCTTTACTTGGAATGATTTGAAGAGGTGGAAGTTGATTAAGCCTTTAACCCATAAGCATGCTATTCCGGAGTTAATTGATTTTGGGGGTGGTGATTCTGATGATGATGAGGAGGATTCAGGTGATGATGATGATGCTGAGATGGCGGATGCACCAGAGCAGCCGCTTGAGCCTGCACGACGCCCTAAGCGTCGTGCCACCACTACACCTTCTGAGGGACCTTCGTCTTCTGCTGCCGCGCCTTCAGGTCCATGGGATTTTACTTCTTTGGGGACTTTGATGAATAACATGTGGGAGTCTCAGCAGAACTTTCAGCGGTCTCATGGGCAGTTTGAGTCGAGGGTAGACAGTGATTTCAGGTGGTTGGGTTCCGGTATGGGTCATTTGATGCATGATCAGCATAGGTATCAGCCTATGTGGGAGGCCCAGTATAGGGGTGAGCAGTACCATACACCTCAGCCGATTCCTGACTACAACCCTCCTAGCATTTTCATACCAGAGCACAGAGTTGGAGGTGGATTCTTCTATCCACCAGAGCGTCAGTTTGAGGTGCCTCCTTCCCATGATGTTGGAGGGACGGGGCCCGATAACCCTGTGGGTTTTGGATCTTTTGCAGGTACACAAGCCGGTGCGGATGCTGGAGGATCGGGTTCGACAGAACCTACGTTGGCTGAACAGATGGCTGGATCGACTTTTGGTTCAGGCCCTTACCCCTACCCTCCTCAGTGATTGTTGACGAGATGATGCTGCTGCCGTCAGTTGGTTATGATGGCTTGTAATTGTATTTGTTTGAACAATTTTACTTCCGTACTTTTATTTATTTACATTTGTTTGGTTTGTAACCACCCTTAAGGGTGTTAGAACATCGTATTTTACTTTCCATTTCCGTTAATTAGGGATAGGATTTATGCATGGTTATTTGATTATGTTGCTCGTTAATGGTGTGTTCATGTTGATAGCAAGTTGAATGTCATGTGCATATGCTGGCAGTAAGTTCAGCGACATATTTTATTGGCATCATATTCAGGCATGGAACACACATCATACCCGACAAGTTTTTCTTGTTCTTGATTTTGTTTTTGTTTACTTTCCCCTATTTCCCTTAATTTGCCTTAGTTCATTGGACATTGAGGGCATTGTCCAACTCAAGTGTGAGGGGGTGGTAAATAGGAAAAAGTCGGGTATTTTAGAGGTATTTTTAAACTTTTGCATGCTTGTCCTTGTAGTTAATTGCTTTTGTCACTTAATTATAGAACTTAATAAGCAATTTGACTACACCTTTCGTACAAAATTTTAATATGTGGAATGTGTTTTGACTGATTAATTAGGCAATCCCTTCTGGATTAATAATATGACTAGCACGCTCAAAGCACCAAAACACCCAAATTGTGAGATTATTGATTCATTGCTAGTTATGATAGGTGTTACGGTTTTGGAATTATTAGCCTTGTTAATTTGTCCCTCTCGTAGGCTTTTGGATTTATCCAGGAGTAAGGGTCTTTTTTAGAGCTCTGAACTATGATGTGCAAGTTTGAGGTTGATTTTCCATTTCCGTTAATTAGGGATAGGATTTATGCATGGTTATTTGATTATGTTGCTCGTTAATGGTGTGTTCATGTTGATAGCAAGTTGAATGTCATGTGCATATGCTGGCAGTAAGTTCAGCGACATATTTTATTGGCATCATATTCAGGCATGGAACACACATCATACCCGACAAGTTTTTCTTGTTCTTGATTTTGTTTTTGTTTACTTTCCCCTATTTCCCTTAATTTGCCTTAGTTCATTGGACATTGAGGGCATTGTCCAACTCAAGTGTGAGGGGGTGGTAAATAGGAAAAAGTCGGGTATTTTAGAGGTATTTTTAAACTTTTGCATGCTTGTCCTTGTAGTTAATTGCTTTTGTCACTTAATTATAGAACTTAATAAGCAATTTGACTACACCTTTCGTACAAAATTTTAATATGTGGAATGTGTTTTGACTGATTAATTAGGCAATCCCTTCTGGATTAATAATATGACTATCACGCTCAAAGCACCAAAACACCCAAATTGTGAGATTATTGATTCATTGCTAGTTATGATAGGTGTTACGGTTTTGGAATTATTAGCCTTGTTAATTTGTCCCTCTCGTAGGCTTTTGGATTTATCCAGGAGTAAGGGTCTTTTTTAGAGCTCTGAACTATGATGTGCAAGTTTGAGGTTGATTTTCCATTTCCGGATTATTTCAATTCCTATGAGTGTGCCGGTGATTGCGTTGATTCTAGAACTTGTCCTGGTTGATCGTTCCGTGTATTTATCAGAAGAGGCAAATTTAGGATAAAACATTTGTTCTTTGTTTGATTCACCCTTGTTTCGTAAAAATTTGTTATGTGCATGTTTTGTTAATGTGCTTAGTAGCTAACTACACTGGTTAGTGAACCTCCTGTTAAACCCTTGGTTTGCACTCACTTTTAGTGCAAGAAACAATAGAAAACTTGTTGTCACTAGCCTGTTCTTTGTTATTAAATCCACCCTTAAATATATACCTTTTCTAGCCATACCGATAGTCGAAGTCCTGGTGGGTCATTGGTTGCCTATGCTAGTGGATGGTTTGGGGTTGTCCTTTATGTCGGGTTGGGATATTCTCGGTTACTGAGAATAGATTGATTTCGTCATGTTTGTTTGGATAAAGTCTGAATCGTTCATTTCAGCATATGAGTATATGATTTGTCATTGTTTCAAATGTTATGTAAGAGAATGCCAATTAGTCAGAGTAAAAGTAGCTCACAAAAAAAAAAGAGAATAAAAGAATTGAAAAACAGAAAAAGAAAAAAAAAAGAAAAAAAAAAGAAAAGAGCTTGGGCTGTCAGTTGGTATTTCTCGCTTTGTGTCAAATCATTTTTGAAAGTTGGTTCATCAATTACACCAACGAAAGGATTTTAATGCTATAATCTTAAGTTGTTATTTGTGGGTTGGCACGTTTGTTTAAGCCAACATGGTTAGAATTGGTTGATTGAGTTGTGTAAGGTCATACACCACAATGGTGTCGGTTTTTAATCGTCTATTGGGGGTATTGTCTGGACAACTTCTCGGGTTTTGGACCATTGGCAACTAGTGACATGGGATTTAATGGATTAGACTATTTTGTAAAACTTTGTTATATGTTGTGTTATTTCTTTGTTAACACCATTTGTTACCCAAAATTTCCATACCCTTTTAAATACCTTGTTTAGCCTTAAAGTTCATTCAAACCCTTTAAGTCCTCTTTTGATAGACGTTGTGGTGCTTGCATCATGATGGTGAAGGAACGGACCTAGTACAAGCCTATGGTTAAAAGATTATGCATCACGACTAGGCATTGAGTGATAATTCAAATATTCAACCCCAAGTGTAAGTTAGTTGGAGTAGGATAGACGATATATCACTGATTCGATTCTTTTGTGCTTAGTCGTGTTATTAAGGCTTGTATATCAGTCAAGTATTGTCAAACATTCCAGTTTTCATTTAAGATTAAACTGCCTAACCATCTCGTTTCATTTTCAATGATGGTTTAGCTTCTTTTTGATTACGGTAATGTTATTCCATTTGTGCCAAGGTAAATTGAGTTTTGAAGTTTGGAATTGCTTGAGGACAAGCAAAGCTTAAGTGTGGGGGGATTTGATATGTCGTATTTTATACCCATTTCCCACAACGTATTTAGTTGACTTTCTGCAATCTTCATCCACATGCTTCCGAAATCTTCCGTTAGCACTTGATTCTCCTCAACAATGTCGTTTTCTTCAGATTTGCGCTTAAATACCTGTCAGTACCCTGAAACACTAACAAATACCATAAACGCACCAATTGTATACAAAAACGACTCATAAACCATGCGAAATCAACTAAATACGTTGTGGGAAATGGGTATAAAATACGACATATCATAGTTTCATCTTTCTTGTTCTTCTTGTTCTTCTTTTTCAATTTGGGGTTGTTGGCTGTGGTGGTCTGGTGATGGCGTAACAGTGGCGGCGGCCTGGTGGTGGATTGGTGGTGAACTGAAACAGGAAGATGATGAATATGGGTTTTTTTTATCAATCCTAAAAAATGATGTGTATACATGTATTTTCTTTTATTAAGTTTTGATTAGGGTTTGTTGTTTGTGATTTGACGATGATGAATATATTGAGTTTTTTTTAAAAAAAAATTTTGTTATTTGATTTTGATGATAGATTTTATTTAGTGTAGAAAAGTTGATTTTGATTTTGATGGTGATTTGATCTCCTGGTGGGAGTTTTTGTTGGACAAAAAATGAAAAAATATATGGTATTAGAATTAAGAAGAGGAAAGATGAAGAAGAAAGGAGTAAGAAAAAAAAATCATGTTTAGTCCTTTAAAGGTGGAAATGTCAAAAGTACCCCTCACGTGGATGGCACGTGGGGGTTTAACGGAGGATAGATGACGGTCAATTGGTCAAAGGACTATACGTGAACCTTATCCACCTATAAAGGATTGCCACTGAGATTTTGATAAAGAAAGGACGAAACATGATCTTTTAGACAAACCACAGGGACGATTTGTGTCGTTTAGTCTATTTTCTACAATTAATACAAGCAAATTATACGATATTGTGTTCCTTGTTACAAAAGACCAAATATTGACGATATAAACATGCCACCGACTTCCTTTCCTCGTCTATCACGACATTTATTTTTGTTACACTAAGATGGTGTTTGTGTCAGCTTTTTTAGGTGATTTATAAGTTTTTTTGGCTTATTTTGCTTTAAATAAGCTAGTTTACTGTTTAAACGTTTATATAGAGTAAACGGCCGAAATCGTCCTTATGGTTTACCCTAATAATCAAGTTTCATCCTTATCTATCGGAAATGACATTGACAGTCCTTTATGGGAGAATAAGGTTCAAGTTCAGTCCTTTATTTAAACATCCGTTATGTTCAATCCGTTAACCCCCCTCACGTGCTTTCCACGTGAGGGTATTTATGTCATTTCCAAAACTAAAGGACTACTAGTGCTAATTTTTTTTCCTTTCCTTCTTCCACTATCTGCAAACCTAAAATAGATATACATCTATGGAAGTCATCATCACCATTACCATACCGATCTCAAATCAAAATCAAAAACAAAACACATAACCAATTAAGAAACACATTTTGATAAGATCTGGCATCAATTTTTCACACTAACAATAACCACATTCAACACTTTATCCTAATTTGCACCAAATCAAGTCAAGCTAAAAAATATCAATCTAAAAAAAATACATATACATAGTAAGGGTTTAGTATCCCGGAGTGTAAGTAACTTTGCAACTTTTTCTATTGTGTGTATGCATCAAAAATTTTGAACATTTTATGTAAGTATCTCGCTAAATTGAACACTTAATGTAAATTTTTTACGTTGACCAATGAAAAACTTTTACGTGGGCAGCTCATATAGTTGCCACGTATACATTTTTACATTATGCATTCAATTTAGCGAGATACTCACATAAAATGTTCAAATTTTTTGATGCATACACACAATAGAAAAAGTTGCAAAGTTACTTACACTCCGGAATACTAAACCCACATAGTAAAGACACAGTATAAAGATCCCCAAATCTGCAGACAAAGAAACCATTTTTTATCAAAGACAAAACACATAACCAATTACGATAGTCTTTTTTTCCCCTCATATCTTCCATTCCATTTATCTTAATCTTTTTTCAACTACAACCAAAAACACACTCATACACAAACCCTATTCGATCTCTCCCACCCCATCCGTTACAACTCCAGCCAGCCATCACCACTGCCCGCCGTCCGCCGCTGACGGACCACCATCCAACCACCGTAACACCACAGCTACAAGCCCACAACCCACTACACCATTGCTGGCCATAACCTTTTAAACAAAAAAATTTTCATAATAGATCAAAAATCAATAAAATAACACAAGAAGGAGATCATCAAGAAAGAGAAATACGATATATGAAACGAGATCTAAGTCAAAAATGAGAGCTGAAACTAAGTCAAGGACGAGATCTAGAACTATGAGATCCAAGTAAAAAAAACGAGAACGAGATCTTCAAATTTGGGATTTTTGTAGCTTCATTTCTTTATACAAGTCACGTAAAATTTGGGGTTCTATGGGAATTAAATAATGAACTACCTAATTGGTCGAGCAAATGCTTTCCAGCCGCCAATAATTTCAGAAGTACACAACAAAGGTGCAACCTTTTTTTCTTTTTATTTTAAGCTGCACAACCATATTTTTCTTGTCATGAACTGATTTCGCATCAGATTGTGATTTTTTGTTACTTGATTTTTGTAATAAAAAGGGATGATGTTTATATGAGATGAATGATGTATGTGATAGAGATGAATGGGTATGGGTTGTTTTATGTATATAGGATTCATTCTATGGATTCATTCTTGGTAGATTTTGGTGGATTTGATTCCATAGGAACAATTGTAAATGTATGTTTGTGTGTGGATGTTTTTGTTTACTTTTAGATTTTTACGTTTGTATGTAATGGATTAAGTAAAGAATAAAAAAAATCACTAGTGGTCCTTTAAAAATGGAAAAAGACGAAAATACCCTCACGTGGAAACGGATGGAAGATGACGGACGTTTAGATAAAGGACTGAACGTGATCCTTATCCACCCAGAAAGGACTGTCGGTGTCATTTCCGATAGATAAGGATGAAACTTGATTTTTAGGGTAAACCACAAGGACGATTTCGGCCGTTTACTCGTTTATATATTTATGCTTATAAGCTTAAATAAACTCTTTTTGAGAAGCTAACTTTCAAAAGCTTTTTTAGCTTTTATTGTAACATGAAAGGATTCTCTTCAAAATCTCATAAGCAAATCCAAACATACAAAAATAATCTATGAGCTTATGTAATATAAACAATAAGTTGCTTTTATAGTTATAATTGATAAGTTATGCCAAACATCCACTTATATTATGGGGCGTAATGTGGTGATTTTTTTTGTTTAATTGAGCATGCTTTCAATATTATTAAAGGCCTGCAATTTAAATAACCAAGATCCGATTCCTCTATAAATAGAATTAAGTATTTTTATTAGAGAATATCGAATTCACTGCTCAATTCAAATACAGATGCATTTATAACTAATAATCTATAGCTTTCATATCATGCTATATATAAATAGGCTTATCATATGTAGCTAGATTTATCACACGTAAAAGATAACAAAGATCAACATGATGCGATCATTGATTGTTATTACATTTCTTTTGTCTTTCATGACTATAGGTAAATGTCATTCATTTATTTTTGATTACAAGTTTTGTGGCTTATATATTGTTTTTACTTCAAGAAAAAAAAAAGCGTTGTGACTACTCGTAGTATATTAGAAAGCCATATTTTATTTGATTTTATATCCAAGTAATAAACTTAGCATCTATTAGCGTTACTACTAAAATTGAGAAAAGTATTTTAAGCTTCACATAGTAAAAAGTATTTTGTTTCTTGTAGATTTGTTATTTGCCATTCAATGGTATATAGCCTTACTATTTCCATGCGATGTACGATTTTACATAAATTATTTTATAATAACTTAATTTTATGTATCACTTAAATTTTTTAAACATGTATATGATATGTGCATGCAGGTATCGATTTACTTGTGGCCGAAACTTGTTTCGAAAACATTTGGATGGTTTGTATTAATAATACTAATTGTCTGCAGAATGCCAAAAGAGACACAATATATGAGCCTGGCATATGCAAAAGTCTATTTGAATGCCAATGTTATTTTCAATGTCCTTCTCCTCCTCCTCCGCCTCCTACAAAGAATAACAATTTACTAGTATAATAAATAATGAAATTTCCAAGATCTCCCCCAACAGTTTACTAGTATAGTTTAATTAGAACGGATTATTACAGGCTTACATGTTCCAATATGTATCATGATTTGTGAGTTTAGTAAATGTTAAACCTAATAATTCGTGTTTAATGTGCGGAAGTTGATAATCATCAATGGTGGAAAGTGTGTGTTTTAGTGTGTGTTCTTGAGAGAGAAAGGTGTGTGTGTGTGAATGTCTGGTTTGATTGATATCCAAAAGTGGGAAAAAGGTTACAAGGAATAAAGGTTTGAGGGGTATTTATACTCTAAGTATATTACAAAAGCTCCCCCTCAACCTAACAATATTTACACAAAATACATTATTTTCAAATACAACTAAGCACTATTTTGAATTTCTAACATTCTCCCCCTTAGTGCTTGGTTGTCCATCATCATTTCCTCTGTTGTCTCCTCCTCTTATTTGCACGTCTCTGCTTGTTCTTCCTTTTCTTATAACGTCGTGCAGCATTTGATGTTGATGGCTTGTCAATCTTTGCACTCCAGAATGCTCTCTTCTTATAACTGTTCCATGATTCATTCCAGAACTTCTTAGGGATAAAGTGCCAGTTATCACCAACAGGACGTTCATCTGGCAATCTGATGTTATCTTGGAAGTTGACAGGAGGAATATTATGGGGACCACGTTCATGACTGGGATTCCAATGAACCCATGAACCTGTCTTGGTATGTATGACTCCTTCTTGAGATTTGGAAGTTCTTGTGACAATAAGATCTCTAATTTTCTGACGCATATCAAGAGTATTCTTGATACGTCTTAAATGGTCTTCTCTCTGAGACTTGATTTGTTCATCTTCTTCATTGTCAGAATCTTCATCGATTGCATTCAGAATTGACAGACAATATTTCAATGTACCATCTGAGTATTTGGGAAACTCAGAAGCACGAATGAAGATCTTTCTTTTGAGTCTATTGATGAAGACAAATCCATCCAGGCTTTCAATTGGATCTCCAATCTGAAATGAATCTAGCTCATAACCTTCGGCTCTTTGATTTGGTATTGTAAGGTTAATCCTGCTAGTTCTTCTTTCCAAACCAATCTGGAAGTCATTGAATTCATAGAATCTAATCAAGGCTTGAATATGACTCTTCAATACTTCATAGGCTAGAAGTTGATCTTGATTCTTGATAATCAGATAAGCATATTGATTGTAGAGGAATAGAATGTCAGAGATCGTCATTTGTTGAAAAGATTCTTCTTGAACAACATAGACATGGCCATCAGCTCGACGAACTCTGAATCGAACAAGTCTGAGATTGTGACTCTTGAGAGGAGTAAACAACTGAAGGACTTTGGTTATAGGAATTTGAAATTGTTGGTACCACCATTCAGCTCTCACTGAACTTTCAGCATTCATTAGCTCCATATAAGCATCTCTTTGACCTTGATGTCTGAACAGAAAGAATGCTCTTAATCGGTTCAAGGTCATGTTGAGTCTTTCACTCGGTGAGCAATAAATTTGAAAGGCTCTTTCTTCAAGATATCTAGCTCTGCACACCATTTCTTCAGGTCTAGTTCTCAAATCCAGAATTTGTTCATAATTCTCAGCAAAATACCCTTCATTGATCTGCCATATTGTATTTCTTGAGATTCTTGGATGTATAACTCCTTGTCCAAGTTCATTTGGAGTCTCAAGATTTTCTGGGTTTCTGAGCTGATAGACTATCTCTTCAAATATATCTTCGTTCTGGTTATCTTCGTTCTGGTTATCTTCGTTCTGGTTATCTTCGTTCTGGTTATCTTCGTTCTGGTTATCTTCGTTCTGGTTATCTTCGTTCTGGTTATCTTCGTTCTGGTTATCTTCGTTCTGGTTATCTTCGTTCTGGTTATCTTCGTTCTGGTTATCTTCGTTCTGGTTATCTTCGTTCTGGTTATCTTCGTTCTGGTTATCTTCGTTCTGGTTATCTTCGTTCTGGTTATCTTCGTTCTGGTTATCTTCGTTCTGGTTATCTTCGTTCTGGTTATCTTCGTTCTGGTTATCTTCGTTCTGGTTATCTTCGTTCTGGTTATCTTCGTTCTGGTTATCTTCGTTCTGGTTATCTTCGTTCTGGTTATCTTCGTTCTGGTTATCTTCGTTCTGGTTATCTTCGTTCTGGTTATCTTCGTTCTGGTTATCTTCGTTCTGGTTATCTTCGTTCTGGTTATCTTCGTTCTGGTTATCTTCGTTCTGGTTATCTTCGTTCTGGTTATCTTCGTTCTGGTTATCTTCGTTCTGGTTATCTTCGTTCTGGTTATCTTCGTTCTGGTTATCTTCGTTCTGGTTATCTTCGTTCTGGTTATCTTCGTTCTGGTTATCTTCGTTCTGGTTATCTTCGTTCTGGTTATCTTCGTTCTGGTTATCTTCGTTCTGGTTATCTTCGTTCTGGTTATCTTCGTTCTGGTTATCTTCGTTCTGGTTATCTTCGTTCTGGTTATCTTCGTTCTGGTTATCTTCGTTCTGGTTATCTTCGTTCTGGTTATCTTCGTTCTGGTTATCTTCGTTCTGGTTATCTTCGTTCTGGTTATCTTCGTTCTGGTTATCTTCGTTCTGGTTATCTTCGTTCTGGTTATCTTCGTTCTGGTTATCTTCGTTCTGGTTATCTTCGTTCTGGTTATCTTCGTTCTGGTTATCTTCGTTCTGGTTATCTTCGTTCTGGTTATCTTCGTTCTGGTTATCTTCGTTCTGGTTATCTTCGTTCTGGTTATCTTCGTTCTGGTTATCTTCGTTCTGGTTATCTTCGTTCTGGTTATCTTCGTTCTGGTTATCTTCGTTCTGGTTATCTTCGTTCTGGTTATCTTCGTTCTGGTTATCTTCGTTCTGGTTATCTTCGTTCTGGTTATCTTCGTTCTGGTTATCTTCGTTCTGGTTATCTTCGTTCTGGTTATCTTCGTTCTGGTTATCTTCGTTCTGGTTATCTTCGTTCTGGTTATCTTCGTTCTGGTTATCTTCGTTCTGGTTATCTTCGTTCTGGTTATCTTCGTTCTGGTTATCTTCGTTCTGGTTATCTTCGTTCTGGTTATCTTCGTTCTGGTTATCTTCGTTCTGGTTATCTTCGTTCTGGTTATCTTCGTTCTGGTTATCTTCGTTCTGGTTATCTTCGTTCTGGTTATCTTCGTTCTGGTTATCTTCGTTCTGGTTATCTTCGTTCTGGTTATCTTCGTTCTGGTTATCTTCGTTCTGGTTATCTTCGTTCTGGTTATCTTCGTTCTGGTTATCTTCGTTCTGGTTATCTTCGTTCTGGTTATCTTCGTTCTGGTTATCTTCGTTCTGGTTATCTTCGTTCTGGTTATCTTCGTTCTGGTTATCTTCGTTCTGGTTATCTTCGTTCTGGTTATCTTCGTTCTGGTTATCTTCGTTCTGGTTATCTTCGTTCTGGTTATCTTCGTTCTGGTTATCTTCGTTCTGGTTATCTTCGTTCTGGTTATCTTCGTTCTGGTTATCTTCGTTCTGGTTATCTTCGTTCTGGTTATCTTCGTTCTGGTTATCTTCGTTCTGGTTATCTTCGTTCTGGTTATCTTCGTTCTGGTTATCTTCGTTCTGGTTATCTTCGTTCTGGTTATCTTCGTTCTGGTTATCTTCGTTCTGGTTATCTTCGTTCTGGTTATCTTCGTTCTGGTTATCTTCGTTCTGGTTATCTTCGTTCTGGTTATCTTCGTTCTGGTTATCTTCGTTCTGGTTATCTTCGTTCTGGTTATCTTCGTTCTGGTTATCTTCGTTCTGGTTATCTTCGTTCTGGTTATCTTCGTTCTGGTTATCTTCGTTCTGGTTATCTTCGTTCTGGTTATCTTCGTTCTGGTTATCTTCGTTCTGGTTATCTTCGTTCTGGTTATCTTCGTTCTGGTTATCTTCGTTCTGGTTATCTTCGTTCTGGTTATCTTCGTTCTGGTTATCTTCGTTCTGGTTATCTTCGTTCTGGTTATCTTCGTTCTGGTTATCTTCGTTCTGGTTATCTTCGTTCTGGTTATCATTCGTGCCTTACGGTGGTAATAGGTACATCGTGCCTTACGGT
>CM067170.1:43857977-44032977 GCA_034093135.1 Erigeron breviscapus | reverse complement strand
GCAGGATTTCCAAGCTGTCCTTGAGGATCACACAAAGTGGGTTCCTCTCCGCTTGTTCCGGCACCAGTACTCAACTGGGCGTGTGATTCCGTGTGCCTAACAGATCTAGACTCTAGTGCTTGAAATGAAGGCGAGAGGTGGGGCTGGTCCTCTCTATTTTCAACACTCTCATCCTCCAAATGAGGAGAGTGTGGTGAGCGTGGCTGTTCCCCGTGTATATCTGAGACTAACTCCTGTTGTGAGGAGTCAGAATGGCTGGGAAAGTTTGGTGCAAGCGAGAATGGGTAGTTCTCGACTTCTACTCTAGGGTAAACCCGGCGTTGATATTGGTTTAAGACTAATTGGAGGCCAACTTTTTCTTTATGCCTTTCACCTATCCCTGACCTCTCAACCTCTCTGAGATTTTCAACCCCTCCCTCAGTCCTTCCTTGTCCCTCCGGGATGTTCATAACATCATCAGCAAACTGATTGGCATCATCATCAGATGCATCACTATCAGTAGGAATCATTTCTTCTGGTTCGGGTTCTTGAAATCGGTCATACTCAAAGCGAGATCTTTTAAAAGTTTTGCGAATATTCACAGGAATTGATTTCTTTCGGCCTTGAGTATATGTCGGTGGAGGAGATCGGACAAAAGATGATGAAGGTATGGTTGAGGTAGATTGAGGTATGATAGGTGGTTCAGGTGTAGTAATTTCCGGAAGTGGTGAAGATTGATGAATTGGTGATTGAGGTAATTTTGGTGAAGATGGAGATGATGGTGTTTGAGGTGTTTGTGTTCTGGGGGGTGGTGATCGGATTGGTTTTGGAGAACCAGAAGCAGATATTGTCTTTTCAGAAGAAGATTCGGCTTGAGCTTTGCTTTTGAGATTCTTTGAAGAACTCTTTTTCTTCTTCTTTTGATGCACTTGCTTACTCAGCCTTAACACAAACATTTCGCCTCTTTGTTTCTTTCTCTTTGGCTTACTGGAACTGGATTCACCCTCACGCTCTTTTCTTTTAACACTTGACCCCTCACCAGGTGTCCTATGTACAGCTTGGGCAAGAACCGGGAGGCTTTCCGGTCCCATTGCTGTTCTAATCCAGTCCAGATAAGCTATCTTATCATCATCAGATGCATCACTATCAGTAGGAATCATTTCTTCTGGTTCGGGTTCTTGAAATCGGTCATACTCAAAGCGAGATCTTTTAAAAGTTTTGCGAATATTCACAGGAATTGATTTCTTTCGGCCTTGAGTATATGTCGGTGGAGGAGATCGGACAAAAGATGATGAAGGTATGGTTGAGGTAGATTGAGGTATGATAGGTGGTTCAGGTGTAGTAATTTCCGGAAGTGGTGAAGATTGATGAATTGGTGATTGAGGTAATTTTGGTGAAGATGGAGATGATGGTGTTTGAGGTGTTTGTGTTCTGGGGGGTGGTGATCGGATTGGTTTTGGAGAACCAGAAGCAGATATTGTCTTTTCAGAAGAAGATTCGGCTTGAGCTTTGCTTTTGAGATTCTTTGAAGAACTCTTTTTCTTCTTCTTTTGATGCACTTGCTTACTCAGCCTTAACACAAACATTTCGCCTCTTTGTTTCTTTCTCTTTGGCTTACTGGAACTGGATTCACCCTCACGCTCTTTTCTTTTAACACTTGACCCCTCACCAGGTGTCCTATGTACAGCTTGGGCAAGAACCGGGAGGCTTTCCGGTCCCATTGCTGTTCTAATCCAGTCCAGATAAGCTATCTTATCATCATCAGCATCTGAAACCATATCTAAAAGAAATGATGGAATCAAGAAAGTATAGTTAGCAGTTCCAGAATCTCTAACATACTTATAAAAATGTATGATCACTTTGCTGCTGTCTGGAAGCCTTGGAATGCTTCTTTCTTGTCTTATGGCACTGTAGACAATTGCTGTTAGAAATCTTATAAATGGAATATACTTCTTGGGAGCAGAGACTTTGCCATTTACTAATACTATCAACTGATCCCACAGAAGTTGAGCAATGTCGTAATGTCTGTTGAAAACAACAGCATAGAAGATGTGCAGCATTGGCTGTGTCAGATTGTCCATCCCTCTTGTGTAAGGAGTTAAGCAGTTGCTTAGGATGGAGTACACATAATACCAGATTTTTGGTAGATTTTTCAACTTGAAATCTTTGGTTCTAGACAAAGCACCTTCATAGCCAATTGAAATTAAAGCAGCAAACATCTCTTCATTGGACTCAAAATCATCATAATCAACATGTCCATTGAAGTCTGCTTCAGGTAGTCTTAAAATCCTTCTGAAGTCATCAATATTAAACTCAAACTCATATGTTGTTTCTCCTGAAGTCAATTGATATTGAAAGTAGCCTTGACGACGTAGTTCAGGAGATTTTGACTTGGATTTTGCTTTTGGATTAGTTGGATCATAAGGTTGAACAAATGTAATCGATCTCCACATATCAAAAAGGTAGACTTCAGCTAAGTCTTGTTCAACAGTAAGTGCATATGTGAGATGATGATTATGAAGAATTCTCGGAACAATTTGAAAGCCGGGAGCAATGAATGGATCATATAATGCTCTGTTGTTTCTCATATTGCTTGTATTTCCGGCAATGAGAATCTCTTCAATGGATTCATTTAGTGCAACCTCTTCATCATATTCAACAACTTCTTGATGATCCATTTTTGATTTTTCTGTTTTAAGACAAAAGAAAATTTAATGCATACAAAAAATAATGTTTGAATAGCAAATAACAAGGTTCACTCAAATGATTTAAATAAATCATTTGAAATGAGAAGATAAACGCAGAATATAAAGTATAATCATATAAGTACAAGGTATTTAAAATAGCAAGGAAGTACACAAAGGCGTTCGATTCCCTGTATTTCAAATAAATTGTGATTATATGATAATACAAAGCACTTTGACACAAAACACAAAGTTTTTTAAAAAATTTTGAAAAAAGAAAAAAAATTTCTAAGTATTGAAACTAGGACGATCTTTACAAGATCGTCCTGAGGTTGAACTCAGGTTTTGGAAAAACATTAAAACGATCTTAATAAAGATCGTTTCAACATTCAAAATGTTGAAAAATGTTTTAAGGCAAGGAAAATGAGACGATCTTGATCAAGATCGTTTCAACATTCAAAATGTTGAAAAATGTTTTAAGGCAAGGAAAATGAGACGATCTTGATCAAGATCGTTTCAACATTCAAAATGTTGAAAAATGTTTTAAGGCAAGGAAAATGAGACGATCTTGATCAAGATCGTTTCAACATTCAAAATGTTGAAAAATGTTTTAAGGCAAGGAAAATGAGACGATCTTGATCAAGATCGTTTCAACATTCAAAATGTTGAAAAATGTTTTAAGGCAAGGAAAATGAGACGATCTTGATCAAGATCGTTTCAACATTCAAAATGTTGAAAAATGTTTTAAGGCAAGGAAAATGAGACGATCTTGATCAAGATCGTTTCAACATTCAAAATGTTGAAAAATGTTTTAAGGCAAGGAAAATGAGACGATCTTGATCAAGATCGTTTCAACATTCAAAATGTTGAAAAATGTTTTAAGGCAAGGAAAATGAGACGATCTTGATCAAGATCGTTTCAACATTCAAAATGTTGAAAAATGTTTTAAGGCAAGGAAAATGAGACGATCTTGATCAAGATCGTTTCAACATTCAAAATGTTGAAAAATGTTTTAAGGCAAGGAAAATGAGACGATCTTGATCAAGATCGTTTCAACATTCAAAATGTTGAAAAATGTTTTAAGGCAAGGAAAATGAGACGATCTTGATCAAGATCGTTTCAACATTCAAAATGTTGAAAAATGTTTTAAGGCAAGGAAAATGAGACGATCTTGATCAAGATCGTTTCAACATTCAAAATGTTGAAAAATGTTTTAAGGCAAGGAAAATGAGACGATCTTGATCAAGATCGTTTCAACATTCAAAATGTTGAAAAATGTTTTAAGGCAAGGAAAATGAGACGATCTTGATCAAGATCGTTTCAACATTCAAAATGTTGAAAAATGTTTTAAGGCAAGGAAAATGAGACGATCTTGATCAAGATCGTTTCAACATTCAAAATGTTGAAAAATGTTTTAAGGCAAGGAAAATGAGACGATCTTGATCAAGATCGTTTCAACATTCAAAATGTTGAAAAATGTTTTAAGGCAAGGAAAATGAGACGATCTTGATCAAGATCGTTTCAACATTCAAAATGTTGAAAAATGTTTTAAGGCAAGGAAAATGAGACGATCTTGTCAAGATCGTTTCAACATTCAAAATGTTGAAAAATGTTTTAAGGCAAGGAAAATGAGACGATCTTGTACAAGATCGTCTTAGAAACAAAACACTTGAAACTAAGAGAATTTTGCCCAAAATCGTCTGAACCTTTTCAGTGAAACTCTTAATACCAAATGATTTCTTTTCACAACAAATCATGGTAAAAACACTTATATGAATCATAGAAAGCAATACTAATCAACTCACATCACTGAAATCAAACAATCTATTCTAGATCGTCTTAGGTCATCTTCTTCACAAAAACAAAAAGATAGCAGGTTTTTGAATTTTCGAAATCTCAAAACTAAGCATAAAAACATGTAATATACATACACATATAACCTAAACATGCATCTAAATCATTCCAATATCACATATGCATTACCAGTCGATCAAAATTCAAGAAATGAAAAAATAAGTTTAGCATTTAAGAACAGTTTCTTACTTGAATAAGTGATCTGAAGACAATGTGATTATGAAATAAAATGCTTAGAATGAGATCACGAACAAAACCCTTATCTTTTTTCAATGATCAGCCAACAATTAAATTTGAAGTGATTTGAGAGAGTTTATGGGAAACTGGAATGAAATAAAGAAATGAAAAGAAAAAAAATTATTTTTATTTTTATGATTTTTCAATTTTATATTTGGTTTATCTAATATAAAAGAAAAAATTATTTTTATTTTTATGATTTTTCAATTTTATATTTGGTTTATCTAATATAAAAGAAAAAATTATTTTTATTTTTATGATTTTTCAATTTTATATTTGGTTTATCTAATATAAAAGAAAAAATTATTTTTATTTTTATGATTTTTCAATTTTATATTTGGTTTATCTAATATAAAAGAAAAAATTATTTTTATTTTTATGATTTTTCAATTTTATATTTGGTTTATCTAAAATAAAATAAAAAATTATTTTTATTTTTATGATTTTTCAATTTTATATTTGGTTTATCTAATATAAAAGAAAAAATTATTTTTGGTTTTTCTAAAATAAACAATGAGTTCTCTTCAAATAGTGCAAATACACAAACTCCCCCTAGATTCATGAATTATCCTTTTTCTCCCCCTCAAACATTGCATGATATTTAAGCACATTGCACATAAGCATAGCATCAATGTTTGACAGATAATGAATGAAAGAGAAAGAGATGAAGGATTTGTACAGAACATGCAGAGGCAAGTAAGCGCATTGGTAACGAGCACTTATTTGAGATTGTTTCTTGAAAAGAAACTCATTCCAGGATCATGTGTTAAACAGTATCTGAAAATGAAATACTAAACACAGACCTTTATTACCTGCAAAACAAAATTAGGTTTTTCTAGGTACCCACCTTTGAATGGGTCCTTTGGGGTTAGTGGAATCATTCAAAGTATATAAATGAGGTTTTCGAACAAGAGGTTTATTCTTTAGATTCACCACAATCCCATTGGAATCAACAATCAAAGGTTTAGAAATCACAGTAGAAGGTTTAGAATTTCTTACCGACCATGGTTTAGCTAGATTACTCAAATTTGAATTAATTTTCCTATTAGGAACTTCCTTCTTGTAATCATTAGCCATCCAATTTCTTCTAACTGATGATTTAGGAATCCACTTATGGGTACTATTTGATGTCTTCTCTCCTGTATCAGATAAATTCTTGGAATTAGTTCGAGGAGATAAAAACATATTCTGTTTTTGTGTTTTCTTGGTGGAAGATTTGTTATGCTGTTTCTTTTGATTTGTAACAGTGAACCAACCATACTGATCTCTATAACTAGTTATACCATTGGATGTATCTTTTATTAGCAAATCTTGGCTAGTTTTAGATATCTTAGGTAAAGAACTAGATTGAGAGATAGCCTTAGAAGCTGAGGTTCTAGAAACAGATAAAGTATCAACTTTGAGCTTTGAGTTAGCAGAAAAAACTTTCTTACCTTTGACAGTTGTTGCATACTGACCTTTGGGTACATAAAATGAAGTTGGAGCAAACTTAGATTTAGATTCCTTCTTTGGTTTAGGCTTTTTGGGTGAGAGTTTTTCAAGCTCTTTTTCCACTTCTGGTGCAAAAACATGATCAGTTTTCAAAAACTTATCAAATTCTTCAACAGAAAAATCTGGATAAGTAAATTGTATTCCTTTGGTTTGAACTTTTGATTTGAAAACATTTTTGTTTGTCAATTTTTCAATTAATGCTTTTGCTTCAGCCTTAAAATCAGTAGGAATCTCAATCTTTTGCTCTAAGTTCACTTTATTTTGGTCATCAGAGGTGATCACAGGGGTATCAAAAGAAAGTATTTTCTTGACAGAAGCACGATGTTTAGCTTTCAAAGCTTGAACTTTCTCTTCAATTTGAAAGAATGATGATAGCATGGAAGTGGACATATTATGAATCTCTTCAGGAGAGATGCTATCAACCTGCATATCTTTAAAATTCTCACTCCCTTTGACTGGAGTGGAGCAATCAACAGAAGTTAGATCATGCATCATTTGAATTGGTTTGGTCTCACTTACCTTTGGAGAATGATTTTGAGTTTTCAGATGTTCAATGACTTGTTGTTGAGACTCAATCTTTTGTTTTAAACCTTCAATTTCTTTTTCCAATATGGTAGTTGGAATGTAAAATCTTTCTGAATTTGGTTTTAGAACAAGAGGTTTATTCTTTAGATTCACCACAATCCCATTGGAATCAACAATCAAAGGTTTAGAAATCACAGTAGAAGGTTTAGAATTTCTTACCGACCATGGTTTAGCTAGATTACTCAAATTTGAATTAATTTTCCTATCAGGAACTTCCTTCTTGTAATCATTAGCCATCCAATTTCTTCTAACTCATAGATGGATCTTTTATGAGTTTTCTTGTATGTATCATTAATAGCAACATAATCAATCTGAAAACTGTTTGGTTTTTGTCTTTCAACATCATCTGACTCAAAGTCATCCTCAGATGGTCTGATGAACTCTTGAATCATGCCAAATCTGAGACATTTCCCATCATAAAGTGGACCAATTTCTTCTTTTTGAATTTTGCTTAAGTGTGTTGGATTCTCATAACCCAAACCAAGAAGAAGTTCTGATCTATCTATCTTTGACTTATTGTAATAAGCAGTGAAATTCAGAAGAGGATTTTGTTCAACTTTATAGAGTTTTTCTTGATAGAACAAAATGTTTGTTTTCAAATCCTCAACTTGTTTTTGAAGAGTTTCAATTTCAACTCCTTTGAGAAAACAAGTACTGTTTAGATCAGAAATCTGTCTTTCATGTTTTTCACAGTTGGGTCTAAAATCTTTCATTTTATTTGTGAGCAAAACCAATCTCAATGAGATTAGTTACCCAAGGAATTCACAACACAGTTCACACAGAACCACAAATATTAGGACGATCTTATGAAGATCGTATTAACAATTTGGTTGAGATAAGGTAAGACGGTCTTGGTCAGAAAGAGGTTATTATATCAGAATTTGTTGAGCAAAACCAATCTCAATGAGATTAGTTACCCAAGGAATTCACAACACAGTTCACACAGAACCACAAATATTAGGACGATCTTGGATGAAGATCGTATTAACAATTTGGTTGAGATAAGGTAAGACGGTCTTGGTCAGAAAGAGGTTATTATATCAGAATTTGTTGAGCAAAACCAATCTCAATGAGATTAGTTACCCAAGGAATTCACAACACAGTTCACACAGAACCACAAATATTAGGACGATCTTATGTGAAGATCGTCTTGGAAACTTGTTGAAAAATTTCTAAGTAAAAGAAATGGTAGGACGATCTTATGTGAAGATCGTCTTGGAAACTTGTTGAAAAATTTCTAAGTAAAAGAAATGGTAGGACGATCTTATGTGAAGATCGTCTTGGAAACTTGTTGAAAAATTTCTAAGTAAAAGAAATGGTAGGACGATCTTATGTGAAGATCGTCTTGGAAACTTGTTGAAAAATTTCTAAGTAAAAGAAATGGTAGGACGATCTTGGATGAAGATCGTATTAACAATTTGGTTGAGATAAGGTAAGACGGTCTTGGTCAGAAAGAGGTTATTATATCAGAATTTGTTGAGCAAAACCAATCTCAATGAGATTAGTTACCCAAGGAATTCACAACACAGTTCACACAGAACCACAAATATTAGGACGATCTTATGTGAAGATCGTCTTGGAAACTTGTTGAAAAATTTCTAAGTAAAAGAAATGGTAGGACGATCTTATGTGAAGATCGTCTTGGAAACTTGTTGAAAAATTTCTAAGTAAAAGAAATGGTAGGACGATCTTATGTGAAGATCGTCTTGGAAACTTGTTGAAAAATTTCTAAGTAAAAGAAATGGTAGGACGATCTTATGTGAAGATCGTCTTGGAAACTTGTTGAAAAATTTCTAAGTAAAAGAAATGGTAGGACGATCTTATGTGAAGATCGTCTTGGAAACTTGTTGAAAAATTTCTAAGTAAAAGAAATGGTAGGACGATCTTATGTGAAGATCGTCTTGGAAACTTGTTGAAAAATTTCTAAGTAAAAGAAATGGTAGGACGATCTTATGTGAAGATCGTCTTGGAAACTTGTTGAAAAATTTCTAAGTAAAAGAAATGGTAGGACGATCTTATGTGAAGATCGTCTTGGAAACTTGTTGAAAAATTTCTAAGTAAAAGAAATGGTAGGACGATCTTATGTGAAGATCGTCTTGGAAACTTGTTGAAAAATTTCTAAGTAAAAGAAATGGTAGGACGATCTTATGTGAAGATCGTCTTGGAAACTTGTTGAAAAATTTCTAAGTAAAAGAAATGGTAGGACGATCTTATGTGAAGATCGTCTTGGAAACTTGTTGAAAAATTTCTAAGTAAAAGAAATGGTAGGACGATCTTGGATGAAGATCGTATTAACAATTTGGTTGAGATAAGGTAAGACGGTCTTGGTCAGAAAGAGGTTATTATATCAGAATTTGTTGAGCAAAACCAATCTCAATGAGATTAGTTACCCAAGGAATTCACAACACAGTTCACACAGAACCACAAATATTAGGACGATCTTATGAAGATCGTTTTGAATGAAGAACAGTAAGAACACCAGAAATCGATTGTTTCACTAATTTGCCTATAATTCACTCAATTTTGAGTGTTATAACTCGATTCAAACCCAGAAACACTTAAAATTCGATCGCGCACAACCCTAGAAACAAATCCATTGCATAAATCAATTCAAACTGATAATTCAAAATCTCATCAACTTTCCAAAAAATTTGGATTTTGATCAATACTGTGAATTGGATTCTGAAACTTGACAGGATGTTTTTAGAGGTGATTTAGAATGTATCTGTGTACAAAAACAGGAAAATTGAGTGAAAATTGAGGTTTAATTTGTGAAGAACAGTAGCAGTTAAAAAACGGTTATAAATGAAGAACACGAATTCAATTTTGAACAAAATTAGCATCAATCTGCATGAAATTTGTTCTGGATCGTCAACAGATTGTTGTTTTTCTCTGATACCACTTGTTAAACCTAATAATTCGTGTTTAATGTGCGGAAGTTGATAATCATCAATGGTGGAAAGTGTGTGTTTTAGTGTGTGTTCTTGAGAGAGAAAGGTGTGTGTGTGTGAATGTCTGGTTTGATTGATATCCAAAAGTGGGAAAAAGGTTACAAGGAATAAAGGTTTGAGGGGTATTTATACTCTAAGTATATTACAAAAGCTCCCCCTCAACCTAACAATATTTACACAAAATACATTATTTTCAAATACAACTAAGCACTATTTTGAATTTCTAACAGTAAAGTTATTGCCTTTACAAGATGATTACAAATTTAAAAGAATAAGAATATAATTCTCATTACCCTAGTACCCATAACAATCCTAATTTCTAAAGTTTAATATCTTTGTAAGTGTTATCAAGAGTAACTAAAATGGTTATTACGTATATTGTGCATTGTCATGTCCTAGCTTGTTAGACATCATATATACATGTATAAAATGAAATGCTTATAATTTTACTTACATGTTCTTGTACACTAAGGCGAGATCGAACACTAATTTGTATAAGCTGACAGCGATAAATGGGGGTGGTCGTGACTTATTTTATTTATAGGATTATTAAAACTATTAATGTTTGTGTGAAATGAATTACACAGTTCAAAATAATATGGATGAAATAAATGATTCTATAATTGTCAAAGGACAAGATCTTATCTACGATCATCCATATTTTTTTTTAGCGGTTTAAATACAGAAAAGTATGGATGGTAGTTTTATCGTATCATTCTTTTAATACATCTATCATATTATTGCATTAACAACTTGTATATTATGTTATATATGCTATAAATTGTGGTAGATTTATTAAAACAAGAGTGATACATATACCACCCCTCTTTTTTTTCCTCTTACAATTCAAGTTAATTACTCAATCATATTAATAATGTAAATCCTCATATTGAATTTTTATTATTATTATCTTTTGAACGTCCGGATTTGCTCTACTTCCACTACATCACTACCCTAATTTTTACTCGTCGGTATGTGTTCATGTTTCAACATGAGACCTCTAATTAAAGACAAAGTGTCTTATCTCACCCTAACCAATTGACATAGGGATCATTGACAAAAGTATACGTTAAAACAAATAACAGTAATAATAAAAAATTGATTAGTTCTATAAAGAAAAGAATAACAAATTAATATCAAAATAATAAGGTCGTTGATCATCATCATATTTCTTATGACTCTGCCGTAGGTATTATATATATATCTAACACCCTTAATCTTGATTAACATATTGATTTGTGAGTTACGTTTTTTTAGTATAAGTTAATAACTTAATATCTTTTGGGGTCTTGGTCCAGCTGTCAGGGCGCGTGTTTTCCCCTAAGAGGTTTCATTATGGGGGGTCATGAGTTCAAATTCTGTCATATATATTTGGAGAGTGTGTCTTTGTAATGTTATACCCATTGCAAGACATCGGAGAACAAAATCTTTAGAGAATTATCAAGATCCGAACTCGAGATGAGCACACCAAATTCAAATGGTGTTGCCAGCCAGTTCTTCTATCTTCAAAAAAAAAAACCTTAATATCTTTTGAAATTTTGATCATAAAGAACATATGTACAAAATATGAACTTAATTAAAATCCATTAAATTAGTACAATACTATATATAAACACATATTAAATTAAAGATGTACTAAATTGCAATTGCCTTTCGCCCTTTCCACAAATATTTCTTGCAAGTTAATTTTTGTAATTTATATTGCTTTCATGCTTTGAAGTCAGGTTGGTACGCATGCATGATTGTGTACGTTCGAGAATAGCTTAGATTTTATACGAGTAGTAATTATGTGAAGTATGGAACTTTTATATATGTATACTAGTCCTAATACCCGTACGATGTACGGTAGATATATAGATTGTATCATAAAAAAATTCGAATATGCCACATACATGATTTGTGAGTATGAAATAAATTGTGGTTAAAGTAAACCGATGATCGAAGTTAAATTATAATAAACAGTAATGATACGTATAATATATGTTAGAGTTTTGGATTTACCTTAAATTTTTACAATCACATCAAATTCAGAACTTGTAAGCATAGTGGATGATGACAAATAACCTTGTGATTTCGGATCGTAAACTTAAAATTTTGAAAGTCTTCATGTTAATAACTTATTATAAGTAACATAAGTAATAAGAGTTGAAGAGTTGAAAAGGAAAAAGAAACAATTTTATTAATGAGAAAATGATCAATCAAATAAGGGTATAATATGTTTTGTATCTATAAGCTAGGAGTTAGAGTTTAATTCTAAGTCTAATAAGAAAATTGAATCTATATACAATTAAAAAAGCTAACTTAATAAAATAAATAAATTAAAAAGGACACGTGTCGATCAAGGATTACGCCACGTGTCGTTTTAAGAACACCTCAATCCTTTTTTAGTTTATTGGTAGATTTGAATTTGCAGATTTAGAGTTGATTTTGGCCCAAAAAATTTGTACGACTGATAATTACCTACGTGCATGTGAAGATGATGCATGTTTAATTCTGTGTAGAAAAAGTGTAGCTATTGCCGAAGGAAAATGCACAGGTGCCGAAGAAGTGTAGCTATTGCCGCTAGCGGGGAACACCCACCCCGCGACCACTCCCTCCCCCCTAACATGTCATCTCGATCACCCCCTTCCATCCATTAATTAATTAGTAATCGTTTCACTTTGTAAGCTCGATATGATATTAAAGATTTCAAACTTAATTTGTGCCCTTATCAAACATCAGTATTTTTGGGAAGGACCTGTTAGGATTTATGAACATAAACATATAACAATACACGAGTACGCAGCGGATAAGAACGTATATGCAATCATATTAATTAACAAAGAGAGAATTGAATATGTACCTTTTAGCGTAAGCTTCCAATAATATTAATAATAATATGATTATTATTATTTAGGGTTTAAAGTAAAACCCCTCTACGATCGCACACTTGACACCCCTATGTTGTATGCTAGTACCCGATCACGAACTCACAAACCCGTTGTGTTTAACCCTAAAAGTCGAAAACCGAAAACCCTTTGAGGAGGGGGTTTCGGCCGAAATCAAGAGGGAGAGAGAGGAGAGATTTTACAACTAATTGTCTTGTGAAGGTATGAAAAACCCTTAAGCCTAACCCTCTATTTATAGGCTTAATTGTAAGGGTTTTGACTTGGTGACCAAGTTTGAGGGTAATAAGGAAACCCTCAAAATTTCGGCCCCCCCTCTTTTAGTGTAATTAGAAACTACTAATTTACACTTTAATCCATCTCTTTTAATTAATAAACATTTATATAACTATTAACTTATGTTTATTAATCATTTCGTGATCTTATTAATCAATATATTACATTTAATATATTAATTAATTACATAGAGTTTACGTGTCATTTTGTGTGACCCCGTAGGCTTAAATGATTTTCGGACATGCGTTTATTTAACGTGATCACATACCAACAGCTCCCACTTGAGCATGTTATATAAAGGCAATAACATTGGTTAGCGTCTAGCAACACGCCAATGCTCCCGGAAATATTTAAGTATAGTTTCTTAAAGTATCATTTGAAATGATTTAGTCTTTATTATCCCTTTGTTTCAGATACCTTGTTAATTATGGATATGGATCAATGTCATTCCATAATTTAACGATTCTATTTCTCATTTCTACAACTAATTAAGATTACCAAATTAACCGAGACAACTTCTGGAGTTCATTTGGGTATGCGCATACAAACATCTTAATTAATCAATGAGGGGCCCAAATGGTATCATTCTTCAGTTGCAAATTGAAGGAACAAATCCTATATTGACTACACGTGTTAGTCTTGTCGTTTCACTACATTTTTGAAAATAGCCCTTTGTTACTACCTTGTTCAGGATAGTTAGAACTATATCAAGAAAATGCAATCCACACATGCTTAAACTTCTTGTATCTCAAGTCTAAGGATAAATAAAGCAACCATTTCACGAACTTCACTTAATGACGCCGATCCATAAAGTGATGATTCGTTAAGTGGGGTAGTCCGATATGCATCTCTATGGATATCATGTGAGTTTGGTAAGACCATCTTCAAATATTCCCAAAAATATTACCAATCACTCAGATTTGTCTTAGTTTAACTATATTCCCATATAGTTAATCGACAATGGACGTTTAGAATATTTAAAAATATTCATGGATTAAACATGCAAATATAGGACACAACCATTATTGAAATGAATACACACATACCAAGTATTAAATTCATTTATTGAAATGAATACACACATACCAAGTATTAAATTCATTTATTGAAATAATAATTGTTTAACATCCCTTATCCAAATACCAATCACAGATTTACATGACATAACTAGCTAATTTAAGTCCTATGCCCTCGGCATGCTTATTGAGCTTTCCTTTTGACAAAGCCTTTGTAAAAGGATCAGCTAAGTTACAATCTGTGTGAACTTTGAATAAATTGATTTCCGGACATGCGTTTATTTAACGTGATCACATACCAACAGCTCCCACTTGAGCATGTTATATAAAGGCAATAACATTGGTTAGCGTCTAGCAACACGCCAATGCTCCCGGAAATATTTAAGTATAGTTTCTTAAAGTATCATTTGAAATGATTTAGTCTTTATTATCCCTTTGTTTCAGATACCTTGTTAATTATGGATATGGATCAATGTCATTCCATAATTTAACGATTCTATTTCTCATTTCTACAACTAATTAAGATTACCAAATTAACCGAGACAACTTCTGGAGTTCATTTGGGTATGCGCATACAAACATCTTAATTAATCAATGAGGGGCCCAAATGGTATCATTCTTCAGTTGCAAATTGAAGGAACAAATCCTATATTGACTACACGTGTTAGTCTTGTCGTTTCACTACATTTTTGAAAATAGCCCTTTGTTACTACCTTGTTCAGGATAGTTAGAACTATATCAAGAAAATGCAATCCACACATGCTTAAACTTCTTGTATCTCAAGTCTAAGGATAAATAAAGCAACCATTTCACGAACTTCACTTAATGACGCCGATCCATAAAGTGATGATTCGTTAAGTGGGGTAGTCCGATATGCATCTCTATGGATATCATGTGAGTTTGGTAAGACCATCTTCAAATATTCCCAAAAATATTACCAATCACTCAGATTTGTCTTAGTTTAACTATATTCCCATATAGTTAATCGACAATGGACGTTTAGAATATTTAAAAATATTCATGGATTAAACATGCAAATATAGGACACAACCATTATTGAAATGAATACACACATACCAAGTATTAAATTCATTTATTGAAATAATAATTGTTTAACATCCCTTATCCAAATACCAATCACAGATTTACATGACATAACTAGCTAATTTAAGTCCTATGCCCTCGGCATGCTTATTGAGCTTTCCTTTTGACAAAGCCTTTGTAAAAGGATCAGCTAAGTTACAATCTGTGTGAACTTTGAATAAATTGATTTCACCTAATTTGATTTGCTCACGAACATAGTGATATCTTCTCTGGTAATGTCTGGAACCTTTCTGAACTCCGGGTTCGTTGGCAATGACAATAGCTCCCGTATTATCACAGTACAGATCCAAAGGTGTGTTATTTGAGGGCATCACGTCAAGCCCAGAAATAAACTTTCTGATCCAGACAGCTTCCATAGCGGCATCTGCAGCGGCAATATACTCAGACTCTGTAGCAGACATAGCAACTGTAGATTGTTTCCTGGTCTTCCAATCCACCGCGCCTCCATTTAGAACGAAGACGTATCCTGACTGAGATTTGTAACATCTTTATCAGTCTGAAATCCAGCATCACAATATCCACTTACTTTGAGTTCTGCATCGGGATTTCCTCCATACACCAAGAATAAATCTTTAGTAGCACGCATGTACTTAAGAATATTCTTCACAGCAGTCCAGTGATCCTCACCGGATTCTGTTGATATCGGCTAACGATATTTTGCGCAAACGCAATGTCAGGTCTAGTGCATCTTACCGCATACATAATAGATCCCACAGTCGAAGCATAAGGAATTCTTTGCATACGCTCCACCTCCTCAGGTGTAGAGGCACCGTTCTTGCTAGATAAATTAAGTCCTTCTTGGATAGGTACGAAACCACGCTTAGAATTCTCCATCTTGAATCGCTTCAAGATCTTATCAATATAAGCACTTTGACTTAATCCAATCAACCGTTTACTTCTATCTCTATAGATCTTGATTCCAAGAATGAATGTTGCTTCACCCAAGTGTTTCATAGCAAAACACTTTCCAAGATGGGATTTTACATCTTGCAACATTGGAATGTGATTTCCTATTATCAATATGTCATCAACATACAAGACAAGGAAAGTAACATTACTCCCACTAGCTTTGCGATATACACATGGCTAATCAAGATTTTGAGCAAAACCAAACTTCTTGATTTCCTCATCAAACCTTTTATTCCAACTTCGTGATGCTTGCTTTAGTCCATAAATAGACCTTTGAAGCTTGCACACTTTGTTGGGATATTTTGAATCCACAAAACCTTCTGGTTGAACCATATAAACTTCCTCGTCTAGAAAACCATTCAAGAAAGCGGTTTTGACATCCATTTGCCATATCTCATAGTCATAGTACGCTGCTATGGCTAAGATGATCCTAATAGCTCTAATGTCCGCAACGGGAGAGAAGGTTTCCTCATAGTCAACTCCGTAAAGCTGAGCATAGCCTTTTGCCACAAGACGAGCTTTATAGGTGTGTACATTTCCATCCATGTCGGTCTTCTTCTTGAAGATCCATTTACACCCAACGGTTCTACCATTAGGTAGAAGATCAACCAAGCTCCAAACTTGATTATCTTTCATGGATTTCATTTCCACATTCGTAGCTTCAAGCCATTTGTCAGATTCTGGATCTGATAATGCAGCTTTGAAATTAGGAGGTTCATTAAAGTCTCCTAATACGTGTTCTTCAGACTCAACCATAAGATTCAATCTTTCACGATCATGTATTATCCTTGAGGACCTACGAATTGGAATCGCATTATCTTCAACTTGAGGTTCATGAGATTCATCTCTTTGAACATTTCCCCCCTAAGTTGATGATTGCTAGTATTTTCAGAAGTTGACACATCTTCTTCTTGAGTCTCATCAAGCTCAACAATCCTCCCACTGTTTTCTTGAGATATGAGATTTCTTTCAAAGAACTCAGCATATCGAGATACTTTAACAGTGTTGTCGGTAGGAAAGTAGAAGTAGTAACCCATCGTTTCCTTTGGGTATCCTACAAAGATGCACTTAACAGATCTAGGTTCAAGTTTTTCAGGCGTATCTCGTTTCACAAGTGCCTCACAACCCCGGACCTTTAAGTAAGACAAATTGGGAACACTCCCATGCCACAATTCATGCGGTGTCTTGTCAACCTTCTTGGTTGGAACCATATTGAGAATGCGTACCACAGTCTCTAGAGCATAATCCCAAAACGAAAAAGGTAGAGTCGTAAGGTTCATCATTGATCTCACCATGTCTAGCAAGGTTCGATTTCTCCTCTCAGATACACCATTATGCTGTGGAGTATATGGAGGAGTAAGCTGTTGAATAATTCCACAAGTTTTTAGATAATCCTTAAACTCTTGGCTTAAGTATTCTCCACCTCGATCCGAACGAAGAATCTTGATGGTTTTACCAAGTTGATTCTCTACTTCATTTTTAAACTCTTTGAATGTTTCGAATACATCATGTTTATGTTTAAGCAAGTAAACATAACCATAACGACTGAAATCATCCGTAAAAGTGATGAAGTAGCTAGCACCTTTCCTTGACACATGTCTAAATGGGCCACATACATCGGTATGTATTAGTCCAAGTAGCTCTTTAGTGTAACACCCCAACTAAGGCGGAACAATACAGAATGTCGAGTATCACAACAAAGGATAATAGATAAACATTCACCATAGCTTTAATTGAGAAAAAATATTTTACAATGTACAAGCATGTGAACCAATTCCCAAGTACAATGCGTCCACCATACTTAGGTATTAAGTCCACGAAACAAATAGCAGATACACGAGATGATATACTACAATGATCAAGGCGGATTCCATTACCCATCACAAGGTTTGATCTTTGACTCCAAAATGCAATGCAAACAATCATGATGCATATAATTCCTCAAAGCTTATGCTAATTCCTGAAAAGCATGAAGAAAAAGTGTCAACTACGAAAACGTAGTTGGTGAGTGCATAGGTTTTCAAGTAAATCTCGTTCCATATCCATTTCAAAACTTAGAAAACACGTTATTACATATCAATAAACCCAAACCACATGACCGACAAAATTCCCATCTCAAACTATCAGGTTTTCCAAATACCATAATGTCATTTCAAGACGTTGAAAATCCATGGTAAATTATAAGTTCTCATTTGTCAATCATCATGAAAGAAAAATATATCAATCGATTAATCATATATCACACCCAAAGCATGCGGTCACCAATAATATCAATAACACTTGGTAAAAAGTATAATTTGATGAGTTTGTTCTTGAGCCACTACTAAGACCGATCTACCGTCCGATAATAATAATCAAAGTGTGTCCAATAATAATAATGCTAGGCACATGCTGTCAATCACGTGCAATAATAATGGATGGGTCGTGCCATGGAGACGACCACATAATATAAAGTAGATTAGAGCACCCCTAGGCCGGCCGGCGATGAGGGCGTCCACATAGGCAGCCATTCATCCCGCCGCCATCTTAGTGAGTGAGGGGGGACGTAAATCCTAGTTGCGCAACCCTCTAACTACAGGCCTCCCCTTTATTGTCCTCAACCGCATTTCAAAACCAAGACTTATCCCTACACGAAAGCTAAGGTACGTAAGTTCCTATCTTAAGCCATCACATAGAAATGCCACCTTCGTTTATACGTTTGATTCTTGGTTTACATTTGAGTTGCAACGTTTTAATCTCTCGTTGGTTCCTTTAATGTTTGATCACTCGCTCATCATCGAATTTTAGCTATAGTGTTCATCTAGGAAGATGAACATGACTTACGAGTTGAATACTAAGGTGATATGGTCTCGACGTATTAATCTCGTTAACGTTTGGACGACTTATGGTTCTTAAATATTTTCGGGCCTAATGGGACATTGGGCTACTGATATTTGGTCCACAATTTGGGTTCATTATTTGGGCCGGATTAGCCCATTATGATCTTATTGAATTCTTTAGCCCATTTGCACAATTTATTAGTTTTCTACTAAACTTTCTGTTTTGAACTTCATTTTACCGAAATGTGGCCTAAGTGTTCGTGGTTAAATTGATTAATTTGGACCTTGGTGATTTTTCTACAGTGACATCTATGTGTCTAGTATTTTGTGAATTTTTGGTGAATTTTTACATAATGTTTAGTATTTATAAAAATTCATGAAACTAAACTGGTCAAACATGTTTCTGTTCAGCGACCCATAATGTTTTATAAACGTTTTCTATGATGGATCTTTCAGAAAAATCCCCCAATTTTATTTTAAGTTAAGGACACTTTGAACTCACTTTTCACCAAGTTTTAGCTACCGAAGCTTAGTAGTTTTAAAATTAAAAACCGCCAAAATTTACTGACCTTTAAACTAAAAATCCAGTTTTGAGCACTTAACTTCAAAAATACATTTGATCGACTTTTCTTTGGAACTAAGACCTGAGACCAGTGCCATTTGAAAATAGACTCTTTGAACTTGATTTTAGACTCAAAAATCGTTTAAAAACTCCTTTTTATGACCGAGATATTACCTCCCCAAGTTAACACATATTTCTTGTTTAGCTTTTCTTGAAAACACCAAAGCATGCCTTTACTTTATTACTTCACCCAACACCTATTTGACATCCCCAATGCATTAAACTTATTTTGTATCATCACCTATTATGTTTCAATGTTTCTATTGATTTCATAGTTGGTAATATGTACAAAGTTGTTGGATTCAAGGGTTGAATCGTAGTTTGTAAATTTAGCTTTTCAGTTCAAACCCAGCTCGACCACAGTGTACTTAAAAATTCATACCTTGAGTTATATTTGGTCTTTTTGACTGACTCTAGTTGGTGGTGAAACTAGACTCACATATCTTCATTTCATCTTTTAAGACAAAGACTTGGTTCGACCTCCTTATACCATTTTTACACGCCACAATTTTAGTTACAGAAGCTGTCACTTTCTTGGTAACCCAAAACTCACTTTTCCACTTGGTTACTCAATCCATCTTTTATTCATTAACATCCATGACTTTAACAACTCGTTATTTATTCTTTTACTTCATTTCTTTCAGATTATTTATGGTCTTTCATAGATTATATTGTTTGATATAATGTTGGGTTCATATTTGTACATTTACATATTTTCGGTTTGTGATTTGATCATTATTTTACTAGAGTTTGTTATGCACTCCTTGTAACACCCCAACATGGCGGAATCATGGGGTATCACTTAGAAAAGCACAGCACGACATGGAAATTATGTAGAGTCAAACTATATGAAAACATAGGATTGAAACAATCCTTAAACTTGTACAAACGTATACAATCATTAACATTCATCGAAATACATGTTCAATCAATAATAAAAGGCAATTCAATCGATAGTAGTTGATCCTAAAATTAACCCATAAAAGGGAAGTAAGGATCATGGATCCAGAAAGTCCAAAGCTAGTCCAATCCTAGCAAGTAAGCATGCAATCATCCATTTTGTCTCTGATTAACTTGATTACCTGAAAAGTGTACTAAAGAGCGTCAACATAAAGTTGGTGAGTTCGTAGGGACAAGTAATATGGGATAACCGTGTCGGATAACAACCGTTAACAATAAGTGAGGATTAGGAGAACTAATCACATCCAAGGATAACCTATAAGGTTTCACATTATCACAATTCAATACAAGTCAACATTCAATAATAACGATTCCATATAACGTTCAACAACGTTCCATAACAATCAATAACGATTCCATATAACGTTCAACAACGTTCCATAACAATCAATAACGATCAACAACGATGCGGCTTACATAGTTAATAATTAACAATGCGCTAACGGTGCGACTTATATAATGAATAATGCGCTAACGGTGCGACTTATATAATGAATAATGCGCTAACGGTGCGACTTACATCGTAAACAATGCGCTAACGGTGCGACTTACATCGTAAACAATGCGCTAACGGTGTGACTTACATCGTAAACAATGCGCTAACGGTGTGACTTACATCGTAAACAATGCGCTAACGGTGCGACTTACATCGTAAACAATGCGCTAACGGTGTGACTTACATCGTAAACAATGCGCTAACGGTGCGACTTATATAATGAATAATGCGCTAACGGTGTGACTTACATCGTAAACAATGCGCTAACGGTGCGACTTATATAATGAATAATGCGCTAACGGTGCGACTTATATAATGAATAATGCGCTAACATGTCCATATCAACAATTCAATCATACAATCAATCAAATCAACAATCAACAGTTAAACAAACATGTACACTTTTCAGCCCGAATCTCAATTGAGTAGGGAGGGTTTACGAAACTCACCTGAAATGAGCAATAAAATCCCAAGTCGAAAGAAAGTAGAACCGATGTCCACGATAGCCAAAACCTAATCATACACGTATTACATTAATCCTAAAGCATCTCAAGAGGTAAGGTCCTATGAATATTGACCTAATCTTACTATAAAAGCTTTATTATGTTCATTTTATAAGGCTTTGATCCAACCGAAGTGGAATCATTACATTTTGTTTCACAATGACTAGTCGAAACTTGACCACTATTGCTTTTTCAAAACTTTTGAAACATTAGAACTATGTTCTGGACTCAGAGGCCTCTACCATTGGAAAATAGACTCAATTACGCTTCCGTGGCCGCTTGAATCATCGAAAACGGACTTACGGGTCAAAAGTTATTGACGTTTGAAAATGTTGTCAAAATCAGTCCCTAACGGGCATTACAAAAGTAACGGGCGTTACATATAGTAACGGCCGTTACACTTCAGTTTTCAGTTCTGCATAATTCATCAACCCAAATACGAACCAAACACCCTCCAAAACTCATTTTTAGCCTAGAAATCGATTAAGGAAGCTAAAATACTTATGTTTGAACTTATACTAGATATGAATTCACCACATAACATAACCCATCAACTAGTTTTATCTTAAAACATCAAAATCATGCTCAAATCATTTGACCCATTTCTAAGACTTTAATTGCATTTTGACCCGATTCGTGACCCGAATATACTTGAAATCAACTAGAAACAAGTTAATGAACATAAAATGATGATTATGGAATGAGTTTAACTTACCAAAAGTCTTTTGATGCATAAATTCGAATTTGGAGTAAATAGAGAGGATGAACACTTTGAACCAATTAAAACCTTGAATTCTTGATTCTTTGAAGATGATTATTGTTATAAGTTAATTTCTTTATTAGAGAGAAAGAGAGATTTTTAGAAGTGAATATATAATGGTGTGAGTTTTATGGTTAAACTAAGGTGGCTATTTATATAAAATAATTTTAGAATATGCTTTAACATATGCTTTGGAATATGCCTTAGAATATGCTTTTTACCTTTACTATTTACAATTTACTTTTTACCTTTACTATTTACAATTTACTTTTTACCTTTACTATTTACCGTTACTATTCGTGATTACTAATCTTAATCACTATTCATGAATAAAAAATAAAAAAAAAAAAAAAAAAAAAAAAAAAAAAAAAAAAAAAAAAAAAAAAAAAAAAAAAAAAAAAAAAAAAAAAAAAAAAAAAAAAAAAAAAAAAAAAAAAAAAAAAAAAAAAAAAAAAAAAAAAAAAAAAAAAAAAAAAAAAAAAAAAAAAAAAAAAAAAAAAAAAAAAAAAAAAAAAAAAAAAAAAAAAAAAAAAAAAAAAAAAAAAAAAAAAAAAAAAAAAAAAAAAAAAAAAAAAAAAAAAAAAAAAAAAAAAAAAAAAAAAAAAAAAAAAAAAAAAAAAAAAAAAAAAAAAAAAAAAAAAAAAAAAAAAAAAAAAAAAAAAAAAAAAAAAAAAAAAAAAAAAAAAAAAAAAAAAAAAAAAAAAAAAAAAAAAAAAAAAAAAAAAAAAAAAAAAAAAAAAAAAAAAAAAAAAAAAAAAAAAAAAAAAAAAAAAAAAAAAAAAAAAAAAAAAAAAAAAAAAAAAAAAAAAAAAAAAAAAAAAAAAAAAAAAAAAAAAAAAAAAAAAAAAAAAAAAAAAAAAAAAAAAAAAAAAAAAAAAAAAAAAAAAAAAAAAAAAAAAAAAAAAAAAAAAAAAAAAAAAAAAAAAAAAAAAAAAAAAAAAAAAAAAAAAAAAAAAAAAAAAAAAAAAAAAAAAAAAAAAAAAAAAAAAAAAAAAAAAAAAAAAAAAAAAAAAAAAAAAAAAAAAAAAAAAAAAAAAAAAAAAAAAAAAAAAAAAAAAAAAAAAAAAAAAAAAAAAAAAAAAAAAAAAAAAAAAAAAAAAAAAAAAAAAAAAAAAAAAAAAAAAAAAAAAAAAAAAAAAAAAAAAAAAAAAAAAAAAAAAAAAAAAAAAAAAAAAAAAAAAAAAAAAAAAAAAAAAAAAAAAAAAAAAAAAAAAAAAAAAAAAAAAAAAAAAAAAAAAAAAAAAAAAAAAAAAAAAAAAAAAAAAAAAAAAAAAAAAAAAAAAAAAAAAAAAAAAAAAAAAAAAAAAAAAAAAAAAAAAAAAAAAAAAAAAAAAAAAAAAAAAAAAAAAAAAAAAAAAAAAAAAAAAAAAAAAAAAAAAAAAAAAAAAAAAAAAAAAAAAAAAAAAAAAAAAAAAAAAAAAAAAAAAAAAAAAAAAAAAAAAAAAAAAAAAAAAAAAAAAAAAAAAAAAAAAAAAAAAAAAAAAAAAAAAAAAAAAAAAAAAAAAAAAAAAAAAAAAAAAAAAAAAAAAAAAAAAAAAAAAAAAAAAAAAAAAAAAAAAAAAAAAAAAAAAAAAAAAAAAAAAAAAAAAAAAAAAAAAAAAAAAAAAAAAAAAAAAAAAAAAAAAAAAAAAAAAAAAAAAAAAAAAAAAAAAAAAAAAAAAAAAAAAAAAAAAAAAAAAAAAAAAAAAAAAAAAAAAAAAAAAAAAAAAAAAAAAAAAAAAAAAAAAAAAAAAAAAAAAAAAAAAAAAAAAAAAAAAAAAAAAAAAAAAAAAAAAAAAAAAAAAAAAAAAAAAAAAAAAAAAAAAAAAAAAAAAAAAAAAAAAAAAAAAAAAAAAAAAAAAAAAAAAAAAAAAAAAAAAAAAAAAAAAAAAAAAAAAAAAAAAAAAAAAAAAAAAAAAAAAAAAAAAAAAAAAAAAAAAAAAAAAAAAAAAAAAAAAAAAAAAAAAAAAAAAAAAAAAAAAAAAAAAAAAAAAAAAAAAAAAAAAAAAAAAAAAAAAAAAAAAAAAAAAAAAAAAAAAAAAAAAAAAAAAAAAAAAAAAAAAAAAAAAAAAAAAAAAAAAAAAAAAAAAAAAAAAAAAAAAAAAAAAAAAAAAAAAAAAAAAAAAAAAAAAAAAAAAAAAAAAAAAAAAAAAAAAAAAAAAAAAAAAAAAAAAAAAAAAAAAAAAAAAAAAAAAAAAAAAAAAAAAAAAAAAAAAAAAAAAAAAAAAAAAAAAAAAAAAAAAAAAAAAAAAAAAAAAAAAAAAAAAAAAAAAAAAAAAAAAAAAAAAAAAAAAAAAAAAAAAAAAAAAAAAAAAAAAAAAAAAAAAAAAAAAAAAAAAAAAAAAAAAAAAAAAAAAAAAAAAAAAAAAAAAAAAAAAAAAAAAAAAAAAAAAAAAAAAAAAAAAAAAAAAAAAAAAAAAAAAAAAAAAAAAAAAAAAAAAAAAAAAAAAAAAAAAAAAAAAAAAAAAAAAAAAAAAAAAAAAAAAAAAAAAAAAAAAAAAAAAAAAAAAAAAAAAAAAAAAAAAAAAAAAAAAAAAAAAAAAAAAAAAAAAAAAAAAAAAAAAAAAAAAAAAAAAAAAAAAAAAAAAAAAAAAAAAAAAAAAAAAAAAAAAAAAAAAAAAAAAAAAAAAAAAAAAAAAAAAAAAAAAAAAAAAAAAAAAAAAAAAAAAAAAAAAAAAAAAAAAAAAAAAAAAAAAAAAAAAAAAAAAAAAAAAAAAAAAAAAAAAAAAAAAAAAAAAAAAAAAAAAAAAAAAAAAAAAAAAAAAAAAAAAAAAAAAAAAAAAAAAAAAAAAAAAAAAAAAAAAAAAAAAAAAAAAAAAAAAAAAAAAAAAAAAAAAAAAAAAAAAAAAAAAAAAAAAAAAAAAAAAAAAAAAAAAAAAAAAAAAAAAAAAAAAAAAAAAAAAAAAAAAAAAAAAAAAAAAAAAAAAAAAAAAAAAAAAAAAAAAAAAAAAAAAAAAAAAAAAAAAAAAAAAAAAAAAAAAAAAAAAAAAAAAAAAAAAAAAAAAAAAAAAAAAAAAAAAAAAAAAAAAAAAAAAAAAAAAAAAAAAAAAAAAAAAAAAAAAAAAAAAAAAAAAAAAAAAAAAAAAAAAAAAAAAAAAAAAAAAAAAAAAAAAAAAAAAAAAAAAAAAAAAAAAAAAAAAAAAAAAAAAAAATTTGAACCGAAAAAGAGAAGAAAAAAGTGCAGAAAATTATAGAGAGTGTTGAGAGTGTTTTGCTAAGTGTGTGTGTGTTGTTTTGAAAGAAATGAGGTAGCCTAAAGGCTATAGAACGTGTATGGGGGAAGATAAGTGGGTAGGGAGCTTGCTAATTGGGTGTTTGAGGTGGTGGAGTGATGGCTATTGGTGCAAGAGGTGTTGGTGTGTAAGTGTGGTTCAAGATTAAGTCCAAATACATAATGTGGATGGTTTTTGCACAAGTCATGTTGTAATGGGTAGATTATGAAGTTCCTAATTGTGTGGGTGTTATTTGATATATAATTGATGTTAGTATTCATAAAAGTATATGTATATTTGTGATGTGTATATATATATGTATGTATATAACCGTGTGTGTGTGAGAGCACATATATACCTATTTATAAATTTGTTGTACTAATATTAGTCGTAGTCAGTTTACATATTCATGTACATATATATAAGTGTTGTCATTTGTTTCTTATATGTTTATAATTGAGATACTTATAGATGATTTATCACCACATGTTTGATTGTGGGAGATCACACATCGTGTTTTGGTATATTTGTATTTGAATTGTAAATTTTATTGATGTGCATTGTTTTTATCTGAGTTGTTAGATTTCGATTGTTTAAATTACATTCTTATAAGGTTGTTATTATTTATTCTCTTTGAGATTGTCTTGGATAATTTTAGTTATTGCTTATGGCATTTCTAAGGCAACTAGCTATCTTTGGGCATTCCATTGAACTAGAGGGTAAGTATCACTATGCCCTAAATGTTTAGAAGGCAAATGCTCTTAATAAACCTCTAGGGATAAATGCCTAGATAAGTCCAAGTAAATTGTCCTAGTCGGACTTTGAGGGTTGTTACATCATTACCCCCTTAACAGGAACTTCGTCCTCGAAGTTGATCATTCACACGGTAGTAAGAATTAGTAGTTAGCTATAAGGGTGTCCACACGACGACACATAATATACGAAAGTCCAACTAGATTTCATCACGCCCCTTTTGGTTTCTTACATGCTTTGACCTCCAAAGTTGGGGGCATCCGTTCCTTGGTGCCCTAAAATTCCTCGTGATTAGAAACTATGAAAATGTTACGAATGTCGTTCTCTTCTTGAGACGACTAGAGATTGATCGTATGTAATCTCACATAGAGCAATAGTAATAAAGAGATGATGATAAGAATATCAATACGGAGGTGTAAAATGAGCAAACGGTTCATAATGTGAGTTACAACAAAATAGTAGGAAATGTATGAATATCGCTCAATAAGGTTGCGTCGTGGCTAACCATCTCCTTTGGTTACTTTATGCATGTTACTTCACCGTTCTCTTTCACAATTAAAAGATCAGTCCAGTGGCTTCTCACTTACTTCCATCTTTCTTTAGTTTCACGTCTGACACGCTTGTCGCCACCTCAAGAATATCACTTTGTTTGTGGCCAACTACTTGTAAATCACATGGGGATTACCCCCTTAACAAGAGTGATACTAACCGGGGATGCCGAGTTGTATTAAAATTGCAAAGGTACATCTCCGTAGTACCTCATTTTAGGGTTTTCCAATGTCGTCTTTGTTGTTTATGGCGTGCAAGGGAATAATGAATCGGCTACTAATATTTCCATCTTGCTCCATATACTCGCCCTTGTCCTTGTCCTTCGACTTCAACTTTATTTTCTAAGGTCGCCTTCTCCGTTATTCGTTAGGTCGCATCGTCAATGATTTTTCCCTTGCTCTTGCCGATATTGGCGTACCAAGAATTTGAGGAATCTGACTTTTCGTCCCTCGACGTAGCAAAATTATTATCTTTGACCCGACACCTACTGAACTCCCTTTTAGGGTGGTATTTATAACTTCCCCGCTTTCTTCGCCACACCCCGCACATACTTCGTGATAGGATTTACACAATCCTTATGCTCACAAATAATCATATCACCACCATCTTGGCAAGACAAACGCTTCAAGTCCTCATTGGTATGAAATCCTTTGTAGGTCCTTTTGACCTAGATCTATGAAACTTCCAATTACCTTGCTCTCCAAAGCCTCATGTCCATTTTCAACTTTCTAAGCTAAGCTTCTTATCAATACACTAGCATAATGTTGTTAGGAATTGTGATGTATCACAACTTAGGTGAAACATCGGTTACTTCGTCTTTTTCTCAACTATTCGGATCCCTCCGTTTTCCTTTCGTTTTCTTATGGGTAACCATACTCCTTACTGTTTCGCCACTCGGATCCATCTCTTACCAGAGTAATCGTCATCTTGAATGACACACGCGCAGTGGCTAGTCGCTGAAGTTAATTCAGGGGTACTTGTTACATCATGCTGATACGGATCCTTTAATCCTAACTCATCACAGATGTATGTTATCATTATCACGCTTCCGTTCAAATGTTCCGTAACTAGCTTTTCCCGGAGTTTGTAGTTGCTTGAAAATTAGTTCAACGACCAACTTCCTTGATCGTTGTGGTAGTATGTGCCTTGAGTTCTAGCGTCGTATTCCTTATTTGCTTTCTATTTAACTTAGAGATTCCATGTTGTTTTCCCTTCTTCACTTTTCTTGGGCGCACTACTTCGTGGGTCGGTGGTCCTCAACGGTTCATCATGTGCTGCAAAATTTTCTCACCCAAGTTCATCTTATTTTAGCTTACCTTCATACGAGCGTTGACCTTGAGGGGATAACCATCACAGGTCATCGTGCTTCCTCTACTTATCGACCATACTTCTCCTCTTTAGTAAAGCTAGCCTCCATTGGGTGTTGAGCGTATACCGCTTTCTCTTAGCTTAGTTGTTATGCTCTACTAATAGCTTGTCTTTAGATAGTGGTTTTCCAAATGGGTATTTAAAGTATAACGCGTGGGGCACCATAAAGATGAATACCTCCAGAACTACATCTTGTAGATGACGTCAATACCTTCACTTTTCCGTTTGGGTTAAATCGCCTTCCTTTACTTTACTTTCTACTTCATATCTCTTTCAATGACGTTAGTGAATAACGCTTCTTGAAAGATAAAGTATAATCTTGCGTTTCATACTCCTAGTTCGAGTATCTTCCTTGTTGCGATCACCCCCTTAACATTTTTCCTCAAGGAAAAATGTAAGGGATTTCCTACTTCTCACTTCGTCTCGCCTTCCTTGATGGTCTTCAATTCGCTAAATTCCTTATTCCTTCATGTAACAAATATCCATCTACTTGGGTATTTTGAAAAAGAAAAGGATAGCTCGGAATCCTTTTTGTTACTCTTTAATCTTGAGGGTTACTCGACACATCCTAATATCTTATTGTCCTTAATTAGTTTTCTTCTTCCAATTACCTTCGTTTTCCAACATTGCTAGTGATCTCCTCCAAGTTCTAGGGGAGTCCTTATACTTAACCAAAGGTGACCTTCATGTCACACGACCTTCCTTTCGTTGACCACTCAATCTTTCTTTTTGGTTGATCAACATGGATGGGACAGATCTTTAAATCTTTCTCAAAGTTAAGGCTTAGTCTACTCCAATTGTTTTTCCTTGTACTTTGACTAACATACTGCAAAACATCCACGTCCTACATTATGTACGTGATCCAATAGCATCTTCTATGCTATATAGTTATCCCGAGTATTTCACTTATGAACAACTGATGTCTTAACGTCTTTCGCATCCCTTGATGTCGCAGCAAGAGCAGGGTACTAGTTACTCGATTTCGCCATTGCGGAATGTTACGTAAGTGAGTTGTATGTTGTTAGGTTACTAACCTTTGAAGAGAAGCGGTGGTGATCATTACTTTGAATATTCAAGAATATCAAGGATATAGAATTTGGTTTCGAATGAATGAAATAGGAAATACAAAAACAAAATAATCATTAAGGCTCGAATCAGACTCCTTGCGCGAGTTAAAGAAATCACTTCTATGTCTTTCGTTGCCCAATGGACTCCAACTTTCAGTGACGTCAATGTATGTCGCACTTACTTAGATAGTATGGATAACTGTTCGTGTATGCATGTTATAATAGAGATATCGCACCAAAAATTCTTCGTTACGATTCTCAGGACGTGTCGTCTAGAATATATGGGAATGCGTCCTACTAGTGTTGTTGTATCGTCATATGGCTTTAAAACCGCTCGTCTTTCATAAGTCTCCAACCTCATTCGACGTTCTCATATGCTTCGCGCCATCTCAGATTGAATACAAAGGTTATGCGTAGACACCTTTAAGTCACGTCGTATTTAGGCACTAAATGTTCAGGGTGTATCGTCTGGCGTATGTGGGAACTTGCTCCACCAATGACGTCGCATTGCCAAAAGTCAATATCGAATACTGATGTCATAAGCAATAGAATGTTGGATAATTTCAAAGAGCACGAGTGAATGAATATCGGAGGGGTACTTAATGACAACTTTCATACTTAGAAAATTTCTACTTCATAATAAATTTCTCAGGGGCAATCACTAGTTCTCAATAGTCAAATCTCAACACACAATATCTATCTTAATATCAAGGACTAACCACGTTGTCATCATATCGCGCAATACTAGTTCTCAATAGTCAAATCTTAAAGCACAATAACTATCTTGATACTAAGGCAAGACTATATACTCATTACATCATTCACGCACTAGTCCTCAAATAGCTCAAACTTAGAGAGTAAAGGCTCTTATATCCATATCGTCCATGGAATTTCATATCAACTCGTCATGCTCATATTCTCTTTCAAATCAATCATAAATAATCAACCTCATTACCCAATAATTTAAACAAGTCATATCCCAAAATGATTTCATGCCTCATAGTAATCACATTATTTTAAAGTGCATATGCTACTTAAATTTCAATCATCATAAATCATAAAGCTTTTACGCATGCATTTCTCTCATAATTTCCAAATTGCACATTCCCAACTTTCACATTGATATTTCAAGCTTTCACATTGCACCTTACAACTTTCATATTGCACATTATAAACTTTCACATTGCAATCAAATCATGTCCAAATTCACATGTCATAGCATAGAATAGTATGTATCAATGAATATCTTTCATTTTTAGATTCATTTCTCTTCTAATGTGCAAGAGGGAAATCCTACTAAACTAGCATAATCCTCAAGTAAAGCAAGTCTCGGATAGTTATATTTATGCTTAGGTGAATGTCTAAATGCAACAAGTATTCACATAAAAATGGATTTATTAAAGATCTTCTTTTTTTTTGAAAAGGAATCCTTTTGAACATAAGTCCAAGTGGTCGTTTGAGTTTTACATGGTCCTCTCATAATTAAACGTAGATTCATGACTCTACGTTAAATTATGGTCCTACCATGTAAAGCTCAAACTAATCCGCTTAACCTTATGCTCGACTCGACTATAAAAATTGTTTTGAAAAGTGGCTATAGTTTTGAAATTCCCGGAGGAACTCCAATGTTCTCTATAACCTTAGGCTCTGATACCATTTTCTGTAACACCCCAACTAAGGCGGAACAATGAGATGTACAGAAAGTCGAGTATCACAACAAAGGATAATAGATAAACATTCACCATAGCTTTAATTGAGAAAAAATAATTTTACAATGTACAAGCATGTGAACCAATTCCCAAGTACAATGCGTCCACCATACTTAGGTATTAAGTCCACGAAACAAATAGCAGATACATGAGATGATATACTACAATGATCAAGGCGGATTCCATTGCCCATCACAAGGTTTGATCTTTGACTCCAAAATGCAATTAAAAACAATCATGATGCATATAATTCCTCAAAGCTTATGCTAATTCCTGAAAAGCATGAAGAAAAAGTGTCAACTACGAAAACGTAGTTGGTGAGTGCATAGGTTTTCAAGTAAATCTCGTTCCATATCCATTTTAAAACTTAGAAAACACGTTATTACATATCAATAAACCCAAACCACATGACCGACAAAATTCCCATCTCAAACTATCAGGTTTTCCAAATACCATAATGTCATTTCAAGACGTTGAAAATCCATGGTAAATTATAAGTTCTCATTTGTCAATCATCATGAAAGAAAAATATATCAATCGATTAATCATATATCACACCCAAAGCATGCGGTCACCAATAATATCAATAACACTTGGTAAAAAGTATAATTTGATGAGTTTGTTCTTGAGCCACTACTAAGACCGATCTACCGTCCGATAATAATAATCAAAGTGTGTCCAATAATAATAATAATGCTAGGCACATGCTGTCAATCACGTGCAATAATAATGGATGGGTCGTGCCATGGAGACGACCACATAATATAAAGTAGATTAGAGCACCCCTAGGCCGGCCGGCGATGAGGGCGTCCACATAGGCAGCCATTCATCCCGCCGCCATCTTAGTGAGTGAGGGGGACGTAAATCCTAGTTGCGCAACCCTCTAACTACAGGCCTCCCCTTTCAGAGTTAATAGTAGTGTGACCGGGGACCAAGGTTTGACAGAACTCAAGCTCATCATATTTCATATAACACATTGAACATACAATCACATTTCCTTGAAATCATCATTCGTTTAATATAGCATTTTCATAAAAGAAGTCATTTTAATTAATCATGCTTTTCACCCCGAAAGTAAAACACATAAAAGAGTTTGAAAGGGGGCTATGACTCACCTCAATATGCCGCGCATAATATCCACCTATCCAAAATGGGTACTTCCCATCTATCTCTTCCTTGGTCATATATCCTTTATGGTCCTCAACCGCATTTCAAAACCAAGACTATCCCTACACGAAAGCTAAGGTACGTAAGTTCCTATCTTAAGCCATCACATAGAAATGCCACCTTCGTTTATACGTTTGATTCTTGGTTTACATTTGAGTTGCAACGTTTTAATCTCTCGTTGGTTCCTTTAATGTTTGATCACTCGCTCATCATCGAATTTTAGCTATAGTGTTCATCTAGGAAGATGAACATGACTTACGAGTTGAATACTAAGGTGATATGGTCTCGACGTATTAATCTCGTTAACGTTTGGACGACTTATGGTTCTTAAATATTTTCGGGCCTAATGGGACATTGGGCTACTGATATTTGGTCCACAATTTGGGTTCATTATTTGGGCCGGATTAGCCCATTATGATCTTATTGAATTCTTTAGCCCATTTGCACAATTTATTAGTTTTCTACTAAACTTTCTGTTTTGAACTTCATTTTACCGAAATGTGGCCTAAGTGTTCGTGGTTAAATTGATTAATTTGGACCTTGGTGATTTTTCTACAGTGACATCTATGTGTCTAGTATTTTGGTGAATTTTTACATAATGTTTAGTATTTATAAAAATTCATGAAACTAAACTGGTCAAACATGTTTCTGTTCAGCGACCCATAATGTTTTATAAAAGTTTTCTATGATGGATCTTTCAGAAAAATCCCCCAATTTTATTTTAAGTTAAGGACACTTTGAACTCACTTTTCACCAAGTTTTAGCTACCGAAGCTTAGTAGTTTTAAAATTAAAAACCGCCAAAATTTACTGACCTTTAAACTAAAAATCCAGTTTTGAGCACTTAACTTCAAAAATACATTTGATCGACTTTTCTTTGGAACTAAGACCTGAGACCAGTGCCATTTGAAAATAGACTCTTTGAACTTGATTTTAGACTCAAAAATCGTTTAAAAACTCCTTTTTATGACCGAGATATTACCTCCCCAAGTTAACACATATTTCTTGTTTAGCTTTTCTTGAAAACACCAAAGCATGCCTTTACTTTATTACTTCACCCAACACCTATTTGACATCCCCAATGCATTAAACTTATTTTGTATCATCACCTATTATGTTTCAATGTTTCTATTGATTTCATAGTTGGTATTATGTACAAAGTTGTTGGATTCAAGGGTTGATTCGTAGTTTGTAAATTTAGCTTTTCGGTTAAAACCCAGCTCGACCACAGTGTACTTAAAAATTCATACCTTGAGTTATATTTGGTCTTTTTGACTGATTCCAGTTGGTGGTGAAACTAGACTCACATATCTTCATTTCATCTTTTAAGACAAAGACTTGGTTCGACCTCCTTATACCATTTTTACACGCCACAATTTTAGTTACAGAAGCTGTCACTTTCTTGGTAACCCAAAACTCACTTTTCCACTTGGTTACTCAATCCATCTTTTATTCATTAACATCCATGACTTTAACAACTCGTTATTTATTCTTTTACTTCATTTCTTTCAGATTATTTATGGTCTTTCATAGATTATATTGTTTGATATAATGTTGGGTTCATATTTGTACATTTACATATTTTCGGTTTGTGATTTGATCATTATTTTACTAGAGTTTGTTATGCACTCCTACTTCTTGATTATATTTTATAAAATCAGAATATATATCTTCTATCAACATATATTTTCATCCATCTCCAATACCAAATCAAAATCAACCTAAAACTAGTGCAAATCTAAGCATGCATGTTAAGATCTATCACTTTTACACTCAATCAACTTATCATCCTTTATGTAGGTGACTTTTTCATGATTATTTCTTTTAGATCAACCTTTTAAATATGCATGCATGTGTAGATCTATGCTTGTGTAGTGCTAGAATGAAAGGAATGAAAAGGATAAGGATCAAGGAATCAAGTAGCAACCTTAGATGATTGAAATAACAAGAAGAAGATGTTGTTGGGTCTCCATTTTGGGGCTGTTCTTGGAGTATTTCACGGCTGTTCAAGCTTCAAAAGGAGAGCAAGAAGGTCACAAGAATGAAGATAGAATGATAAACAAGCAAAAGAACATGGTGGTTAACCTTTGATGATCAAGAATCGAAAGAAAGTGATGAGATGGGGGCTGTTTTCTGCCCTTACTTGCTGCTGCCGATCAGCCTCTTTGGGGGCTGATTTCGAGTGCTAGATGGCCTCCAAATCACCTCCAAGCTTGCACCATACATGACTCTAGATGATAGATGATCAATGGGACTTATTATTACATAAGATTAGTTAGATTTGAGCTCCTTGTTTCCTTGTTTGAACCGAAAAAGAGAAGAAAAAAGTGCAGAAAATTATAGAGAGTGTTGAGAGTGTTTTGCTAAGTGTGTGTGTGTTGTTTTGAAAGAAATGAGGTAGCCTAAAGGCTATAGAACGTGTATGGGGGAAGATAAGTGGGTAGGGAGATTGCTAATTGGGTGTTTGAGGTGGTGGAGTGATGGCTATTGGTGCAAGAGGTGTGGGTGTGTAAGTGTGGTTCAAGATTAAGTCCAAATACATAATGTGGATGGTTTTTGCACAAGTCATGTTGTAATGGGTAGATTATGAAGTTCCTAATTGTGTGGGTGTTATTTGATATATAATTGATGTTAGTATTCATAAAAGTATATGTATATTTGTGATGTGTATATATATATGTATGTATATAACCGTGTGTGTGTGAGAGAGAGCACATATATACCTATTTATAAATTTGTTGTACTAATATTAGTCGTAGTCAGTTTACATATTCATGTACATATATATAAGTGTTGTCATTTGTTTCTTATATGTTTATAATTGAGATACTTATAGATGATTTATCACCACATGTTTGATTGTGGGAGATCACACATCGTGTTTTGGTATATTTGTATTTGAATTGTAAATTTTATTGATGTGCATTGTTTTTATCTGAGTTGTTAGATTTCGATTGTTTAAATTACATTCTTATAAGGTTGTTATTATTTATTCTCTTTGAGATTGTCTTGGATAATTTTAGTTATTGCTTATGGCATTTCTAAGGCAACTAGCTATCTTTGGGCATTCCATTGAACTAGAGGGTAAGTATCACTATGCCCTAAATGTTTAGAAGGCAAATGCTCTTAATAAACCTCTAGGGATAAATGCCTAGATAAGTCCAAGTAAATTGTCCTAGTCGGACTTTGAGGGTTGTTACATTTAGCCCTCTCTGGTTTATGCAGAAAAGGTTTTCTTGTCATTTTGCCGGAAACACAAGATACGCATTTGTCAAATGATTCATCATTTGATTGTAAGATCCCTTCACGTTGAAGCCTTTCAATGCGTTTCTTGCCAACATGTGCAAGACGACAATGCAAAAGATAAGTCGAGTCAAAATCGGGCTTGACTCGTTTGCTAACACTATACATTGAATTATCATTTGAATCACAACCATGCATATCAATTTCATAAATACCATCACAAGCAATAGCATTAAAATAATGTACATTATTTCGAGAAACTGAAATACCATAATCATTAAAAACATTAATGAATCCGTTGTTATTCAACAAAGAAACTGAAATTACACCTCTAGTAATAGATGGTGCATAATGACAATTATCTAAAACAATAACTAAACCAGTAGGTAAAACTAAATGATAGTTTTCTATTTCTTCTACAGCTTATCGGTAGACCATTGCCCACGAACAATTGTAAAGATCCTGGCTTCAGTTTCTTTCTCCTTCTAAGCCCCTGTAAAGAATTACAGATATGAGTTCCACACCCGGTGTCATAAACCCACGAATTACGCTTTAAAAGTAATATAATTCAATTGTGAAGATACCTGAAGTACTGGTCGAACAAGCTTGCTTCTTCTTCACATTCAACTCAGCTAGATACTTAGGACAATTCCTCTTCCAGTGTCCCACTTCAGCACAGTGGTAACAAGTCTGGTCTTTAGCCGGATGTTCCTTTTTCGTCGGAGGGGTCTTTTTAGGTTTCGGGACGGTAGCAACTTGATTTCCCTTACCATCGTTCTTGCCCTTAGCTCTCGGTTGTTTCCCTTTCTGGATCCTTCCCCCTTGATCGTAAGAACTTGGGGTGTAGCAGTTTTCTTTGGAAGCTTTTTCTCATACTCAATCAACATGGCATGAAGTTCAGCTATGGTTTTACTCATGCTATGCATATTGTAATTGCGCACAAACTCCTCAAAATCCTTAGAAAGAGACTTAAGGATCATGCCAATAGCAATAGGCGGATGATAAGCATAGTTCAACCTTTCCAATTGCTCAAAGTACCTCTTCATCGTGAGTACATGAGGGCTCACCGGTGTTCCTTGCTCGTGTTTCAAGTCATGAAGTGTTTCAACAAGTTCAAACAATTCCACTCCAGCTTGTTTTTCATAGATAGACTTGAGTTCATTGATCATATCATACGGATTATAAGTCTCGAATTGCTTTTGAAGTTCAGGATTCATGCTCCCGAGCATCAAACAAGCAACCTCATTATGTCTATCATACAGAGCATTGTATTCCGCCAATGTTGCAGTCGTAGCATTGGCACCCGGAACAGCGGGCAAATGCGCTTCAAGAACATCCAATTTCTTCTCGGCTCTTAGAACAATTCTCAGCTGATGAAACCAGTCATTGAAGTTGGTTCCAGAAAGATTTTTCTCTTTCTAGCATCGACCTAAAAGCCGATTGGTGTATGTTTTGAGAAGGATTTGTTGTTGCCATCTACAAAACAGACAAAAGTTCAATTATCGGTATTTTCGATAATAATCCTTAAGAAATATAATTTACCCATGTTAAATTCATTTAACAATTAATTTCATTAAGACTAGGATCCAATTGACATACAATCATTTCATCAGTTGATCTGCTAGAAATGACGTACTCAAAAGGTAAGTGACGATCAATAATTGCATTACAAGTGCAATTCCTAGATTTATGGGACTTACAACAACACTTTAATGGGGTGTTAAGTGTTTTGTAAACATGTTTTGTCCCATCTTATGCCACGGGTCAAGGATCTCACCTCTTAACTTGCTTTAAGTCGCCCAATTAAGAACATGTAAATAGTCTACCACCGGTCTCACAATGAGTAGTAATTTGCCTTGTTAGATACAATTCACCTACGGTCTCACGTAGAGCAAAAAGCACTTGCAAGTGTTCTTAGCATAATGGGTGGCAAAAACTTAACTTTGAATGGGTAATGCATTTGATGTGAATCAAAAGTTTATGTATGAAGACTCATGCAAATCTTCATAACATAATGTTTAATAAAATCATTTTTATAGTCTTAGCAACACAAAAGAGCTCGGTAGCTCATTCGAACGCACAAAGAAGCGCAAGAGCAAAGGTTTGCGATAGACGTAATTAAAAACCCGCTCTTTTAGGAGGCTAGCGCACTCCGACTTATACCTCTCTTAGAGTTTGTTCAAATGGGTGAGTCGGTGTATCTCTTGGTTGTAAGACTCCAATTTTATTAAAACAAAATCATATTTCGATAATTCTTAGTCAAGTTTATTCTTTTCCAATAAAACAATTTTGCATCACCATTTATACCACAATAAAAGAAGCAAAATAATAAACTTACTAACTATTAACTAATTAATCATGCAACGAGTTAAGGTGGGCCACCTAAACATGGTCACTTTGGTTAATATATATGTCTAAGTCGGCTCCCCCTTCAAAGAAGAGGACCACATACATCAAGTTACCTTGATTGCGTAAGCCTTTAAACAAACAATTAGCAAGTAATTCACATAAACATACTGACTGGAAAATTCCAGTAGCTTCACGACCTGTTTAGACCTGTTTCTGGTCAGAATCAAGATTCGACCAGAACTACAAAGTTATAGCCCTATGCGTTGAGCATCTACTGTCCAAAGGGAAACTCCTAACTCATTACGGTTGATTTTATATGAATTTTTTAGTGAACTGGTGTCAAGCAGAAATAAATCACACGAAAAATTCACATAGTCACACAATTATCAAATAATTAACCCTAATTATTGGACCATTAGGCTAACCAATTTATATCTAAATATCTAAGTAATAATCATAAAGAATTTTGCATGAATTCCTTATGATTTTTACTTCTATTTAACAACTTTAAATATAAAAGATACAAGCATACAATTTATATCAAATAAACATGCCAATTCACATAATCAAAACTTGCTTAGAGGGTTTCAATTAACCATTAATATTAAATAGGTTGAATTAATAAAACAAACCCTAATTTTATTTTATTAAAAACGAATTTCAATTAAAAAATAAATAAAGAAAACTATTTTTAATATTTAATAATTAATTAAATTCGAACCAACCCTAAACTCCCCTTCAAGTTTTGATCTTTGTAACTAATAGATCACATATGTGGCTCTGATACCACTGTTAGGATTATGTAATGTTTTTCTATGATTATAGTAATATTATGTAATGTTTTTCTATGATTTAGTAATATTATGTAATGTTTTTCTATGATTTAGTAATATTATGTAATGTTTTTCTATGATTTAGTAATATTATGTAATGTTTTTCTATGATTTAGTAATATTATGTAATGTTTTTCTATGATTTAGTAATATTATGTAATGTTTTTCTATGATTTAGTAATATTATGTAATGTTTTTCTATGATTTAGTAATATTATGTAATGTTTTTCTATGATTTAGTAATATTATGTAATGTTTTTCTATGATTTAGTAATATTATGTAATGTTTTTCTATGATTTAGTAATATTATGTAATGTTTTTCTATGATTTAGTAATATTATGTAATGTTTTTCTATGATTTAGTAATATTATGTAATGTTTTTCTATGATTTAGTAATATTATGTAATGTTTTTCTATGATTTAGTAATATTATGTAATGTTTTTCTATGATTTAGTAATATTATGTAATGTTTTTCTATGATTTAGTAATATTATGTAATGTTTTTCTATGATTTAGTAATATTATGTAATGTTTTTCTATGATTTAGTAATATTATGTAATGTTTTTCTATGATTTAGTAATATTATGTAATGTTTTTCTATGATTTAGTAATATTATGTAATGTTTTTCTATGATTTAGTAATATTATGTAATGTTTTTCTATGATTTAGTAATATTATGTAATGTTTTTCTATGATTTAGTAATATTATGTAATGTTTTTCTATGATTTAGTAATATTATGTAATGTTTTTCTATGATTTAGTAATATTATGTAATGTTTTTCTATGATTTAGTAATATTATGTAATGTTTTTCTATGATTTAGTAATATTATGTAATGTTTTTCTATGATTTAGTAATATTATGTAATGTTTTTCTATGATTTAGTAATATTATGTAATGTTTTTCTATGATTTAGTAATATTATGTAATGTTTTTCTATGATTTAGTAATATTATGTAATGTTTTTCTATGATTTAGTAATATTATGTAATGTTTTTCTATGATTTAGTAATATTATGTAATGTTTTTCTATGATTTAGTAATATTATGTAATGTTTTTCTATGATTTAGTAATATTATGTAATGTTTTTCTATGATTTAGTAATATTATGTAATGTTTTTCTATGATTTAGTAATATTATGTAATGTTTTTCTATGATTTAGTAATATTATGTAATGTTTTTCTATGATTTAGTAATATTATGTAATGTTTTTCTATGATTTAGTAATATTATGTAATGTTTTTCTATGATTTAGTAATATTATGTAATGTTTTTCTATGATTTAGTAATATTATGTAATGTTTTTCTATGATTTAGTAATATTATGTAATGTTTTTCTATGATTTAGTAATATTATGTAATGTTTTTCTATGATTTAGTAATATTATGTAATGTTTTTCTATGATTTAGTAATATTATGTAATGTTTTTCTATGATTTAGTAATATTATGTAATGTTTTTCTATGATTTAGTAATATTATGTAATGTTTTTCTATGATTTAGTAATATTATGTAATGTTTTTCTATGATTTAGTAATATTATGTAATGTTTTTCTATGATTTAGTAATATTATGTAATGTTTTTCTATGATTTAGTAATATTATGTAATGTTTTTCTATGATTTAGTAATATTATGTAATGTTTTTCTATGATTTAGTAATATTATGTAATGTTTTTCTATGATTTAGTAATATTATGTAATGTTTTTCTATGATTTAGTAATATTATGTAATGTTTTTCTATGATTTAGTAATATTATGTAATGTTTTTCTATGATTTAGTAATATTATGTAATGTTTTTCTATGATTTAGTAATATTATGTAATGTTTTTCTATGATTTAGTAATATTATGTAATGTTTTTCTATGATTTTAGTAATATTATGTAATGTTTTTCTATGATTTTAGTAATATTATCTAATGTTTTTAACAACAAATGGATGATGATGTTTTAGATATTACTAGAGTGATATTTTATGTAGTTTATGTTTTTTATATAAAAAATGGATAAACAAACCATTTTTATCCATGATTTGTAGTTTTTTTCTATTATTTTTGTTTTTTCATATGATAAGAAGTTGTATCTTTGGTTGTTGTTGTTTAAATTTTTATAATGAGTTTTTGTTAGGACCAGTTCACCTGGAACTGGCCAGTCACCAGTTCACACTGACCAGTCACCAGTTACATTGCCAGTCACCAGTTCACACTGACCAGTCACCAGTTGCATCTGGTGACCCAGTAAAACTGGTGACCAAGAATATTTGTCCAGAAATATATTGAAGTCCAGTTGCACCGTACAGTCAACGCAACTGAAGACTTCCTCCAGTTGAGAACTGACCAGTTGAAGAATCATTCCAGTTGAAGTCGAAGACAACAAATGGATGATGATGTTTTAGATATTACTAGAGTGATATTTTATGTAGTTTATGTTTTTTATATAAAAAATGGATAAACAAACCATTTTTATCCATGATTTGTAGTTTTTTTCTATTATTTTTGTTTTTTCATATGATAAGAAGTTGTATCTTTGGTTGTTGTTGTTTGAAATTTTTATAATGAGTTTTTGTTAGGACCAGTTCACCTGGAACTGGCCAGTCACCAGTTCACACTGACCAGTCACCAGTTGCATCTGGTGACCCAGTAAAACTGGTGACCAAGAATATTTGTCCAGAAATATATTGAAGTCCAGTTGCACCGTACAGTCAACGCAACTGAAGACTTCCTCCAGTTGAGAACTGACCAGTTGAAGAATCATTCCAGTTGAAGTCGAAGACAACAAATGGATGATGATGTTTTAGATATTACTAGAGTGATATTTTATGTAGTTTATGTTTTTTATATAAAAAATGGATAAACAAACCATTTTTATCCATGATTTGTAGTTTTTTTCTATTATTTTTGTTTTTTCATATGATAAGAAGTTGTATCTTTGGTTGTTGTTGTTTGAAATTTTTATAATGAGTTTTTGTTAGGACCAGTTCACCTGGAACTGGCCAGTCACCAGTTCACACTGACCAGTCACCAGTTACATCTGGTGACCCAGTAAAACTGGTGACCAAGAAGATTTGTCAAGAAATATATTGAAGTACCAGTTCACACTGCCAGTCACCAGTTCATCACTGTTAGTCACCAGTTCACCTGGAACTGGCCAGTCACCAGTTCACTCTGACCAGTCACCAGTTGCATCTGGTGACCAGTTACCAGTTAACTGACCAAGTCACCAGTTAATGACCAGGTGTTAGGACCAGTTCACCTGGAACTGGCCAGTCACCAGTTCACACTGACCAGTCACCAGTTGCACCTGGCGACCAGTTCACCTGGAACTGGCCAGTCACCAGTTCACACTGACCAGTCACCAGTTGCATCTGGTGACCCAGTAAACTGACCAGAAGTTACCTGACCAGTCACCAGTTGCACCTGACAGTCACCAGTTCAACTTGGACCAGTCACCAGTTATTTGGTGACCAGTCACCAGTTACACTGACCAGTCACCAGTTCACACTGACCAGTCACCAGTTGCATCTGGTGACCCAGTAAAACTGGTGACCAAGAATATTTGTCCAGAAATATATTGAAGTCCAGTTGCACCGTACAGTCAACGCAACTGAAGACTTCCTCCAGTTGAGAACTGACCAGTTGAAGAATCATTCCAGTTGAAGTCGAAGACAACAAATGGATGATGATGTTTTAGATATTACTAGAGTGATATTTTATGTAGTTTATGTTTTTTATATAAAAAATGGATAAACAAACCATTTTTATCCATGATTTGTAGTTTTTTTCTATTATTTTTGTTTTTTCATATGATAAGAAGTTGTATCTTTGGTTGTTGTTGTTTAAAATTTTATAATGAGTTTTTGTTAGGACCAGTTCACCTGGAACTGGCCAGTCACCAGTTCACACTGACCAGTCACCAGTTCACACTGACCAGTCACCAGTTGCATCTGGTGACCCAGTAAAACTGGTGACCAAGAATATTTGTCCAGAAATATATTGAAGTCCAGTTGCACCGTACAGTCAACGCAACTGAAGACTTCCTCCAGTTGAGAACTGACCAGTTGAAGAATCATTCCAGTTGAAGTCGAAGACAACAAATGGAAGATAGAGAATGGCAATGGCAGCGAAGCCCAGTTGGCATTCTAGTCAGTTACAAACTGGAAACCATCAGTGGAAAGCCCTTACAAAGCTTTACACTGATTATGAGGAATTGACTTGTATGCTTTATGTACCTTTACCCGGATAATAAGCTTTGTCTTATTATTTAAGTAATAAAAGGTACATAAAGGTGGTTGTGTAAAGTTGCTTTATCATGCGACTTTACACTGCTTTTTAAGGAATTAAATGCTATTCCTTAAATGCTCTCAATCACATTTGTACGGCTAAAGTTAACATCCCAATGTTAACTTTGCCTATAAATACAAGTCATTGCACAACCAAGAATTTAAGTGTTCAACTCACAAAGTGAAAAACATACAAACACTTCACACTTTGCAAACCTGCAATATTCTTGGTGAACTTGTGCAATCTTCTCTCAATCGCTAAAAGGAACATTTCACAACTTTAAGTGTTTCGATTGTCTTGAGAAATTCCGAGTATAGATCAATTGTATTTCATAGGTTGTTAGGATATTTACATTCGTGTATTATCTTGGTTCCGCATCAACCTTGTAATTTGTTTAATATCAATAAATAAATTACACATTGAAAAATACATATTGTCTCATCAAGTTATCTTACAAGTTATTTGTATTATTGCATTGTTCTTTACTTATTGTCATTTATATAAGTAATCTATCTAGAACTTGGTATATACACACTGCAACTGGTCGTCTCCAGTTCAGTGCATATATTGCAAAGTAACTCCACCATCGACATAGAGGTGTCTTCAGTAGTACCATCTAACGAGTTGGGACTTACAGTTTTGCCCACAAAGTGTTTGATGAAATGTATAAACCAAAGTGTATGTACTAAATCAAATTTGATTTTATGCATACATTTAGAAAAACAAATAGAGTCTATATCAAGAAACCTATACAAAATCAAATTTGATTTTATTCGTACAGTTTGAAAAAGCTATTGAAAATCAAATTTGATTTTATTCGTACAGTTTGAAAAAGCTATTGAAAATCAAATTTGATTTTATTCGTACAGTTTGAAAAAGCTATTGAAAATCAAATTTGATTTTATGCATACATTTAGAAAAACAAATAGAGTCTATATCAAGAAACCTATACAAAATCAAATTTGATTTTATTCGTACAGTTTGAAAAAGCTATTGAAAATCAAATTTGATTTTATGCATACATTTAGAAAAAAAATAGAGTCCATATCAAGAAACCTATACAAAATCAAATTTGATTTTATGCATACAGTTTGAAAAAACTATTGAAAATCAAATTTGATTTTATGCATACATTTAGAAAAACAAATAGAGTCTATATCAAGAAACCTATACAAAATTAAATTTGATTTTATTCGTACAGTTTGAAAAAGCTATTGAAAATCAAATTTGATTTTATGCATACATTTAGAAAAACAAATATAGTCCATATCAAGAAACCTATACAAAATCAAATTTGATTTTATGCATACATTTAGAAAAACAATTGGAGTCCATATCAAGAAACCTATATAAAATGGGTTTTAGAATGCGTCCTTCCCCCCGAAAGGGTGCCCTTTTTAGGGTTTTAGAATGCGTCCCTCCCCGACGATAACAAGCTCTAGGGTTTAGGGTTTGAAGGTCGAGGGTTAGCCGATAGGCTAACCTTCGGCCTTCAAACCCTAAACCCTAGAGTGGGAACCCTCACCCTTTTTAGGGTTTTAGAATGCGTCCTTCCCCCCGAAAGGGTGCCCTTTTTAGGGTTTTAGAATGCGTCCTTCCCCCCGAAAGGGTGCCCTTTTTAGGGTTTTAGAATGCGTCCCTCCCTGACGATAACAAGCTCTAGGGTTTAGGGTTTGAAGGTCGAGGGTTAGCCGATAGGCTAACCCTCGGCCTTCAAACCCTAAACCCTAGAGTGGGAACCCTCACCCTTTTTAGGGTTTTAGAATGCGTCCTTCCCCCCGAAAGGGTGCCCTTTTTAGGGTTTTAGAATGCGTCCTTCCCCGCGAAAGGGTGCCCTTTTTAGGGTTTTAGAATGCGTCCTTCCCCCCGAAAGGGTGCCCTTTTTAGGGTTTTAGAATGCGTCCCTCCCGACGATAACAAGCTCTAGGGTTTAGGGTTTGAAGGTCGAGGGTTAGCCGATAGGCTAACTCTCGGCCTTCAAACCCTAAACCCTAGAGTGGGAACCCTCACCCTTTTTAGGGTTTTAGAATGCGTCCTTCCCCCCGAAAGGGTGCCCTTTTTAGGGTTTTAGAATGCGTCCCTCCCTGACGATAACAAGCTCTAGGGTTTAGGGTTTGAAGGTCGAGGGTTAGCCGTAACCTCGGGCTTCAAACCATAAACCCTAGGGCGGTGGCCGAAGGCCCTGTTGTCATGATTCCCCCTCCGAATCAAATTTGATTTTATGCATACATTTAGAAAAACAAATGGAGTCCATATCAAATACATTTACAAAATCAAATTTGATTTTATGCATACAATGTCAAAAAGCTATACAAAATCATATTTGATTTTATGCATACATTTAGAAAAACAAATGGAGTCCATATCAAATACATTTACAAAATCAAATTTGATTTTATGCATACAATGTCAAAAAGCTATACAAAATCATATTTGATTTTATGCATACATTTAGTAAAACAAATAGAGTCAATATCATGAAACCTAAACAAAATCAAATTTGATTTGATACATACATTTAGAAAAACAATTGAAGTCCATATCAAGAAACCTATACACAAATCAAATTTGATTTATGCATACATTTAGAAAAACAAATGAGTCCATATCAAATACATATACAAAATCAAATTTGATGTTATGCATACATTTAGAAAAACAAATTGAGTCCATATCAATAAACCTTTACAAAATTAAATCTGGAACAGAACTAAACACAATTGATCTATTTCACAACCAAAGTTGATTTGTCAAACAAGAACACGGTCTGTAGACAAATGATCAACCAATGAAAACTATCATCCAAGTATAAAATTTATAAACAGCTAAAATTATTTATTTCTAAACATGTATAATAAAGAAAAAAATGCTTGTCTAATTGTTTGCAGCTCCTTCAGTATCCATGTTTTCATCTACTTTTTGTTTCTTCTTTCCACATGTCCTGCTATTGTGACTCGTACCTCCGCACTTGCTACAATTTCTCCGACAGTTTTCAAGTGTTCCATACTTTTTTCCAAGCACTGGTTGTCGTTTATAATCAACTATTGGCACACAAAACTGCGATTCATCTGGTGTTTGAAATGTTTGTGTAACATTTGTTTTAGGTGTTTTTTTCAGCACTGGAACTGTATGAAAATATACATGTCAAAAACAATAATCAACATAACGAGTATGAAAATATATATAAAATCAAATTTGATTTTATTCATATATTTACACAAACAAATGAAATTCCATCAAATTTGAAAAAGATATACAAAATCAAATTTGATTGTACACAGATAAACTTACAAAAACACAGATACCTTAAAAACTACAAAGTTGCACATAATCAAATTTGATTTTAAGCATAAAACTACACAAACATAGATACGTAAAGCTTACATAATCACATTTGATTCTAAACATAAAGTATCGTACATAATCAAATTTGATTTCATATCAAGAAACCTATACAAAATCAAATTTGATTTGATACGTACAGTGTCAAAAAGCTATACAAAATCAAATTTGATTTTATGCATACATTTAGAAAACCAAATGGAGTCCATATCAAGAAACCTATACACAATCAAATTTGATTGTATACATACAACTTCAAAAAACTATACAAAATCAAATTTGATTTTATGCATACATTTAGAAAACCAAATGAAGTCTATATCAAGAAACCTATACACAATCAAATTTGATTGTATACGTACAGTTTGCAAAAAGCTATACAAAATCAAATTTGATTTTATTCATATATTTACACAAACAAATGAAATTCCATCAAATTTGAAAAAGCTATACACAATCAAATTTGATTCAGAATCATAAAGATGATTAAATCATATTATCAAACTTTGGTTTAGACATTCCATCAAACACCTTGTATGCAATACTCAATCAAATGTGATTTAATACTAAATCATATATAAGAAACTTTGGTTTAGACATTTCATCAAACACCTTGTAGGCAATATTGTACCAAACAACAAAGTCAATTAAATAACCAATAAAAATTTACAAATTCAAATGTTAAAATAGATCTAATCACATGTTATCTAATTACATTTGATTATCACATGACAATTTTGAATTTACACAACAAAAAGCCATATATTCGTATTCAATAGATCCTCCATTGTTATTAACATCTTCAAGAGCAATTGATGATGAATGATGGAGATGATGACGACGGCGGAGGCAACGTGGCTGTGCCATCTTGGAACGCGATGGTGACCTGAACACGGTTGTGGTAGTGGTGGTGGTGGTAATGGTGTTGCTTCTGGTGGTGATTTTTCAGGAGGAGATAGTGAGAAAGAAAAAGAGAAAGAGAAAGAGAGGGATAGGGACAGGGAGAGGGTTATCTGTGTGTGTTTTTGCAACTAGGAAGAAATATGAGGAGAGTGAGATAATGTGCAAAATTACAATACTACCCCTCCGTGTTTTTTTTTCCTTTTTAACATATATCGTTGATTGCTTTTGATCCAAGGGCTGAGATTTAGCCCTTGGGTTTCACCAAATTATTAAGTTTCCCCTGATCACAACTCTAAAAAATAAATAAAATAGAAAAGGGTGGGAAGAGGCGGGGAGGTATTCCTTACATATAGGGAGCGGGCGAGGAGGAGGAGAAAAAGCGAGGAGGTACTCCCCCACCCTAATGTAACAATCACATTATCAATGTTTTTATTCTTTGGCAAATTAAATTATTTAAATTTTTAGCATGTAAAATGCCCAGAGAGGAATGACGCGCTAATTTAGTAACTTTAAACATATGTCTAAAAGTTTAATAGACAAATAAGGATAATGATAGATATAACTAATTCATATGCCTAAAGATACTCCATACATTACATGACACATGTTTTTCACTAGTTCTCTTTCATTATATCTATCTTTGATCTTGTCACATAGCTTCATCTCCTTTTTAGGTCTATCTTTAGGCATACAAATTAGTCTCATTAATCATTCTCCGACAAATAATCATATTCCTCATCTCTGCGTTTCCTTTGTAGTGGATTGAAGTAAGTGATGAAGAGGGAATGATATTTGAAAGGGCATTTGTATTCTTGATTGAAAGGAAATAAAATTGTGTAGATGTTGCCAAATGGCAATTAATCCATTCGTTAAGAGCCTATGTCAGACACATTTTATTGGTTTGAGTTGATTTAGGATAGGCATGCCCCGCTATTAGAAAAAAACTTCAAGATTTACCCCAAACCCGACCTGTAACCTGATAAGTTTCTCTCAACCCGACCTGATCCAAAATTTTCAAATATCGGGTTTTCCCGTCGATCGGTTTCATATTTTTTTGCCATCCCTATTTAAGGTTTCCTAGGATGTCGGGGGACGCAACCCTATTGATCCTCGTTATATATTTCCTAATTCATATGTACTTCTAGCACGTATGAAGTAGTTACGCCCCACTATTACACCAAGTACGGCTAAAATTCTGGAGATTCCGATTTAATCTCTATAACAAAAGTTACATTTTTACCATATACATATAATCGTATCTCCATAAAAGACCCGGAATGAATATACGATGACAATAATGAGCATATATATGTACATTCAGGTAATGTATATTCACATATCTTATCCTTTGGCTGAGTATGTTAACATACTAGGTGAAACCCGTGCATTGCACCTGGCTATTTAGTTATCTATGTGATTCATAATAAATGGAATGCAACAAAAACAGAGATATTAAATCCAACTACATAAAACAATTGTCAAAACACCAACAAAATATCGGATGTCTAAGACATGACATCAAAATTGAGGCTGAAAAAAAAAATCCAAGTCTAAATGGAAAATAAAAGCATTATTCAATAAACCAACTATTCCAGCACAACTTACTACTCCTCGTCACTGCATACTACTCGTCTATCTGTATCGATACGAAATAGTCACAAACACTTCCAGATTCAGGATATAAAAAATGTGAAAGAACTGACTAATATTCAAACTATAGTTGTGTATGATGATCACTTTTAAAGAAAGAACTGGTGTATTATTCTAACAAAAAGACTATATAGAAAACAAAGTGTGTCGAATGTTCTTATAGGGAGTTATTGCTAAACTGAAATACATTGCAGTCAATATGCCAATGCTGGAAACATGTAACAGAATGATACTAAACTGATTAATAATTCATTAATAAGGAGTTGGATATTGCTTAACAAAGCAAAAGAGACGTGACACTCCTATAAATTCCATCCTTTGTTTTAAGCTTCCAATTGCTTCATGAGCTTCCCATTCCAACTTTATTGTACTTGACAAACAGCAAAACATGGTGTGTACCATGCATTTCTCCGTGATTTTAGACCCCTATGGTTACTGAAAACATAGACTTTTGACATGATTTGGTTTCTATATCCATTACTGATGTGTAATGAGGTGAACCCATGTTTTGAAGAGTGGTGCCAGTGGTTTAAAAGTTGACTTAAAGATATTTTGTTTTGTGGGACATAAATGAATTAATGTGTAATTTGAGTATCTAAGCCCGTATCCAGATGTATAAACTTTTGTGCCCGTGTAAAATCTATATGTGCATCCCTGATATCTTGAAGATAGCTGTGGTCCCATTTACATGTCTCTCATTAGAATTCGTAGATTCATGAGGGTAATATGTCATAGGTACCCTCCCTCCTCCAAATATAACTTCAGGTATGTCCTGGAAAAAGGAATGTACATGGATGAATATAATTGAGTTTTAAAGAAAGGCTCACTATTGAATATGTAGCACCTGATATGAGAAGCTACAGCAAATTAAAAACCATATTGGAAATCATTAGAAGCTCACTGTCTAAACTTATAGGACACTCATGGTTTAGCTATAAAAAAACCAGTTTTGCCCATTTGGTCCGAGAAAAATTATTACATAAATCGACCCGCTTATAATAAATGATAAAATTAAGTGTCACTTAAGACATAACCGAATAAAAATCTAGAACAACTGTGATCTTGAATAAAGTTTTTGCAAGATGGGTCATATATACTTATATCTTCCATATAATCTCATGAACATAATCAAAACAAACTTAATCAAATAATTTGCAAGGAGTTCTCAATCCATGGGTAGGGGTATGACCCTGTACATCATATATTTTCCAAACTCCGCATACAATGGAAATAGGTATTATTCTTAGAATTATTCAAATCATACCTAAAGGGAAAAAAAAAGTTTCATGTGCCATTACTTATTAACTTATACCTTATATGTTGGCCCATCCATTTTAAGCTGCTCAAACATTAAGAAAACCATAAGAACATTGAAGACTCGATGGTCAAACACACGAATAAAACCACCATGGCCTGTGCGATACCTTAACTGAAGTAAGGTACCATACCTTAAAAAAAATTTGGGTACTTTTAACACCTAGCTTCTGACCGAAATTGGTAGTGACCAAATTTGATAGCTCCGCTGAGGCATATAAAAGATCAACACCACCACCTGCATACGTATTTAAGTAAAAAAAATAAAAATAAAGGAAGAATGCACAGAATCGGGTGGCGTATGAAAAAGCTATATATAGTGAATTACCTGTCACGATGCCTTCTTCTATTGCCGCCTTCGTAACATTTGAAGTATCATCCAAATTATTGTCAAATGTTAGGCAGGGGATATAACAATGTTCATGCGTATTTAACCTTACCCTCTACAACATAATACTGAAATTAATCTCGGTTTAAACCTTACAAGGTTAAACCTTTTTAGAAGCAAACTGTACCAAATAATCGATCTTTTTGACCTATTATCTCCCCCGCCCAATTTGTAACCACTACCGCTTATCACATAAGACAGAAAATTAATATAACTACAACCTTGAGTTCTAGAATTCGTTGAAACTCCGAAGGTGTTACCTCAGGTAGTAGTGCATTGTACGTATCTGCCATCGAGTCCATTGGAGACACAATAACGTATATTTAGATTCCCTGCAATTCAGTTTAACAAATATTTAGACACGATGACGATTTGGTATTCAAATTAAAAATCAAAAATTCATTCCATGGGTACACCTGTATCATTGGTGCTAGAACACTTATAGGAACCAACACACGTACAGGTGGATTCCCTGTGGTGAGTTGGTTAAGTTCATGGGGCAAGACAATTGATACATCTAACCATATTTAAGCAAGCAAAGATAGATGATTCTAACACCCATGGCTGAATATATAGTCTGATTGTGAATATAATAGCGATTATTACAGTCATGATACGATTAAGATAAATCACTTCACTTAATTCCTAGCACGGAATGAATATACGATGACAATAATGAGCATATATATGTACATTCAGGTAATGTATATTCACATATCTTATCCTTTGGCTGAGTATGTTAACATATATATTCTTTTTTTTTTTAACGGCAAAATAAATTAGAAAATCGTATTCAATCATATCATTTGTATTTAATTCCACGATATATGCAACTAGTAATTGTCCATCGGTAATTAATTTTACAATATATGCAATTACAACTACTAATTAATACTCGTAGCTTTAACTTTCATCCCCATATAAGTATGCATGCTTATTTTATTACTTTAAACCAGTTCCAAAAAGAAAAATAATAACAAGTATCAATATGATAAGGTCATTGATCGTCATCACATTTCTTATCACTCTCACAGTCGCAGGTAATTTTCTAGTGCCCTTAATCTTGATTAACAGGTTTGTGAGTTAACAATTTATTATAACTTAATTGATATCTTCTGTAGTTCTAATTATAAAGACCATGTCCAAATTATGAAGTTAATTAAAATCCATTAGTAGTATTTATTAACGGATATATAATGCAATTGCCTTCCACAAATATTTTTTTTTGACAAGTTTCCCTTTTTTTTTGAGGATTATTGTGAGTTTTTGGAATTTTTATTGGTTTGCACGTCAGATATCCAAAATTGTACTTAACGAGGTTCGAAACTAAGACCTCATGCAAAAAGTTTCAAGTTTTTTTTTATTTAAAAAAAGATGTTAACCACTAATGGGTTGTTATCATTTGAAAACTAAAATTTTCGTGAAAACTAGAAAACTGGCCAAAACACATTGTGATCTGAATTTAACACAATGTGTTTTTATTTTTTTTTTAAAAACACATTGTGTTAAGTTTCATATCACAATGTGTTTGAACAATTTTCTGATTTTCACGTGCTATCAAAAATACACTGTGATTTAAAACTTAACACAATGTGTTTTTAGATTACACAATAAAAACACATTGTGATCTGAATTTAACACAATGTGTTTTTATTTTTTTAAAAACACATTGTGTAGATAGGAGGACCTAAAAGAGCTTGGCTTATCGGAGGACATTGTAACACCCCAAGCCGAGGCTCGGAATATCACGGAAAACACATAGCACCAGGTGGAATTACAATAGAACAAACTAAATGCAATTATAGATTCGGTGAATCCAAAACATAACGAAGCAAGTAACAAAATACAACAGGAGCAAATAGCCATCAAAGTTAACATAATAACATCCAAAGATGGCAAACGATCCTAAGTATATGCAAGAGGCAGGCCAATGAATCCTTGATCCATGAGGTCCATAGTCCGGGTTAAACCGCAAGCGAAGCAACTAAACTCCACGCCCTGGGAGAACCTGATTACCTGAAAAGTGTACTAAGCATAGTCAACACAAGGTTGGTGAGTTCGTAGTAATGGTTCGTAAAGAACCCACGATAATAATCACAATATACGAATAGAGGCTAGGCATGACTTACAGCGAGCCTCTAAGCGACACAATATCGTCCAACAACATGATTATTCAAGACTAGTAAATGTGTGATGAGAATGCACAAATGATATATGAATCAAAGTAAGTGCCAATGCATGAATAAGCCAACATGCCTATCCTATGCGTGAACTCCGTCACCTATGCAACGATACCCTTCTGTCATTACAATGAACAAGGTTGTATCTCAAAATCATCGAGATATATATGTCTATATACTCGGGGTCACGTTCTACATCCAAAATGGGTGCATACATCTATGCACCAGGATGTCGGCAATCCCCTGCCGAGGGCTCATCAACGATGTATGCAATGCTTACAATCAAATGTAAATGCATAAATCATAAACCAACAATCAATATACGATGAACCTGTGCCATCAATCAATATACGATGAACCTGTGCCAACAATCAATATTCATCCAACATAAGCCTACTATCAACATTCATCAACCATAAGCCTACTATCAACATTCATCAACCATAAGCCTACTATCAACATTCATCAATCATAAACCACTATTCACAATTTAAACCAACTATACGTACATATACTTCAGAGGATTTTACTTTCTTCAAGTCCTAGATGCTTATATATAGGGTCACCCGCAGCCTTCCCACCACATCTAAAACCCAATGAAGGCATAACCGACTTCCATGTATGTACGTCTATCCTAATATATATATGTAATAATTAACGGAGACATAACCCAAATCAATCAAACGAAACGAACTGTCACATCAATCCAATAATCAAGTCAACCAATCAATAAATCAATCAACAAAGTAAGTAAACACACCAGTTTTACACTTTTCAGCCCGAATCTCAAGCGAGTAGGGAGGTACGAAACTCACCTCGATTGGTTATGAAAGCTAAGATCGATATAAAGTTAAGTTATCGTCGTACAATGTTCACTTCACGTCCAACACCTAAATATCGATCATATACATTCGCGTCAACATACATAAACACATATACGCAACTAATGAAAACACGGCAAAACCCTAATTAGGGTTCCAAAGTGTTTCTCGACGTTAAATGGTTTCTAAGACTCTTAATCAATGTTATATAAGATAAGAAGTGAATTAGATTAAGACTCGGCGCTTAAAATGGTCCAGAAAGTCAAACTAGGTCAAACAAGGAAAGTTCAGAATTACAAAGGCCGTAACTTACGGTCAATATGGGCGTAAGGTACGGTGGCATTTTTACAACAGGCGTAAGCTACGGAGGAAAGGGGCGTAAGCTACGCTGGGCAAGTTTTGACGGGGCGTAAGGTACGGTCAGTATGGGCGTAACCTACGGCCCTCTAGAAATGTCATTTTTGGCGTAGAAGTTGGCGTAAACAGTTAGATTTTGGCGTAAGGTCAAAATTGAAGATAGGGATAGGCGTAAGCTACGGCCCTCACTGGCGTAACCTACGCCCAAGCAAAATAGACCTGGCGTAACCTACGGCCCTAGGGGCGTAGGTTACGCCCCATACTGGGCAGCAACACCACCAGCAGCAACAAGTGCAGAAAAATAAGAACCCAAACCCCCAATTTCGACCCAAACCATACCAAAACGATTTGTAAAGACTTTTAACCCATTTTGAAGTATATCAAACATCATTAACCATAAATACACATAACCCAACCCACAAATTCGACCAAAACATCATAATCACTCACAAATCATTCAAACCCTAGCCCTAACCCTAATTTCCATTTTTACCATTTACAAGTCTTGGAATCACATCAAAACGACTAGAAACATAAAAACAAGCATAAATGGAAGTAAGAGAGTTGAATTAGACTTACACAAACTTCTCCTTGAGCTAGAACCCAATTTAGGTCAAAATGGGCAAAGCTTGAACTAGAAACTTCAAGTTATGATTAAATGAAGATTATGAGGCAACAATGATGATGATTCTTGCACTATGGTAGCTCCAAAACACTAATTTGATGCAATGAGGGTGAAGAAATGAATTGAGATGGTTCCTTGCCTTTTTACTTAGAGAGAAAGAGAGGAAAGATAGATAGATAAGAAAATGAGAGGGGGAAAAGAGATAAGGGGGAGAAATGGGTCTTGGGGGGCTGGTGGGTCATGGACTACCCACGGGCCGACCCGTTTCCCTCTCAAGTCACAATACAATTAATTACCCATTTAAATACCGACTACACATACAACGACCCGACCAACGTACCACATAGTCATATAATCACAAATGGGCCCAATTATTTCATTCAACAAGTTTGTTAGTCAAATTACACAAAAGTCAACGGGTCAAAATTCACGGATGTTACATTATTCCCCCGTTGAAAGAATTTCGTCCCGAAATTCAACAAAACCCTAATTATTGAATAAATGCGGGTACTTAGACTTCATATGGTCTTCTCTCTCCCAAGTGAACTCGGCTCCACGTCTAGCATTCCATCTAACCTTCACAATCGTGTAGCGTTTACTCTTGAGTTTCTTTTCTTGGCGGTCCAAGATCTCTACCGGCTCTTCAACAAAGTTCAAATTCGAATCAACCCTAATTTCGTCCATAGGCACATGATGTGTAGGATCCGCCAAACACTTGCGCAAGTTACAAATATGAAACACATCATGCACACCGCTAAGCTCTTGAGGCAATTCTAGCCGATAAGCAACCTTCCCAACCCGTTCAAGAATCTTGAAAGGACCAATATACCTTGGTGCAAGTTTTCCCCGCTTCACAAAACGTACAACACCCTTCCAAGGCGATACCTTCAAAAGTACATAATCACCAACTTCAAACTCCAACGGTCTTCGCCTCACATCGGCATACTTCTTTTGACGTTCACGGGCCAACTGCAACTTCTCCTTAATTTGAGATATTACCTTAGTCGTTTCAATCACAATTTCTGGCCCGATGAGTTGACTCTCCCCAATTTCCGCCCAAGCTAGAGGGGAACGACATACCCTACCATACAATGCTTTAAAGGGTGCCATCTGAATAGTAGCATGATAGCTATTGTTATATGAAAACTCAACTAGCGGCAAATGGTCTTCCCAACTTCCACCGAAATCAATTGCACACGCCCTCAACATGTCTTCAAGTGTTTGAATGGTTCTCTCGGTTTGCCCATCCGTTTGAGGGTGAAACGCCGTGCTCATGTCAAGTCGAGTACCCATGGCTTTTTGAAAGGCTTTCCAAAAATTCGATTTGAAACGGGCATCTCTATCAGAAATGATAGAAATCGGCACTCCATGCTTAGATATTACTTCCTTGATGTACAAACGAGCCAAAGTGTCAAATTTATCGGTTTCACGAATGGCTAAAAAGTGAGCCGATTTCGTTAACCGATCTACTATCACCCAAATCGTGTCGCGGCCGCTTCTTGTCTTCGGTAGTTTAGTAATGAAGTCCATTGAAATATGCTCCCACTTCCAATCGGGCATCACCGGTTGTACCAACAACCCGGGTGGCTTCTTGTGATCGGCCTTGACTTGTAAGCAAGTAAGACACTCACTCACATACTTAGCCACATCACGCTTCATGCCCGGCCACCAATACAAGTCTTTCAAATCAAAGTACATCTTATCCGACCCGGGATGGACCGAATAAGGCGATTGATGAGCTTCATTCATAATAAGCGCTCTTAAGTTACCGAAGATAGGAATCCAAAGTCTTTCAACCATGTATAGTCCATTATCATTCTTTCGGTCAAATAGTTGTTCCATACCGTCTAGGCTTTCGTCTCCAAAGTTTTCTGGTATGGTGGCTTGAACTTGGGCTTCAATGATCCGATCACGAATATTTGGCCCTACCGTGAGGCTCATAGCTCTAGCCCGTCTTGGCTTCACTCTCTCCTTTCGGCTCAAGGCATCGGCTACTACATTTGCCTTGCCCGGGTGATAACGGATGTCACAGTCATAATCACTAAATAGTTCTAACCAACGCCTTTGCCTCATATTCAATTCACTTTGGTTAAAGATGTGTTGGAGGCTCTTGTGGTCGGTATAAATTACACATTTGGTGCCATAGAGATAATGCCTCCAACACTTCAAAGCAAACACAACCGCTCCCAATTCCAAATCATGTGTCGGGTAGTTCTTCTCATGCACCTTCAATTGACGAGAGGCATAAGCAATGACTTTACCCCTTTGCATAAGAACACAACCCAACCCTTGCCCCGAAGCATCACAATAAACAACAAAATCTTTGATCCCATCCGGTAGTGTCAAAATAGGAGCATCACATAACATATCCTTAAGTGTTTGGAAGGCGTTCTCTTGTCTTTCGCTCCATTCAAAATTTCTCTCTTTTTGAGTCAATAGAGTGAGTGGTTGTGCAATACGGGAGAAATTTTCAATAAATCTTCTATAGTAACCCGCCAGTCCGAGGAATTGGCGGATTTCGGATGGCGTTTCGGGTCTTCTCCAATTCTTGACCGCTTCAATCTTGCTTGGGTCCACATGAATACCATCCTTGCTCACTACGTGACCAAGAAAGTGGACCTCTTCCAACCAAAACTCACACTTGGAAAATTTTGCGTACAATTTCTCCTTCCTTAGTAATTCAAGCACTTCACGCAAGCGCTCAACATGCTCCTCCTTCGTCTTCGAGTATACAAGTATGTCATCAATGAATACAATGACAGACTTGTCCAAGTATGGTTGACACACCCGGTTCATCAAGTCCATGAACACCGCCGGTTCATTAGTCAACCCAAAAGGCATTACGGTGAATTCAAAATGACCATACCTTGTGCGAAAAGCCGTTTTGGGGATGTCATCTTCATGTACCCGGAGTTGATGATAACCCGAGCGAAGATCGATTTTTGAAAAGTGCTTAGCACCTTGAAGTTGATCAAATAGGTCATCGATTCTAGGGAGAGGATATCGGTTCTTCACAGTGAGCTTGTTTAATTCCCGGTAATCAATACACATTCTAAAAGATCCATCTTTCTTTTTGACGAATAGAACAGGAGCACCCCAAGGAGATTGACTAGGGCGAATGAAACCCTTTTCTTGGAGTTCCTTGAGTTGAGTTTGTAGCTCTTTCATTTCGGTTAGAGCTAGTCTATAAGGAGCTTTTGCTACGGGCGCGGCTTCGGGGATAAGATTAATACGAAAGTCTAGTTCACGAGTCGGAGGTAACCCCGGTAAGTCATCCGGAAAAACATCGGGAAAATCACAAACAATAGGGACGGTCTTCAATTCTACCTTTGAGATGGTAGCACTAAAGACTTTAGAAGTCGAGGAATCGGAGGTTTCACCTTGAACCCTAAGAATTTTACCGTTAGTCAAAGGTATCTTAACAACTCTCTCACCACAATCAATGGTTGCATTCACCGCCGTCAACCAATCCATACCCACTATAATATCAAAACTACTAATGTCAAGAGGCATAAGGTCAATGAAGAAGTCGACATCTTCTAAAGTCAAGACACATTCCCGAAGTATTTGACTAATTCTAGTTAGTGACCCATTTACCATTTCAATGTCAAGCACATAGTTTAGAGCACATGGATGCACATCAATCAAAGGAACAAAGTTAGAAGACACGAGGCTATAATCGGCCCCGGAATCAAATAGGACGGTTGCATAGAGACCATTAAGGAGAAAAGTACCTGCTACTACGTTGGGGTCATTGCGAGCTTCATTTACATTGGCCGCAAAGGCTCGGCCGCGTGGTTGCACTTGGTGGCCTTGTTGTCCCCGGTTTTGATTAGGCCCGACCATTTGTAGTTGATTGGGATGAACGGCTACTTGAACTTGTTGTCCCACCCATCGAGGACAATTATTTCGGTAGTGGTCACGACTACCACATTCAAAACATTCGCCTCTTCTTTGGTTACCTTGAGGAGGAACGGCCCGAACAGGAGCCACATTCATTGGGCCCGCTCTTGGAGCTCTACAATTTCTGGAGAGGTGCCCGACTCGGTTACAATTATAGCACGCCTTGCATTGGGCATTGGCGGGGTGATGTTGGTTGCATCTCCCACAGAAAGGATGAGGTCCCGGGAAAGCTTTCCTAGTTGGCTCCACCGCCGCCATTATTCTACCCCTAATTGCATTCTTGGGGTCAAACCTCCCCACTTTCCTTACTCCGCTCGACTCTCCCACTTCTTTCCTCTTGCTAGATGAGGATTTACTCAAAACGCCACACCTCAATAAATCTTCCGTCACACTCCCGGCTTGGTTGACCGCATTAGCCAAAGAAGTAGGCATGTTGGAGTTTACATAAGATCGGACTTGAGGATTTAAGCCCAATACAAACTTCTGGATGGCCTGTGACTCGGTACCCACCAAGTGAGGAATGAGGGTGGACAACTCTTGAAATCGTCTCACATAGCCCTTGTAGTCGGCTCCCTCCATGTTGAGATTAGCAAACTCGATAGTCAAGTTTTGTAGTTCATAGGGAGGACAAAACTTTGCTTTTACTTTGTTCTTGAAGTCGATCCACTCCAAGTTATGAGTCTGTCCCAAGGTTATTTCTTGGTTCCACCAACTCAAGGCGTCGTGCCTAAACATGCCGGATGCATAGGAAATCCGGTCATCATAGGTGCAATGACTCCTTTCAATCACCGCCTCTATCGCTTCAAACCACCTTATACATTCCGTGGGACCCCCTTTCCCATCGAACTCCGGTGCCCCACAACTTTTAAAATCTTTAAATATGCACCCTTGACGGTATCCCCCATATTGATTATTCATGGGCATTCCGACATTAACACCCACTGGTCCCCCTTCTTCATTTTCTACATCATGGGGTTGAGCATTTTCATTATCTACGTTTTCTGGGGCTTCATTGTTTTGAGCCACATTATTTTGCCCAAGACTTGCCGTGACTTGAGCAATGATGGTTGGCATGATGCCGGCGACCGTTTGAGCGATTACCTCGGCCAAGTTTGGCTCAGGAGCTCCACCACGACCCCTACCACGGCCCCTACCACGACCTCTACCACGGCCCCTACCTCCTTGCACTTCTGGTTGAACTTCCGGTTGCGGTTCTTCCTCTTCAGCCCTATAGTTCGTTCCGGTTCTCCTGGGTCTCGCCATTTCTATAAAACAAGTGACACGTTGACCCGAGAGTTAGTCTCAAATGCTCACATGTTAGCCACACAAGTAGTCAATGCTCTCATACCGATACCACATACTCATCTCATAACATTATGCTAAGGCAAAAGTGTTAGCATCATAAGGGATTTTTTTTTTATTTTTTTTTTTTTTTTTTTTTATTTTTTTTTACATATCATAACATCAAGTAATCATGCTCATTACGTCATGCAATCAACAACTAACACGAATGATTCAAAGTATAATCCGAATTCGATATGCTCTCTAGTTATTGACCGGGTATGTATACAAGGTGTACCAACGGCTAACCTTACACCTAATCAACTTCCATTAAGCATATCGGTTCCTTATTATACTTTAAGCCACACGTGCGCAATCCACGATGTCATGAACTTGCTATAATATCGGGTAACCATAAAAGAGTTGATCGGGTTCTTTTAGGGTTGCCACAATATTATACTAAGTTAATGGCATCCCATCATTTTGCCCTAAATCATCACATTAATTTCAACAATTTACAACAACAACCCATATCAACTACAATTCACATTCATCACATTGAATTCAAGCTATCATACAATAGGTCTTAACTACGAACTCACACGGGGATTCACATAATTCACATTGCACACGAATTCCTAACCATGCATGCTATATGAAGAGTTTTAACTTAAGCCGTAGTCTAGGTCAAACCGCCTAATTCTCTACGACCACGCATGGGCCACCATTCTGTAACACCCCAAGCCGAGGCTCGGAATATCACGGAAAACACATAGCACCAGGTGGAATTACAATAGAACAAACTAAATGCAATTATAGATTCGGTGAATCCAAAACATAACGAAGCAAGTAACAAAATACAACAGGAGCAAATAGCCATCAAAGTTAACATAATAACATCCAAAGATGGCAAACGATCCTAAGTATATGCAAGAGGCAGGCCAATGAATCCTTGATCCATGAGGTCCATAGTCCGGGTTAAACCGCAAGCGAAGCAACTAAACTCCACGCCCTGGGAGAACCTGATTACTTGAAAAGTGTACTAAGCATAGTCAACACAAGGTTGGTGAGTTCGTAGTAATGGTTCGTAAAGAACCCACGATAATAATCACAATATACGAATAGAGGCTAGGCATGACTTACAGCGAGCCTCTAAGCAACACAATATCGTCCAACAACATGATTATTCAAGACTAGTAAATGTGTGATGAGAATGCACAAATGATATATGAATCAAAGTAAGTGCCAATGCATGAATAAGCCAACATGCCTATCCTATGCGTGAACTCCGTCACCTATGCAACGATACCCTTCTGTCATTACAATGAACAAGGTTGTATCTCAAAATCATCGAGATATATATGTCTATATACTCGGGTCACGTTCTACATCCAAAATGGGTGCATACATCTATGCACCAGGATGTCGGCAATCCCCTGCCGAGGGCTCATCAACGATGTATGCAATGCTTACAATCAAATGTAAATGCATAAATCATAAACCAACAATCAATATACGATACACCTGTGCCATCAATCAATATACGCAACATCAATAAATCAATCAAACGAAACGAACTGTCACATCAATCCAATAATCAAGTCAACCAATCAATAAATCAATCAAACGAAACGAACTGTCACATCAATCCAATAATCAAGTCAACCAATCAATAAATCAATCAAACGAAACGAACTGTCACATCAATCCAATAATCAAGTCAACCAATCAATAAATCAATCAAACGAAACGAACTGTCACATCAATCCAATAATCAAGTCAACCAATCAATAAATCAATCAAACGAAACGAACTGTCACATCAATCCAATAATCAAGTCAACCAATCAATAAATCAATCAAACGAAACGAACTGTCACATCAATCCAATAATCAAGTCAACCAATCAATAAATCAATCAACAAAGTAAGTAAACACACCAGTTTTACACTTTTCAGCCCGAATCTCAAGCGAGTAGGGAGGTACGAAACTCACCTCGATTGGTTATGAAAGCTAAGATCGATATAAAGTTAAGTTATCGTCGTACAATGTTCACTTCACGTCCAACACCTAAATATCGATCATATACATTCGCGTCAACATACATAAACACATATACGCAACTAATGAAAACACGGCAAAACCCTAATTAGGGTTCCAAAGTGTTTCTCGACGTTAAATGGTTTCTAAGACTCTTAATCAATGTTATATAAGATAAGAAGTGAATTAGATTAAGACTCGGCGCTTAAAATGGTCCAGAAAGTCAAACTAGGTCAAACAAGGAAAGTTCAGAATTACAAAGGCCGTAACTTACGGTCAATATGGGCGTAAGGTACGGTGGCATTTTTACAACAGGCGTAAGCTACGGAGGAAAGGGGCGTAAGCTACGCTGGGCAAGTTTTGACGGGGCGTAAGGTACGGTCAGTATAGGCGTAACCTACGGCCCTCTAGAAATGTCATTTTTGGCGTAGAAGTTGGCGTAAACAGTTAGATTTTGGCGTAAGGTCAAAATTGAAGATAGGGATAGGCGTAAGCTACGGCCCTCACTGGCGTAACCTACGCCCAAGCAAAATTAGGGCCGTAGGTTACGCCCCATACTGGGCAGCAACACCACCAGCAGCAACAAGTGCAGAAAAATAAGAACCCAAACCCCCAATTTCGACCCAAACCATACCAAAACGATTTGTAAAGACTTTTAACCCATTTTGAAGTATAATCAAACATCATTAACCATAAATACACATAACCCAACCCACAAATTCGACCAAAACATCATAATCACTCACAAATCATTCAAACCCTAGCCCTAACCCTAATTTCCATTTTTACCATTTACAAGTCTTGGAATCACATCAAAACGACTAGAAACATAAAAACAAGCATAAATGGAAGTAAGAGAGTTGAATTAGACTTACACAAACTTCTCCTTGAGCTAGAACCCAATTTAGGTCAAAATGGGCAAAGCTTGAACTAGAAACTTCAAGTTATGATTAAATGAAGATTATGAGGCAACAATGATGATGATTCTTGCACTATGGTAGCTCCAAAACACTAATTTGATGCAATGAGGGTGAAGAAATGAATTGAGATGGTTCCTTGCCTTTTTACTTAGAGAGAAAGAGAGGAAAGATAGATAGATAAGAAAATGAGAGGGGGAAAAGAGATAAGGGGGAGAAATGGGTCTTGGGGGGGGCTGGTGGGTCATGGACTACCCACGGGCCGACCCGTTTCCCCTCTCAAGTCACAATACAATTAATTACCCATTAAATACCGACTACACATACAACGACCCGACCAACGTACCACATAGTCATATAATCACAAATGGGCCCAATTATTTCATTCAACAAGTTTGTTAGTCAAATTACACAAAAGTCAACGGGTCAAAATTCACGGATGTTACAGACATGACGGTAGATAGGACGGTCTGGAGAACTAGGATTAGAGTAGAGGAGTAGGTTAGGGTAGAATTTTACTAAGATCGACTTCTGTTCCCATATTTGCCTTGCCCAAGGATGTGAAGGACAGTTGGTCAGGAGAAGTGGGCCAAATTAAGGGGACTCGACGCTACAAAGGGATTTGACTCGACAGGAGGAGAGGTAGGTCGAAGGAGGTGGAAAGGCAGTTTAAGGAAGGCCTGGCGGAGGAAGTGGACAAGGAGGGAAAAGCATATGGGAATAGGTTATTTTAGACTTTTTACTTAGAATTGGTTTCTCTGTGACCTCCGTAGTGGTTTGGCCGCCCAAACCGAGGGGGGAGGTTACTCTAGCGTTGTTGACCCCAAACCGCTTTTGTCTGTAGGAGGACATGACCAATGAGAGTTTATAGAGGAATAGGATTAGTTTTAGGGGTTTTTGAGAGTTATAAGAGAGGACTAGGACTAGTTTAGTTAGGTGGCCTAAGTTAATAGGTAGTTTAGTGCCCAAGTTTATAGGTAGTTTAGTGCCTGTTTTCATTCTGGCATGGTCGTTTTGCATATCTATATGTTTGTATGCATGGTTGTTTCCCAATCACATGTTGGGTTTCCTGCAGCATGCTACGGTTATTATGTTTTTACACTTTTATGTTGTTTAATATGTTCATATGCTATTTGTATATGTATTGTCAAAATGTCAAACCTGTGGTTAGCGCGCATGTCGGCTACTCTTCCCTACTCTTAACGCTGCCGGGGGATACTTCAGTAAACAGGTATATTTCTTCGCATGCTTCTTTCGACCGACAGGTATGTAACCTAATCTCTTTACACCTTTTTCGACTTTTACCTCTTTATGGCCGGAGGTCCTTATGGAAGCAGTCTCTCTACCTTTGGGTAGGGGTAAGACTGTCTACAGCTCACCTCCCCCGTACCCCGCTCAGGGATTGGGTCTTGTTGTTGTTGTTGTAATAAAAACACATTGTGTTTTTAGAAAACACAATTAAAACACATTGTGTTAGATTCAAATCACAGTGTGTTTTGGCCAGTTTTTTAGTTTTCACAGAAATTTAAACTTTCAAATGAACATTTCACAACCACTAATATCATAGTTTATATGATATTTTCTGATATAGATATACGAGTAGTAATTATGTGATATATCGATGAACTATTATGACTTTATGTATTTGAATTTGCAGATTTAGAGTTGATTTCGACCAAAAAAATTTGTACTGTAGATAATTTCCTCCGTGCATGTAAAGATGATGAATGCTTACTTCTGTGTACAAAAATACCTACTGCTACCGGAAAATGCACAGCTGAAGACACATGCCAATGTTACTTTCCTTGTTTAGCAAAGGATGGTAATCGCAAAATCCATATATAGTATCTCAACCCCTTCCGTCCCAAGATAATTTTGTCTACCGTTCTCCAGTAGTCGTTTCATTTTGTAAGCCCAATTTTCTTAATTGCTACTAAGATTCAAATTTTGTGCCTTATCAAACATCAAGTAATGACATGTATGTTTGCATTGTAGAATGAGAAGAAAGATAATCTTAGTACTGCATATGTTAATCCTATTACTGAGAGAGATTGCATAAACACTTTGGCTATAAAAACACAAGCGATATGTACCAATTAAACTTATTATATGGTAAAAATCGGTAATAGAAACGACCAATTTTACCATCAAAGGACTTGAACGATGCAAGGTATTTTGATACGAAAATTTCTGTGATGTTGTCCAATGGAAGTCTCATAACCCGCTAGTCACACATTGACTTCTATGGATGTACATTTCATGCAGATTCACACATTAACTTCTACAGATATACATTTCTAAGTACCTCTAGCCTGACCCACTATTAAACCAAATACTAACATAAATTGAATAAATGAATGATGCCATTTATGTTTCTGCTAAATTCATGGAGGTTCCTGTTGAATCTTTGTAACCAAACTTACATTTTAACATCATGTTTACAAGCGTATCTCCATAAAAGACCCAGAATGAATATACAATGACAATAAAAAGCATATGGACATTCAAGTAATGTGTATATTCATATCATATTACTTATTATTCAAGAACCAGAAATTTCAAATAGAAGAAGAAACAAATTTGAAACGATACGGATTCCCCAAAGGCAGATGGGACAATGTTGCAACTATAAGACGTGCTATACCTTTTACTTTGGCATTGGAAATACAGTTGTTTCTGATTCAGAGCATCTATAATCTTGGTGCAGGGCGAGAAAGAGGTGCATCCCACTCAGTCACAATGTGGTTTCGTGTGATCTCCTTGAGTGATGTGCAGCCACTTAACGCCATCGTTAGCTCAAACTCATCACGTAACATTTGAAGTACCTTTTTAACTCCTGCTTCTCCTTCAGCAGCTAAAGAAAACACCACAGGTCGCCCAATCTGATATATTATAAGATTAGTTTTTTTTTTGCTTTCTAAAAGTGAAATGTGTTGTATAATAAAAGAGTAAGTGACTTTTTTCACCACTGTACTTTATTTGTTTGCATAGTAGTCGTCGTTATTGCTTAAGCTATCAGAAAGACTACAATTTGCAAGATTAAATATTTTTGAGAAAATCTGAATATATAGCAAAAGGGACCATTCTGTTTAATACTTTGTCTATAACTATTTTTCTGAATAGTATGAAGGTCATCCAACACTACATAAATACATTTATACTTACAAATATGCCTGAAGCTCCAAGAGCCAGTGCCTTAAAAACATCTGTTCCACGCCGGACCCCGCCATCCAAGAACACGGGAACACGACCTTGTGCTGCTTTCACAACCTGAGGTAAAAGTTACCCGAGTTATTAAAGTAGCACAAAACATTATATTACAGTTAGTAGTTAGGCATGGACAAGTAAGATACCTCTTCCAAAGCCATGATGGTGGCAGGTACATAGTCAAGTTGGCGAGCTCCATGATTGGATACAATAATACCTGCTGCACCAGCTTGAATCGCTAATCTTGCTGCACGAATGACAAAAGAACATGTTACACATGATGAACTAAAGAGCGACGGATTGTGATATTTAATAAAGGTTCTCATGGTTCTTACTGTCCTCAGCAGTGATCACACCCTTCACCAAGATCGGCATAGTGGTGATGGTCTGGAGCCACTTCACATCCTTCCAGCTCAAGGTCCGGTCAATCTGACCAGCAACATAAGAAGCTAAGCCAGAGTCATTAGCCTGCAATTTACATTATCTGGTTAAAATAATCATAATAAGATAATTGACTGTAATAAAACAGGCCATGAAAGTCTAAAAGATACTATCTGGGAGTGCTTTTGCTGCTGTATTTGTAATATTTAAGACTTTTAGACATTTGAGTGTTAGTGAATTTCTGATCTTCTAAGAAATTAGTAGATAAAAATGATCAAAAGGACATTCTTGAGAAAGAAGACAGACATTTTGTTGCATGTGTTAAAGAAATTTTTGTTTACATTGGATCATTTTACCCCTAAAAAACCAGATTATTATAGTCAATTCGAGTTGCAAGAATCAGATAATCAGTTTCAAAAAGCAAATCCAAATGCCTCCCGAGGCTTCACTAAAAAGTTCTGTTTGACTCACTTCATCCATTTTCCCGAGGTCCAAACCCTCAAAGTTCTTCAATGTCAAAAATGGGGGTAAAGTAAATCTGTTTTTGATGTCGGCCTCTCTACGTCCAAGCCTTGGTGTATCAACTGTAAGAGCAATAGCCTTGAAGCCAGCTCTTTCGGCTCTTCTCACTAGCTGAGCAACAACATTCCTATTCTTGTACACCTGATATTACAGCGAAAACTTTCATGTTTTAGATTATTTCTAACCTATATACTTGCATTTTAACATATAAAAGTTGAAAATGGACACTTACATAAAGCTGGAAGAAGCGGATTCCAGGTCCTGTTGAAGCAACTTCCTCAACACTAGAAGTTGCCCATGAAGACAACGTCTACAATACGAAACAATATTCAGAAAACAGAATGTCCCAAGTTTAAATTCGACCGAAAATGTCAAAGAGCTGGAAATGCAAACCATGATAGTATTAGCCGAAGATGCAGCTCTTGCAGTTGCATACTCCCCTTCAGGATGAGCCATTTTCTGCATGGCTGTGGGTGCAATCATAATAGGCATCGATATCTTGAATCCCAAAATTGTGGTGGTCATGTCGATTTTGCTCACATCAATAAGAATTCGAGGCCTAAACCTGCATAATTCAACAAACAAAATACATTCAAGAATGTAAATGAAACAGATCCAAATAACCATTTGAAAAAACTAATAATGCCCTATAAGCCAATGGGGTTGGTGGCTCATTGGTAAGGTATTTGACTTTGGGATGATCTACCTGGATTCGAGTCCCACTTCCCACATTTGTGGGGGTGGATTGATAGGGGGTTTTTCAAGAGTCCTGGATTCCATCTTTGGCATTCGTGTAACTTAGGAGTAAGAGTAGGATGATATACCATTGGAAAAAAAAATAAAGTAAAAACAAAAAATATACGCCCTTTAGACTATTAGGAGTGGAGGCATTCAAGGAATGCCCCTTCTCCACTCAAAATATGTCATGTGGCATTCAATTATCAAGAGGGCATTCCTCCCATTTCCTTGGAGTGGAAGTGTGGAACATTAAGGGAATGCCCCCCATTTCCTTTCACTATTTAAAAGAATAAACAAATATATATATTTATGTGAATGCTAATAACAGGCAAAAGGACAAAAGGGGCAAGCCCGTTCGAAGTGTAACGCGTCAGGCCATTTATCCGTGGGGAACGCCCGAGCACTTTTTGGCAAGGGAATGCCCCTTAATAGGCTATTCCGGATAGTCTTAAACGTAGACATAGTCAGCATAAACAGAACTTACAAGATTCTTGAGAAAGCATTTCGGTTCTCTTCTAGAGTCCACTGATCCTCAGCACCGGAAGCATAGTAATCATAGATCATTTTAGGCAACTTCTCTTTAGCAATTGCTTGATACTCGGTAACATTGGTTACTTCCATCTTTCTTGTCAAATTATCCAAATGATCCCTTCAAGAAATCTTGATTCAGCACACGAAAAATACGAGTTAGATACTTATACTCATAAACCACTATAAATCTTCCATCTTCCTTTCATAAAGTTTGTAACTTCATGATCAACCATGACCTTGAGTGTTCATTTCTTTCATTCTTCTAACTTTCTAAGTATCTCAAGTCCCGCGATTCGAAATACTATATTAACATCATAACTCCTATCTAAGAAATATAACTAGATGCATATAGAAAATTAACATTAACATTTCGAATAAAGTAAAAAAAAAAAAAGACCCTGGTTCAAACCTCACTGGGTGATCATCAATTATTTCTTGTGTACACTAAGTTTGATCACTCATAATTCTAAATTAACATCGTATCTCCTAAGTAAGAAAATATAAGTAGATGCATACAGATAATTATCATATTGGATAACGTAAAAATTAACAACAGTCTCAGCCAAACATACTAAAAATTTGAGACTAAACATGCCCACAATAATATTGTTAATAAAGTTTGAAACTTTAATCTATATATATGCAAATGAGTTCTGACCCACATCAAAATTCAACCATTTACACAACTTTAGTGGGTAAAGCATGGATTTGAAGATTGAAATTAGAACAAGAAGCAAACCTTTTAGGCACTTGTGTTTTTTTTAAAAGAGTGAGCAAAACACTAGTGGAAATCAAGTGTAGATAAGCAAAACACCAAGTATAATAAACATAAAATAATGCAATAAAAGGACAAAAGTAGCTTTTAAGATAAGAACGAATTGCATTTTTGGTCCCTGTGGTATCACACCATTTGCAAGTTTCATACAAATGTGTGCAAGGTGGTGTTCGTGGTCCCTGTGGTATCACACAAGTTGCATCCTTGGTCCAAAACTAACGGACCGTTTATTTTTCCCCGTTAGTGAGCCCATGTGCCACGCACGTGATGGCCAATAGTGTCTTTTCATACAAACAAGGACCATTCTTGCAAACTAACTCAATTAATACTCAGTTTTATATCACTTGTCAAAAAAAAAAAACTCAGTTTTATATCAAATATAAAATTACACAAAAACAAAAATAAAAATACATTAATTAATCTGTTAAATCCCCCTTCATTCCTGACATACTGTATATGAATAATCAATCTCCTCCTTCCCATCAATCGATCACTTTAATTTCTTACTTCAATCCGCCCAAATCCAAATTATTATTAATCTTCAATTAATCTCTTCTATCATGAGTGATCCTTCAGATCCACAACCTCCGCCCTTCGTATCCACCACCGCCACCACCCTTCAGATCTGTTGTCACCCTTGAGGTCCACCTCTGCCGCCACGTTCGGATCTTCCACAACCCATTCTTGATAGTTGATACTCAAATAACCTTTTTTCAGACTATATATATATAGGTTTTCAGATCCTGGATAACTTCATGATCAAATCTTTTTATTGGGTTTGTAGTCGGATCTTGTTATTGGGTTTGTGGGCAGTTTTCTTGGCCGGATCTTTTTCACCGGGGCTTCCTTCGTCCGATCTTCTTGCCGGATTTTGTTGTGTTTTGTAGGTGGGTATGTACTTTTTTTTCTAATTTATATCATAGTTGTATTTTGTAAAACAATTTTAAAATTGACAAAAAACATTTCTTGTTAACTTTAGAGGAGATAAATATGTTGTTTTTGATGATGATGATGATGATGGTAAATATATGAACAAAGAATAAAGAAAAATAAAAATTTGAGTTACTTTGCAAGAATTGTCCTTGTTTGTATGAAAAGACACTATTGCCCATCACGTGCGTGGCACATGGGCTCACTAACGAGGAAAAATAAATGGCCCGTTAGTTTTGGACCAAGGATGCAACTGATGTGATACCACATGGACCACGAACACCACTTTGCACACATTTGTATTAAACTTGCAAATGGTGTGATACCACAGGAACCAAAAATGCAATTCGTTCTTCAGATAATATAGATATAGATTAGAAAAGGGTGTGTACCAAAATAATTTAAAGAAAAAAAAATTCTTGAAAAAATGGATGAAGACAAGAAACAGGGGATGTATAATTGGAGGTAAAGAATGGGTATCAAATCCATTCAAAAAAGAACCATTTGGGTGTGTTTTATCCACATGATATATTGTGTGTTTCATAGTTTTTTTCTTCATTATCATCAATTTAAAATTTTCTACTTTTAATTTTTTGAAAGAATTTAAGAATCTGGAGTTTTTTTATATTATTATTATTTGATTATTATTATATAAAAGTCTCCATCTTTGTTACTTTTTGTGGGAAGGTCAAAATGAATGCCTACATAAGGTTACGAGAAGTGAGAACATGACCTATATATATTGTGACAATTTGTTCATTTTGCATCATTACCCCCTTTTTTTTTCCCCTACTGACCTTATTTTGGGATTAAATATTGTACTGTATTATTTTGCTTACCAATACTTACATAAAGAAATGATAAACTTACAGATTTTAAAACAAGTGGTGCGAGTGAAGTGAATCGTTTGCTTCATCGGTGCCCTTCAAATCTGATGCCATTAAATTGGTGAATTGGTTTCTTCAGTATATTGAGTTTTTAATGAAGTGTGGGTCTTTGTGTTTCATTTTTATTTAATTTTTCTATCTATGTGTAGATGTGTGTATTTATGTGTATAATACAGTAACATTCTAAAATGTAACTTTTTTTTAAAAAATTGAAAATCAATTTAGTAGATCAGAGTCATCAGACTTACATGAAACATCTATTATTATCCAAGCATAAATATTGTAGAACACAATTGTCACAAAAAGAGAATATGGAAAAAGATAAGATTATAAATAAAGGTATAACTTATACTCGTGAAGTTAACATCATTTAGTTATATAATATTTTCCTCACAAACCATAAAATTCAGAGAGCTATTTATCATGTGTAAAAATTGATGTGAATGCATCACCCTAATGTTAACATCATATAACATTTTCCCATCAAATCAAATAAATATATAAAAAAAGGAACATTTGATTATTTTTTGGGTAAATTACACAAATCATACCTGAGGTTTCTTCGTAACTACACTGGTCATACCTACAATTTAAAAATTACGCGAGACATACCCATTGTTGTCAAAAACTTACACAGACCATACCTATCGCTGACGGTCGTCTATTTGACCGTTAAGTCAAGTCACGTGCCGTGCATGTGAGGTATCAAAACCGTAATTTCGTGCATACTTCAGGTATTATCCTTGTAATTCACCCTAAAAATAATTATTAAAATTTTTTGAGTTTTATTATACTTCAATTATTAAGTTGAGATATGAAATTTATTATGAAAAAATAGTTTTTTTTTCAATGAAAAGTATATCAAGAAAAATAGTTAATACAAGAATGCATTTATTATTATATATATCATTATTATTTTCTTATATGTGTAAAGTGAATAAAACAAGGATGAGAACTATGAAACCTATTTAAAAAAATACAAAAAAAAATTAATTAAAAAAGCAATATAATTTTTTCGTATGGTTTGATGACATCCCCCTCAGATTAGAGGGGTAAAGCAAAGTCGAAGACTCATCACGGTTTTAGAATATAATTTCACCTCAGATTAGCAATCTGTAGCATTTTGGGTTTGAAGTTCCAGGGTTAGTCGTTAGTTTGACATTAGAACTTCTAAGCCTAAACCTGTATCGTTTGATGACATCCTTCCATAAATTTTTTATTTTCTATTTTGAAATAGGTTTTTTAAAAACATAAATATACATATGTGAATTAAAATATAGAATATCTACCCGCTTTAATAAATGAAATATAAATATAAATTTCTTAATAATTATTTTTAGGGTGAATTACAAGGATAATACCTGAAGTATGCACGAAATTACGGTTTTGATACCTCACATGCACGGCACGTGACTTGACTTAACGGCCAAATAGACGACCGTTAGCGATAGGTATGGTCAGTGTAAGTTTTTGACAACAATGGGTATGTCTCGCGTAATTTTTAAAATGTAGGTATGACCAGTGTAGTTTCGAACAAACCTCAGGTATGATTTGTGTAATTTACCCTATTTTTTTCCATAGAGTTTAGAGTTTCTAATTGTTTTTTATTGACTACCTTTGTATCCACTTTCTAGTATCAAGTTAGAAAACCAACTTTTTGTTTCAACAACCTACTTTCCCAATATAAAACTTGCCCTTTTTACTCAAATGAACTTTTAATGTGACCTAAAATGATAGTAGAACTTCTAAAATTTGTATTTTGAAAGTTTTATCGTGACTTTGAAAGTTTTATCGTGACATTTGACCATTTAATATGCAATATATATTCGTCGTGCAAATGTACATGTGTATAGCCCATTGTTACGTATAACTTAGCCATTGGTGTGATAGCTTAGTGGTTAGGAAGATTTCCACTTTGTGGTTTCTAGGGGCGCACCAAAGTTGGATGCCTTTCAAAAAAAAAAAGTATAACTTCACTAACCAGATTTACCTTCCATTTCTTCCCCTCCATCCACCCTCATCCCCAATGTTTTAGGCCTCCTTTGTTTTTACATCTGATTAGTCCTCCAATTTGTACATATATATCACCTTTTACATATTTCAAAAGAAAAGAGAAAAACCATATATATGATCATCTTCAATGGCAAATCATATACGAAATTCATCTAGGAAAGAAGTTCTAACTTATTCATATCTTCTCATATACATTGCGCTCTCCAGCGGACAAATTTTTTTAACAAGGTTTTTTTTGTCTATTTACCTTTTACCGTATTGACACATGCTGGATGCAATGTATTTGTCGCAATAAATGTTATGATCCCTTTCCCTTATCGTTCGAATTAGCAAATGTTGTTGAGGTATCAACTTATGATATGATCATATGAGATCTGCATGAATTTTAATTTTCTTGAACAAACTTCTTGTATTTCATTCAATTTGAGCACAATGTAGTAAACTATTTGAATACGTATTAAAGGTTTCCTGATAATGTTCTTGATTGGAATTTGGCCATGTGAATCAATTATGAAATATTACAAATGCTTGTATGTCATTTTGTATTCATGTACATGGTTTAGTACTTATGTGTAGTGTATTTTATATACTCTGCTAAAATCTTTCTCTTTGTTATTCATGCAAACAATGCAGTGGGTTTTGTCATCAAAAGAGATTAACTTTCCGTATCCACTTGGCCTAACGCTACTTCATATGGTGTTCTCTTCTGTGTTATGTTTTGTACTCACCAAAGTTACCAAGGTAAAATCACTCTAAGAATAGAATAGCCATGTTACACATCTTGTTGCTTCAATCCGTAAAGCTAATCTGCATTTTCTGCCAGAGTTTGGAAGTTGAAAAAGGAATGACTTTGGAAATGTGAACAATAGAAGACAAATACTGTAAATTCATTCTATCAAAAACATGCTTATTAACATGGTAACGTCTTTACACGCAGATACACTACATCAGTTTTCCCTATTGGTGTGATGTTTGCAGCGACTCTATGGCTTGGAAATACTGCATACCTCTATATATCAGTGTCGTTTGCCCAAATGTTGAAAGCCATCAGTAAGTACATTGACACTGGATGTTGAAATTTGGAATTAGTGCATGGAAGTGTAATAAACATTACCCGTTTTGACTCATTTGCTTATGGGGGAGGGAGTGAGTGAGGGAGATGAGAGGGAGATGGGGAATGGTTCGGCCGCCACTCAAGGGAGATGGGAGGGAGATGGAAGAAAAGGTTGGGTGGGGAGTATTATTCTCGCAGGGAGATGAAGAAAGGATGGAAGAAAAGGTTGGAAAAGTTAAGGGGAGAGTTGAGGGAGATGAAAAAAAGGTTGGGAATGATGGTTGCCACTAAAAAAGGTTGGAGGGTTGAAATGAGGTGGAGTAATTTGATTGGGTAATTTGAGGGAGATGGGATGAGGATATATGACTCCCTCCCCCCTTCTTTATGATCGGGCAAATAGGTCGAACAAGTTGAAAGAAACCTCTAAAGTTATTCCTACTTTAGAGGTGAGAGATCCTCTAAAGTTATTCCAACTTCATAGGTGAAGTTGGAATAACCTCAACCATTGGATTAAATCCAATGGTCAAGATTTAAACATCAAATTTTAATCTTGACCATTGGATTAAATCCAATGGTTGAGGTTATTCCAACTTTCACCTATGAAGTTGGAATAATTTTAGAAGATCCTAATCCAAAAAAATATATTTTCAATGCATAAAACCTTCTAAATCATTTTATTTAACAAGTTCTATTCTTATTGGGCAAATGGGCATACTTCTGTAACCATACCTTGGATGTGACAAACTTGACTCATTTACTTATGATTTATGAATGAGCAAATGGGTCGACCTGGTCGAAAGTAGCCACAAATATATTTACAATGCATAAAAACTTCTGAGACATTTTCTTTAACAAATTATATTGCTACTTAAATGCCATAAGCCCATAATCATGTAACTATACATAGCAGAGTAATTATTCACAGAAATAACTAATGCATTTGGACACATAACATATTCTGGTCAACTCGGCCTGACTTGACAAGTCCCCCAACTGGCCAACTAGTCCGTTTTTTCTATCTCTAAAAGTTGTGCACCAATGAATGAACCATACCCTCATAAACTTTTGCCTTTTATCTACAGTGCCAGTTGCGGTGTTCATTCTTGGTGTGGCTGCTGGCCTTGAAGCAATGAGCTGTAACATGCTGCTCATAATGTCAGTGATAAGCTTTGGAGTACTATTTGCTTCATATGAGAAATTAACATCAATTGGATTGGTGTTGTTTACCAAATGGGAGGTGTCGTTGGTGAAGCTTTGAGACTTATTTTCATGGAGATTTTGGTCAAACGAAAGGGTGTTAAGTTAAACCCATTATCCATGATGTATTACGTTAGTCCTTGCAGGCATGTATCTTATCATTTCACGCTACCAAATCTGCTCTTTTTGTTCTTTGCCATCATTTCGTGTTCAGATAATTTCATTTCTGCCCATGTGAGCAGAATCTTGGTTCGCTGTGCAGCGCTATATGCTTGTTTGTTCCATGGATCTTCCTGGAGATGCCAAAGATGGAGTCATGGAGCTTTCGACCTTTTGTGCTTACACTCAACTCTTTATGTACTTTTGCTCTCAATTTGTCAGTCTTTCTTGTCATACAACATACAAGTGCATTAACCATTCGTGTTGCCGGGGTCGTTAAAGATTGGGTGGTCGTGTTGCTGTCAGCAGTTCTCTTTGCTGACACAAAGCTCTCAAGGATCAATCTCTTTGGTTATGCCAAAGGTAATCATCACGTATGGCAGTTTCAAACTATTCACTATCAGCTGTTGCTTTGGATGTTGCTCTATCTAAAACGGGTCAGATAAAAAAAATAGCTACATGTTTGAAGTCGTTTAAACTCTCTTTGCAATACATAAAACTTCCTAAATTGTTTCATTAAATATTCACATAATCATTTTTATAGAAATTCTTTCTGTAACCCAATCCGGACTATATTTACGAGCATTAAAAAGGAACTTGTTTTGAACCCACTATTAGCCCGTTTTGACATAATACCCAATCCTCTTGACAGTTGACCCGCCCATTTCTCCAAATTACAATGAGAAGGTTTAAAGAAAATGAATACTAACATGCCATTATTGATGCAGCCATTGCTGGTGTAGTTTCATACAACAACTACAAGTTACAGAAGGAAACATGTGAAGAAGCCTATGATAATACTAAGCTTTGTCGCATAGGAATGAATCCTTCCCCAAAATCACCTTCTGTTTAATAGATTGGATCTCAGAAACATGCAATCAACTCCATTCAATGTCAAAAGAGATACATATTGTGAAGTGTAAAGCATAGCAAGAAATGCATGAAGATACAACAAAATACAAGTCATTATGATTGTAAGTATGACGATCTTTATTTAAAGACAACTCAGAAAGACACATTTAAGTGTTTACTATATGCTATTACTCTTTAAGTTCTAATCATCAAATCCATATCTCTGCCTCAAGTATTTAACAAAGTCAACGACCTTTGGCAACTCGGGAAGAGTCTTAGACACACTCTCATTATTCTGAATGCATCTTTTAGCCCAAGCAAACAATTTTGGGCACTCGTGTTCAAAGTTGAAGTTCCCATATGTTTCATAGGCTTGAGACCATGAATAAAATGGTATGAAAGATACATCAATGTAACCGAAACTTACACCTCCAAAGTAAGGTTTGTCTCCAAGCTCTTCCTCGAGCAGCTTCAGGAAATCTATGAACTCTTTCCTGGATGCCTCTTGTTCGTCCCCCTTTGTGGTGTAGACTTTCCTCTCAGTTGGGTATAGCTGCATTAGCAAACACAAAGTTATACAAAAGATTAATAGATATATCTCACAATTACAATCCAAAATATTCATCTTTGATCATGTATCTTCAGGAAGCTGTGAATACAAGATTTAATTTTTAAAACATTGACTTCTTTATCAGAACCTATCCAAGATGGCCTGGCAGTAAGGCATCAAGCAGGTTTCAAAAGTCAAAAGAGACCCGGGTCTGAACCTCACTAGGTAAACATCTTGGGATGGCAAGGAAAAAAGTCTAGAAAAGTGCACTAGGATACTAATTAGACTGCATACATCATAACCAAATGATCGACTTTCCCCGAAGAGGGATCCTCTATGAAAAATGAAAACTGACTTATTTAATAAGGTTGGATAACAAAGTATATCATAAAAATACAACTGCCACAGATAAATCATGAGCATAAGACTTCTTGTTAGGTGTCCTGATGTCCTCACAAAGAGGTCTCAGGTTCCGAAACACACTTGGTAATCATCTTAGGGGTAACAAGGGAAAATACTTGGAACGGTCCAACCCGGTTAGGCCGTGTACATATGAGTCAACTATTCGTCTTTCCCGTTTACCTTGTTGTCAATAAAGTCAACCCAAAATCTAGCAGTAGCTCTAATATAGAAATTAAACTTTAAGGGACACCCATTTGCGGCTTCAATTTCTTAAGTTTAAATGAATCAAACTTGCAAATTCGTTACAAGAGAACATCATTCAACCAAAACAGAAAGAAAAAAAAAAATCAATACAAATTTCTCATAGTAGTTTACATACATTAGGGTATAGATCCTAGTATCTGACTTACAAATTAGTCAAAACACACTTTCAGTCAAATCCCAAATATCTCAAACTCAAAATCTAGAAAGATCAAGAAAAGTCAAAGTTTACCTTGTTGTCAATAAAGTCAACCCAAAATCTAGCAGTAGCTCTAGCATAAGGATCAGAAGGAAGCAAAGGTGTTTTATCATTCCAAACTTCATCAATATATTCAACAATGATTCTAGACTCACAAATGGGCTTTCCTTTATGAATCAAAACTGGGATTTTCTTGTTAACAGGATTCGTGTCCAAAAGAAGTTTGACTTTTGTTCCTTAAATTCTCGTCTCTATATTCATAAGGAACACCCTTTTCAGCTAGAGCTATCCTGGCCCTCATACCATACAGGCTTGGCCAGAAGTCTAGTAGGATTAATTCTTGTCCTGCCATTGTCTCTTTTGGTTTCTTGGTGATGTGTTTGTGTATGTATAGGCTATAGAGTATGAGTTGAGTACTTCAGTTGACTATATTCCTGGAAGTCACTGATGTGTGGAATAAGGACGATACTTTTATTAGTTTATTACAAAATATATTTCTTTTAGATATTTTTTGGAATTTCAACCTTGTAACATTTTATTTTATACTGTATTTGACTGGTTTAGTGCTTATATGGATAATGCATATATTTTAATTTTTTCTCTGTTCTTTTTTGTGTATTTTTTATAAATGTGGGCATAAAAGGAGATTAACTTCCCATATTCTTTTGGACTAATAACGATATCTAATGCGGTCTAGCGGAAAATATCCCGACATCTTTAAAAAAGGTTTCAAGTTCAAATCTCGTGGGTGGCTAAGGAAAGGTAGGAAACGTTGCGTACATTTGTTTAAAAAGAATCCGTCTTTCCTAGATAACCTCCATAAAGAAAGCCTCATCTGTTTACCCATTTATTCTTTTGGCTTAATGCAACTTCATATTGTTATCTTCTTTGTGTTGTTTTAGTACTCACCAAAGTTACCAAGGTAAAGTCACTCATAATCTAGACATTTATGAATCTCGTTTCTACAATCCTTGATTCCAAGTTGTTTTCTTAGCCAGATTATGAACATTGAAAAGATCAAAATGACTTTGGAAATCTGAGCATGAGATGAAACAAAGAAAAGTCATTTTTATCAACAACATGATTATTATGGAGTAACATGGTAAATTCATGACATACGAAGACACCATATCAGTCTTTCTGGATACTTGAAGTGACCCTTTAGCTTGCAAACTGTATGCATACGTACAAAGATAAATATACACATGTTCATAAGCTAGAAGACATAAATCCGACGCGTAACAATTCATTTCAATTAGAAAGTATGTCGTCAAGGCACCAAACCCGAAAAAAAACACCCGACATGTTTTATAGGTAAGACATGAATTCGCCCCTGATGCGGAAGCATCTAGATTGATGTGGAAACATCTTAGACTCTTTATTTTCCACAATTTAATTTAGTATATTAAATGTTTCGGTTTCTTTTTTCACTATAAATTGGGATGCAATATGTGTTAGTAAGAAGTTTTTGTTTGATATATGAAATTTCATATTTTCCTCCCTATACACAAGTGTGTGTTAGTGTGTGTGAATTTTCCAAGTTGTCGATATTCAATGTGAATCAACGATAATTTGAAGAGTTGTTCCTGGGTATTCTTAGAATCAACAGGTTTCAATTATTTATTCCTTTTATCTTTTTCTCGCTGCATCAGCCCCCTATTAAAACATGTTACCCAACCTGTGCAACCCGCCCATCTTGCTACCTCTACTCAGCTATTATTAACTGATTGGAAGAAAATAAAAAGTAACCCCCAGTTGTTGATAGAGCTATTGCTGGTGTCGCTGCATACATTATAAACTATTAAAGAAGAAAGTATGTGATTCTAAGAATTCCACCTACAAGAACCACTTCTTCCCCAACATAACTACTAACCGTGCCATTGAATTTCGAAAAGAGATGCACATTTCATAATGTAAGCGCACAGCGAACAATATAATGTATTTGATAATAATACAACAGTTACAATTTGTGATATTCGTAGTGCAACAGTCTTTACTTACATTTACAGACAACACATCTAAGTATTTTCTGTTCATATGTTCTAGTAAGTTCTAGTCTTCTGTTGAGAAATGAGTTGATTATCAATCTTAGCTTTGTACATGGAACTAATGTTGCAGCTGATATTGAATATGGGCTAGATTGAAAGATTGATGGGCCAAAGTATCTTATGGGTTAAACAAACTGATGGGCCTAAGGTTTACACTTTAGAGCAAAGGATGGGACATTGGCACCTTCACAACTTAACGGCTCTATTTTGTTTTAGCTTATATTCAGACTTGGCTGCCAAAGGAAAAATCATGAGAGCACCAACAATGTAGCCGTTTAACTCTCTCCTCCTTCTGCCTTAATAAAATTTCTTTCTTTCTATATTTATGTAATTGATCTCTTAGAGATGAGATGAGATCATCTAAATAACATTATTATTGTAATATTAACTGTCATAATAATGAAAGCAAAGAATCGGGCCTGCCCTTGTTTAATTGTTTGATTGTTGATCTGAATTGATATCTGAATTGTTAATCTTAAAATTCTTACATGGTATCAAAACCAAGTTCACTTTGATTGGGTTTTCGATATTAAAGGTTTCAGATTCTAGGGTTTCATTTTCTGATTAGGGGATTTCTAAATTAGGTTTATGTCTTCGAATTTGTTAGTTCTTATCAAAGATCCTGTATTCTTTCTGTTTTGATTAAAAAGCTTTTTTTCTTCAGTTTTTTTTTAGTATTGTGTTTTTTTCCTTAATTCTTTATTTCAAAAAAAAATATTTCTCTGTTCTTTATCCTTCTTCTTTGTGTCTAATCTTTATCTATAATATTCAGACATCTTGAAGCTTTGGTTATCTTTTTTCTTTCTGTTTAGACCCTAAGTTGCGATTGATGGATATATATATATATATATATATGCTACTACTGCTCGTGTGCTGGGTTGAATCCATATCAGGGGTGATAGAAGAATTTTATAGAAGAGATAAATTGTAATTTTTATTGATTATCAACTGTCTTTACAAATGGAAAAATACAATCAATATAAAGGAAATACCAGAGGCGGTTAACCGTCCGTAACAACTTTCAAACATCATACAATTTTGGCATAACTAGTCCCTCAACTATCTAGTTTGTCAATTCTTGATTAAACTCTATTTTACATGTAACATTACCCTCCCCTTTTAAGAATTTTTGACCTCAAAAATGGAAATGAGGGAACCGCAACTTCATGTCTTCCAAAAATTCCCAAGATGCATCAGATACATCCAATCCATGCCAATGAATTAACACTTGCATAGCACCCTTACCATTCCTCCTGACCATTTTCCTGTCCAAAACTGCTCTAGGCTGCAAAGTGAATCTATGACAAGTAGGTAGTGGTTGTGGAGCTGAAATCGGACCATAAGCTCTTTTAAGCAATGAGACATGAAAGATATTATGCATTTGAGCTTCTGCAGGTAAATCTAACTGGTATGCAACACTGCCAATTTTCTTCAAGATCAGAAATGGACCAAAATATTTTGGACTGAGCTTCCTGTTATGGTGGCCTTTCAAAGATTGTTGTGCAAATGGATGTAGCTTCACATAAACCCAATCCCCCTATGCAAAAACTCTTTCACTTCTGTTATTATCTGCAAATTGCTTCATTTTATTTCTTGCAGTGTCCAGATTTCCCTTAAGCTTTTGAATCATGGCTTCCCTTTCTTTATGCAAATCTTCTACTGCTGCAATGGCAGTGTCTCCAGGAATGAAAGGAACGTGTAGGTTAGGTTTAACCCCAAATAAAGCTTCATAAGGTGTCATTTTAATGCTTGAGTGCCAGGAGGTATTGTACCACCATTGCGCCAAAGGCACCCATTGAACCCAAGTCAATGGTGCATCCAAACACATACTTCTCAACTAACCTTCCAAGCACCTGTTTAGAACCTCAGTCTGGCCATCTGATTGAGGGTGATAAGCACTAGACATTGCCAACTGAATACCTTGTAACTTCATAAACTCTTTCCAAAAATTACTGAGAAAGATGGGATCCCTGTCTGAAACAATTGTGACTGGATTTCCATGTATTTTGAAGATATTATCTAAAAACAATTTAGCCACAGTTATTGCAGAAAATGGGTGACTCAATACCAAAAAATGGCCAAATTTGGTGAGTCTATCAACCACAACCAGGATAGTATCTTTGGTAATCCAGAGATAAAATCCATTGATATGTCTGTAAAAATCCATTGATATGTCTGTAAAAATCCATTGATATGTCTGTAAAAATGGATGATGGAGTGGGTAAAGGTTGTAATAGACCTGGGTAAGGAACCCTCTCATACTTACTTCTTTGACATACTGCACATTGTCTCACAAAGTCTTGAACATCCTTGTGGCAGCCTTTCCAGTAGAATAGCTCCTTCAATCTAGCCAAAGTGGGAGTAATGCCAGAATAACCTCCTATAGCAGAGGAGTGCATTAATGCCAAAATATCCTGCCTGAGGTTCATATCCTTAGGAATCAATAATTTTGACTTCCTTTTTAACAATTCTCCATCCCATGACTTATTAGGAATTATTGTGCCCTGTTCCAACTGTTGAATCAAATTCTTGGTAGTCTGATCCTGCTGCCAAGAAGCCTTAATTTTATCTAATAATGCAGGCTCAATTGAACTCACTCCCATTTGCAATAAAGCCATACCCTGCACCCTGGACAAAGCATCTGCAGCCAAATTTTCTCTACCCTGCTTATAGCAAATCTCATAGCTATATCCCATGAGCTTACACAACCATTTCTGCTGCAGTGGTGTCATTACCTTTTGTTCTAAGAGGTACTTTAAACTCTGGTGATCAGTCCTGATAACAAAATGCTTAACAATCAGATAATGATGCCACTGTTTTACTGCCATAATAATGGCCAACAGCTCTTTTTCATAAACAGGCCAGTTTTGTTGCCTAGTGGATCATGCCTTGCTTATAAAAGCCAGAGGGTGATTATATTGCATTAGCACAGCTCCCATTCCCTTTGATGAAGCATCAGTTTCAATAACAAATGTTTTAGTGAAATCAGGCAGACTTAAAACTGGTGGAGAACTTAATGCTTTCTTTAAATTCACAAAGGCTGTTTCTGCATGATCAGACCACTTAAACCCTTCCTTCTTGAGTAATTCATGTAATGGTTTTGCTACTGTGCCAAAATTCCTAATGAATCTTCTATAATACCCTGAAAGACCCAAAAATCCTCTCAATTGCTTCACATTGCTGGGTTTTGGCCAATCTTGGATGGCTGCAATTTTGACTGGATCTGTAGAAACACCATTTTTATTTATTATGTAGCCTAAATACTCCACTTGAGTACTGCCAAAAGAGCATTTAGATCTTTTTGCCTTCAATGTATTGAACCTCATCAACTGTAAAACTCTTTCCAAATCTAGCAAATGTTGCTCCCAACTGCGGCTATAGACTAAGATATCATCAAAGAAAACCAATGTAGACTTCCTCAAAACCTCCTTAAATGTAGAATTCATTAATGATTGGAAAGTAGCAGGTGCATTAGTGAGACCAAAAGGAAGCACCAGAAATTCATAATGTCCCTCATGAGTTTTGAAAGCTGTTTTGTGAATATCCCCTTCATACATTCTAACTTGATGATATCCTGATCTTAAATCCAATTTCGAAAAAATTATATCTCCTTGCAATTCATCTAATAGCTCCTCTATTAATGGAATTGGGAACACATCTTTCTTGGTTGCATCATTTAATTTTCTGTAGTCCACACACATACGCCAAGATCCATCTTTCTTCTTAACTAAAACCACTGGTGCTGCAAAGGCACTGTTACTGTGCCTAATTACTCCAGAATCCAACAATTCTTGGGTCATTTTCTCAATGATATCCTTCTGAGTACACTGGTATCTGTAGGGTTTCAAATTGAGATTCACCTTCTCATCCTTAAGCTCAATTCTATGGTCACACTGTCTTGGTGGTGGCAACCCAGTTGGTACTTGATGTGACCAATTTATACATATCGCCCACATCATTATTGGCCATTTTCTTAATTGTTTTAAGTCAATTTTGTGTGCATTTGGCGCATTTATGGTGTTTGATAGTGTTTTCAGGCTCTTAGCAGGTTACGCGTTCATTTGGCACATTTTCGGATGATTTTTAGGCCAAGAAGTTGATTCATGAGATCGAGAGTTGTTCAAGTGGAAAAGATAGAAAAATTCAGCAAGTTGTCAAGATTGAAGAAGTGTTGGCTGGTCCAGAAACTTTGGACTGCGCCGCAGTGGGGTTGATCAATGGCCACTGCGCCGCAGTCAATGTCAAGCCACTGCGCCGCAGTGGAAGTCCCACTGCGCCGCAGTGGGAATTTACACCCACTGCGCCGCAGTGGGAATGCACACCAGTCACTGCGCCGCAGTCAATGGATGCCAAGGCCACAACTTTCCAGTGGTTTAACACTGCGCCGCAGTGGGAAGTGTACAAGCCCCACTGCGCCGCAGTCGCGGGTCGAGAAAAAAGAAATGTTTTCCAGTGGATTACCACTGCGCCGCAGTGGGGGAGGTCGAAACCCACTGCGCCGCAGTGGAATGTCACCCACTGCGCCGCAGTGGGAAGTGTCACCCCACTGCGCCGCAGTGGGAAGTGTCAACCCCACTGCGCCGCAGTGGGAAGTGTACACCCCACTGCGCCGCAGTGGGAAGTGTACAAGCCCCACTGCGCCGCAGTGGGAAGTGTACAAGCCCCACTGCGCCGCAGTGGGAAGTGTACAACCCACTGCGCCGCAGTGGGAAGTGTACAACCCCACTGCGCCGCAGTGGGAAGTGTACAAGCCCCACTGCGCCGCAGTGGAAGTGTACAAGCCCACTGCGCCGCAGTGGGAAGTGTCACCCCACTGCGCCGCAGTGGGAAGTGTACAAGCCCCACTGCGCCGCAGTGGGAAGTGTACAAGCCCCACTGCGCCGCAGTGGAATGTCAACCCCACTGCGCCGCAGTGGGAAGTGTACTCCCACTGCGCCGTAGTGGGAATGCACACCAGTCACTGCGCCGCAGTCAATGGATGCCAAGGCCACAACTTTCCAGTGGTTTAACACTGCGCCGCAGTGGGAAGTGTACAAGCCCCACTGCGCCGCAGTCGGGAGTGAACACTGCGCCCAGTGGGAATGTACAGCCCACTGCGCCGCAGTGGGAATGCACACCCCACTGCGCCGCAGTCAATGGATGCCAAGGCCACAACTTTCCAGTGGTTTAACACTGCGCCGCAGTGGGAAGTGTACAAGCCCCACTGCGCCGCAGTCAATGGATGCCAAGGCCACAACTTTCCAGTGGTTTAACACTGCGCCGCAGTGGGAAGTGTACAAGCCCCACTGCGCCGCAGTGCGGGTTACCCACTGCGCCGCAGTGGGAATGCACACCAGTCACTGCGCCGCAGTCAATGGATGCCAAGGCCACAACTTTCCAGTGGTTTAACACTGCGCCGCAGTCAATGGATGCCAAGGCCACAACTTCCAGTCACTGCGCCGCAGTCAATGGATGCCAAGGCCACAACTTTCCAGTGGTTTAACACTGCGCCGCAGTGGGAAGTGTACAAGCCCCACTGCGCCGCAGTTGGGGAGTGTACAACCCCACTGCGCCGCAGTCAGCTGCACGGGGAATCAGGGTTACAACGCTTTTGCATCAGATTTGAAGGGGGTATAAATAGAAAACATAACCCTATTTCCCATTTATCAAGCTTTCTTTCTAGGAGCTGTTCTAGGCGAATTCCTCGAAGGATCATCTCAGATTTCATCAATTGATTCATTGAAGATTCAAGAACACCCATCTAGATCGTATCTACTTTTCCGTCTTTGCAATTTCTGTTCAAACAATTTGGTACAATATGTTCTATTTCTATTTCGTTTGTTATTTTCAATTTAGCATGAGTGGCTAGATTTATAATCATCCACTTTGATGAAACTTGATGAATGATATGATTGCAATATTTTAATTCAAGAGTTGATTCAATTATCGTTGTGTCGTGATCTTTATCAATTAATTCCTTGTGATTTATTCTTTTGATGTTGATGGTTTATGTGTTCATCGTTAGTGGTACTAGGTGAATATGTTTATCGTTTCAATTCGATTGTCTATGGTCGTTTGTCACCGGTTCATGGTATGACGGTGAATGTCAAAACTATAATAGGAGTTAATTGGTAAACGTGTTTAGAAACGGTTGGTGGTACCACGTTTTCATTCACATAGGTATAATTGGTAATTGGATAATCAAGCAAACTAATTGTTGGGGAGATTTTCTAGGCATTGGTGGTACCGGCTTGGGTAATTTAACTAGCAACTTAGGTGTTTGGGTTATTTGTGAGCGGTTGGTGGTACCACGCGAGCATTTTATCCTTTCACGATTATCTTGTCAACTCTAAATAATTTGAACTTTATCGTGTGCAATCGTAACTGAAGTCAAGTGGATTCGAAGTGGATGATCTTTATTCATACTGTTTGAACTTTCTTTACTTTTCAATTGTCTTGTAATTTCAATTTCTTTAAATTCAAATTGTCAAAGTGAGGTAGCAATTCGGCTACGGTTCCATCCTTTTCCCCAAACTACTTTAGCAAACAATTATTTCAAAACCAATCCCCGTGAACGAATTCGGACTTACCTTTTAGCTATACTATATACGAACGGGTCCACTGCCCGCAAGTGTGTATTAGTCAGTTTTAGGGTAATTCTTGTTTATAAATTTTAAACTCGATTTCACACATCAGTACTTCAAAAATATCAGTATATTTTCCCAACAATTCTTCTAAATCCTTATTTTTTTCAGTCATTCCCAAAACTGGTTGCAGCCTATTATTAGTAGATTCACTCTCTTGCAACAAATACAATTTTGCTTGTGCTATGCTCTCTGTATTAATCATCATGGTGGACAGTTTTTCCATTGAACACAAACTCACATTCTGTTGCTTGAGTCCCTTCAACTCAAACTTTTGACCATTTAATTGGAATTTCATGGTTAAATCTTTGAAATTCCATATAATGTCATTCAAGGTTTCTAACCATTGAACTCCCAAAATAATGTCATAGTTCACTAATTCCAACAACAACATATCAGCTTCAAACCAATTACCCTGCATCATCCACTTAAAATTTTGACACAAAGAACCACTAGCCATATTGTTACCCCATGCCATAGCTACTTTGACATTAGGAATATCCAACAAAAAACACCTCATTTTAATTCCTATGGTTTGGCTCATGAAATTGTGTGTTGACCCACTATCCACCAAAATGTGCAGTCTCCTAGTCCCTATAGACCCAACAATCTGCATTGTTGAATAAGATGGAATTCCTCTAAGAGCATTTAAACTTATTTGAGGTTCACACTGAATCATAGATCTATCTATTTCCTCAACTGCTTCCTCATTCTCATCCTCCTCCACTTCTATAATGAATAACTGTTTCTTCCCCTTACACACTTTACTATGACCCGCAGTAAACTTCTCATCACAGTAAAAACATTCATTCTTGGCCCTTTTTTCCTCCATAAATTTGGTATTTACTCTTCTTGGTGCCAAAGCAGTGGTTTGTGCATTAGTGGTGGGTGTAGCCAATAATGGTGGTTTAGTGGCATTGGTCCACTGGTTACCCCTGAACCCAGACCCCTTATAACCATTGTTGCTGCTAGTTCCAACCCCCACAGTGTGATTTAACATCTTATTTGACTGATTTTGTAATTTGGCCAGTGAATAAGTATCCTTCAAAGTCTTGGGTTGAAACATTTTTAATGGACACTTAATTTCAGGTTTTAGGCCCTCAATATACAAACTAATGGTGTATTCTTCACACAAATTCACTTTATTCAAGAGTTTGTCAAATGCATCAGAATATACCTCCAATTCTTCAGTCTGAGTGAGTGCTTTTAATGCCCTCATGGCATCCTCCATTGATGAATCTCCAAATCTGGCCATGGCAGATCTTGAATACTCATCCCATCTGATTTGATTTATCTCCTTCGCACTTGATTTGATGTATCCCTGGTGCCAAGAAAGTGCTCTCCCATCCATGTGAACCGCTGCATACCTCACTTTTCTGTCTTCAGGAGTTTCATCAATGGTGAAGAAATGGTCACATTTGTATAACCATCCCTCCACGTCATCCCCCTCAAATCTTGGGAAATCAAGTTTTGCGAGGCGGTTATTGCTAAATCTTTCCCCTCCAACTGCTCTGACCATCACCGTTGACCTTTGTTTCTCCATTTCCGCCATTTGTGCTAACAGAGTTTGAACGGTTGACCTAAGTGAAATCATCTCATTTTGAGTTGTTGTCACTTCTTTTGTTAATCTTTCATTGTCCTTCGCTAATTTTTCCATTTCTTGTGTTTGATTTCGTGTTCCCATCGTGAATTCCCCAATTTTTGGTCTGAAAATCACAAAACCAGTTCGCCGGAGAAGACTGCTTCACCGGAGAAGATGATCGGAATCGTCGCCGGCCGAGAATTCGCTGGCTCTGATACCAAAATGATAGAAGAATTCTATAGAAGAGAGAAATTGTAATTTTTATTGATTATCAACTGTCTTTACAAATGGAAAAATACAATCAATATAAAGGAAATACCAGAGGCGGTTAACCGTCCGTAACAACTTTCAAACATCATACAATTTTGGCATAACTAGTCCCTCAACTATCTAATTTGTCAATTCTTGATTAAACTCTATTTTACATGTAACAAGGGGTTTCTAAATGTAACCAATGAAAGCAGTTTCATTTTCTCTTCTTACTAATCATGTTCTGTCTTTTTTCCTTACTCTCGATCAGGCTCAATTCTTGTTAGAATTCGGGTTCTGATTGATAGAGTATTATATCGCTATTATATGCTCGTGTTTGGGGTTAAATTTCCGTAAGTGATTTCTGGCCTCAACACTTGAAGTGGTTTCTTATCTCTTTATTCCTGAAATCGATTCCTTTAGACTCTGGTTTCTCGGATCTTATCTGGTTTTTTGGTTCTCTGTATTGGACTTGATATTTTTGATAGAGATTTGAGTTTGGTCATTGAAGAACCGTATTACTGTACCTTTAGTTCTTTGTTGGGCCAAGAATATTGTGTATCATCTTTTTATGACCCTTATTCAGTGCCGTGGAATTACCGTGGGCGACCCAATTTGAATATTAAATAGCAATAGGATATTGCTGGATCGGAAAGTAAATCTTGCTGCATTTTCTGATTGGGGTGACTTCTTTGATCTGGTCCTTTGCCGAGTTATGTAATCCTAAGTGACCATATTGCCTGGGTTACCCCCTATAGGGCACCCCCACTGTGAGTTTTTTGTAAACCTTTTTTATATCTTTTCACATTAGGCATATCTGGCTGGGTTAGGAGTACCAGCATTTGTTGAGCTTGAGACAGGGAGAGACATCCCCTGTTTGCTTGTTTTAACTGTTGCATTTAGGCATCTAGGTTTTACATTTGCATATTCAGTTCTGGTCTGTTTCTTGCTCTTGGTGTTACTAATTGGGTTTCTTGTTTTTTTTTTTGTCACTCATATTGCTTCTTCCGCTGCTGCGTTAGTCTGCTATGTTCTTTCCTTTGGCATTGTTGCTTATTTCTTCGTGTTGATAGTCTCTGATTATGTGGTATGCTTTTAGTTTTCATCTTCACTACTTATTTGATTGTCATTTGGTCTGGTTGTTAACTACTTTGTGCTTGTTTGAAATCTTCATATGCTTGATGTTTTGTTACTAAGTAGTTGCTCAACTCAATTTTTTGATCGGCACTAACAGCTTTGTTTTTTGGTACTCATTGCCTAGTTTTGATACTATTTGTTCAGTTTAGCTGCTTAGTTATGCTCGGTGGTAAGGTTTTTTGCTCGTCAATATTGCATGATTCTGCTTATTGCTTGACGGTTCCATTTTAGGTGTTTGATCTGGTATACTAATGTTGTGGCTGTAGTATACCAAATTAGAAGTTCTTTAGTTGACAAGAAGGATAACATGTGGTTTATCGTTTTTTAGCTAAAGGAGTTGATGTTTTCGGGAAAGTCTATAGCTTAATGTGTTTTTGTAGTTAGTGGCTACAAAATTTGGTTAAATTTTTCCTGTGGTGACTTGAGTAAGATAATTTCTAGTCGACAATAGGAGTTATAGTGGTGCCTTGATTAGGCGTTTGGTTGTCTTATATGATGCTTAGGTACCTTAAAGTTTTGGAAAGTTGTTAATGAGGTCTGTATTGGTGACTTATTGATAGTAACTTGGTACGAGTTTCATGGTTGTATATGGTTTGAGAGACAAACTGTATGGTAAGGATGCAAACTGCAATAGTTGTTGGTCTCATATTTTGTGGATTACTTCGGCTCATCAGGTGAAGGTAGTCTGAAAAACTGGTTTGTTTCTTGGTTCTTCTTGTCGTGTCTTGGTCTCTTACTTTTTAACTTGAATTTATGGGCGTATTCAATTGTTAATCTAATTGTGCAATTCTTACTATGCACTTGTTCCTTATTTCAGTCTCTGCTTTATGTTTGATATTTTCGACCTCTTTGACTTAATCATAAATTTGTTGTTTCTGGTTGTCTAGTATTGTTTGGCTTTTTTATGCATCATGCTAGTTATGATTTGCTTATTATTTGTGATGCTTTAAATGACCGATTTGTTATATGTGGATCTTAGACCCTTCATTATACCCCTCATATGTGTTTTGGGCATTCTTAGCCGATTATGGCAGCCCCTTTTTTCTTGTTTTGGGCATTCTTAGTCTTCATGACGGCCCCTCTTATTTGTCTTAGTTGATTTGTGTGACCCTTGTTGTTCGGTTTATGGTTGTATGATGGTTGTTTAGGATTTTTTTTACCTTGCTTGGTTGGTGATTGATATATGTTTTGACCATGAGACTGTAGTGCAGATTGCTGCAGGCAATGATTGGGTTTTTTTTCTTATTTGGGTGTGGATACAAAGTTCACATTCAGTAAGGTGGTTTTTTACTTATAAGAAAACCGTTGGTTGTTTTTATCTTTACATTATGTTTGCAAGGTGTTGGTTGTTTAGTTTGGGTTAAAATTGCTCCTTTTCTGTGATGAGGTCATAAAAGTTTCCCTTAACTCAAATTAGTCTTTATGTTCTTTGTATGTTTAGTTGTTTGCTTTACTTGTGAAGTTGTAAAAGTTTTTGGTTAAGTTGGATTAGTCTTTATATTCCTCTGACTCCTGTTTGTTTGGTATATGTCTTATGTTGTTCCAGACATCTCTTATGATTCATATTATTCATCTTATGACTATTTGTGTGATGTTGTTTTCGAATACTTCTATTCTGTTGATTATATCTAGCATATTGTTAGATATTATTGTTGTTTCTTCAAAGGTTTACTTCTCATCAGTGTTGGTTGGAAGGATTATTGTGGATGATGTAATTGATATATTGTGTTGTTCCCTCGCATTTATGCCTACATAAGCTGATCATTCATGTTAAGGGAACTTTCCTTATATATTTCTTGTTTGGGTTTAATTCTCATTTGTATCTTCAATCTTGTTGTTAGATGTGTTTTTTTTCTATGTCTTTTACTATTGGTTATTACTATATGTTTTGGTATCTAACTACAAGCTTGAGGGGGGAATATGTGTATTTTTCTAGTCTTGGGAAGTTTTTGTTTCAAATATTTGAATCTTAAAACTTTTTTTAACTCAAACCTTGTTTTTATCTTGGTCAAATCTTAAAGTTATGTTTTTTAAAATCTTGAAATCGTAAAACTTGTTTTATATATTTATTGAATCTTGAAGACAATTGGCCATTTCCCTGTTCATTTTGTTGGTTGGATGTTCGTGTCATTTTATCATATTTATTCTTAAATTGTTATTAGTTAATCTGTCGTATTGTTGAACTCTAGGATGAGAAGTGTGGAGCTCCAGCTGACTTGCTGAGACATTGGGAAATTGAGTACTTTCTACCCAGGTCAGCGGGGAAATATATCCATAACGTGTTGAGGGAGCCACTAAAGTCTCACAAGTTCAATACCGGAAGTGACTGCGAAGTGATTGCCCATCTTTATAAAGTATATGGAGAAGTCTTTGCCCATATGCTGGATGGAATGTTCTCTCTTGTGCTTTTACATGGCAGCTAGGGATGCAATCGGTATCACTCCACTTTACTTGGGTTTGGGTCTTGATGATTCTGTGTGGTTTGCATCAGAAATGAAGGCCTTGAGTGATGACTGTGAACAACTTATGATCTTTCTTCCGGGCCATATATATTCTAGCAAAACTGCAGCTATATGTTATCGGATCTCTAGTCCAGTTCTTGTGTCGGGTGACCAAGTTCAGTTGGTTTGATGATGATAGTTCAGAGATGCTGTCAAAGACTCCACAATTTTTTTGATCCAGGCATCACCGGGTCATGTTTCTTTTGGTTTAAAGATACTAAATCAGCTTGTGTCTGAGATAAATGAGGCCTAAATTGGATAATTGTTGGTTGTTGACAATTGGTAGCTTTGTGCGAGAGACTTTACAATTCACAAGACTGGAATGAGCTCATGATGAGAATATTCTAAAGTGCTTTTCAGCAAATACTGATTACATGTCACAATGTCCGTACATACTTGACAATGCTTCAACACCATATGTCCCTTTTGGTGTACCTTTGTCTAGAGGCCTTGATTCGTCGCTTGTTGCTGCTGTTGCTTCACGGCATCTGATTGATTCGGAACTTAATGTCAGTGGGGATCACAGTTGCATACCACCTTTTGCATTGGAAGGTTTCTCCTGATTTTGATCGCTGCCAGAGAGATAGCTTATTATCTTAAAACCTGCCACCATGAGATCTACTTTTCTATCCAGGAAGGAATTTATGCACTTGAGGCCATTTACCATATTGAAACCTATGATGTAACCACTATTGGAGCTAGCACACCATGGAAATTTGGGAATGTATAGTTGATTTTTACCACAACATGCCTATCAGCAATTCTATTCAAGCTTCTCTAAATGGAAATGATTTGTGATTGTCTTATTGGATAAATACTAAACTGGTCTCGTTTTTGCTTCTCTACTACTATTATGGTGCAGTTTTGCTACAGATCAACATCATGAGAACTAAGAAGGCTTGTAAATTTTTTCCTATAATTTGAGATCATTTTTTTTGTTATACGGTTTTAGCCCATGTTAGTGCACTTGGGGTGAAAGACCTTCGGTGTGACTGACATTCCGGCTGCCCACATTCAGTGCACTTGGGGTGTGAGATTTTCGGTGTGACCGAGTGTTCCGGCTTTGTGAACCGTTCTTTGTTTGCGGGGATTATGTTTCTTGGTTTCCTTATTGTTTCAGGTTATTCTTGACCCATCTTTCTTGTTCTATTGGGTCGAGCTTTGTTAGTATGGCATTCTACGTTTGGTAGGAACATGCCAGCCGCTAAGATTGTGGGGGGTGTTAGAGAAATGAGTTGATTATCAATCTTAGCTTTGTACATGGAACTAATGCTGCAACTGATATTGAATATGGGCTAGATTGAAAGATTGATGGGCCAAAGTATCTTATGGGTTAAACAAACTGATGGGCCTAAGGTTTACACTTTAGAGCAAAGGATTGGACATTGGCACCTTCACAACTTAACGGCTCTATTTTGTTTTAGCTTATATTCACACTTGGCTGCCAAAGGAAAAATCATGAGAGCACCAACAATGTAGCCGTTTAACTCTCTCCTCCTTCTGCCTTAATAAAATTTCTTTCTTTCTATATTTATGTAATTGATCTCTTAGAGATGAGATGAGATCATCTAAATAACATTATTATTGTAATATTAACTGTCATAATAATGAAAGCAAAGAATCGGGCCTGCCCTTGTTTAATTGTTTGATTGTTGATCTGAATTGATATCTGAATTGTTAATCTTAAATTGTTAGTCTTCAATTCCAAATTTCATTCTCAGTATTGAACAAAGCCAAAGATTTTTGGCAATTCGGGAAGAGTGTTGGACACGCTCTCTTTGTTCTAAATGCATCTCTTAGCCCAAGCAATAAATTTCGGAGATTCTTGTTCAAAGTTGAACTTTCCATAGTGTTCATAAGCTAGAAACCATGAATAAAATGGGATCAAAGATACATCTAGGCAGCCAAAATTTTCACCTCCAAAGTAAAGTTTGTCTCCAAGCTCTCGTTCTAGCAATTTAAGGCAATCTATGAACTCTTTCCTTGATGCTTCATGTTCTTCCCCTTTTAACGTGCACAAATTTCTCCCAATTTGGTATATCTTAATTCACATACACAAAGATAGACAAAAGTTTACATTCAATACAAACTAGCCACACGTCACTAACATTATAGCAGGTTCAACAGTACTATGGGACTAGGCGGTCGTTTTAGGCCCCAGAAATTTAAGGTCTCAATATTTTGTATACTAGACTTAATGTTTGGGCTTTGAATTAAGTACCATTATATAATTTGCATTGCAGTAACATCCATCTGTATTTTTTTATTACAAGTAGTTCAATAAACTACTTTTTTTTTGTTTAATGACGTTAATTTATATGTTAATGAACTTAGGCTCCCAAAACTTATCTCGCTTAAGGCATTTAAAAACCTTAAGCCGGCACACTTAACATGTTAATATCGAGAAGTGTACAACCAAAAATCATGGAAAGACAAATTACCTTCTTGGTGCTAAAATCGGCCCAAAATCTAGCATTAGCGTTAGCATAAGGATCACAAGGAAACAAAGGAGCTTTATCATTCCAAACTTCATCAATATATTCAACAATAATGCTAGACTCACATATGGGCTTGTCATTGTGAATTAAAACTGGGATTTGCTTGCACTACTACAAAAATGGAAAATTCCGACGGCCAATTTCCGTCGGAAATCCGTCGATTTGCTTGCCTTTACCGACGGATTTCCGACGGAAACTGGGCGTCAAAAAAACACGCGTGAGTAACTACACTTCCGTCGGAAACTTTTATTTCCGACAGAAATGTCTGTCAGAACATTTGTCGGGAAAATTGTTGGATCAAAATTAATTCTGTCGGAAAACCAAAAACATTAGCTACGGATTTCCGACAGATTACAAAAAAAATATTAAAAAATGAAAAATTAAAGTTTTTTAATGCCCATTTTTACAATTTTCATAAAAAAATGAAACAAAACAAACATTAACATAAATAAATCTCATCTTCAACCAAATAACTTTCATTTACATATAATAATATTCATTTACACATCAATATTTACATTTAAATCTCATTTACAACAATACATCTAATCTACATACAATAAATCTAATCTACATCAACCAAATTCTTGCATTTCTTTTTCTTCCATTTAAACCCGAAAATTAACTCAAGATATTTATTAAAAACCAAATATTACAATATCTAATACAAATTACAAAATTAAAAAAAAAACCCAAAAATATATAGATATATATATTTGACTCCTTTACTTCCTGTAACAACATATAGAAAAAAAGAAACATTACTCAAATATAAAAACAAGTTAGTAAATATACACAAGTATATATATGATAGATTTAAGAAAAAATTACATCAAATCGTCCTTGAGGTGGCGGATCTAACCGAAAAAATAACAACAACCTTAGATCTGAACCAATAAATTACGACAACCCTTAGATCTGACCGAAATCGGATCTAACTCCACCAAACAACCATAAATTGGATCTAACTCAAGCAAATAGCCATAGATCTAATCTGACCAAAATCCACGCGTAGATGCCATGAAACACAAAGAAATCGACCAGATCTAACTCGGATCTAAGTCGGATTTTATTTATATATACATATACTTTCGGTTTTTTAGGTTTTTGAGTATATAGATATATATGATTTGTTGTATAAACCGAGTTTTAATGGCACTTTCTTGATTGAAAACAGATTTGTTGTATGAACCTAGCAAATGAGAGTTTTGTAGAGAGAGAGAGAGGGGATTCGGCTGGAGAGGGAGGGAGGAGAGGAGAGAGAGAATGAAGGTGAAAATGTGGAAAATTTGTTAAGGAAAATGGGGGTTTTGTTTCCACATTTCAAGATTTGGTCTTGTTTGACTTCCTCTTTGACTCCACTCGACTCGACGATTCAAAGAAACTCAAAACTCGTTAATTTATTTTTTTGTCAAGTTTAGTCCCACAAAAGCCGTATTTTTTATTCGAACCCCAATAAAGCTATTAGATACAAGTTGGAGTACTTTCCAAACAATTAGCCCTGTCAAACAACTCCATCCCCAAAATTAAATATATGTTGACTTGTTCATCCAGTTAATTGAGAGTTGCTTTTTTTTTATCTAACATTCAATCGGAATATGACATCAGAAAACTTTTCCGTGTAATGGTGACATTTTACACGTATCTTAAATAACAAGTGGTTGACCATAGCACGTTATAAATATTAAGAAGGAAAACACCAAAGCTTAATATCCCTAAAAATCGAACTTAAGACCTTGGGTAAACATAAGTGATGATATACCCTCCCAGCGGTACGCAGGACCTATCACACAAAGGAACAATAACACGTTGCGATAAAAAGGTCCGTCCGTAACGAGGGATCTCGCAGAAGTTAAAAGAGATAAGAGATTAATCCCCTATAAAATCAGGATTCACTCTTATCACTTCCAGCCGATAATTAGGGAAATAATATTCCCGGCCTAAGACTTAGGAAACCCTAAAGAGGCCTACTTGTTTTCCAAGACTATTCCTCCCTATAAAAGGAGGAACTAAAGACCTTTCAAGGCATTCAAATACACACTCAACCACACATATAACACCTACTCGTTCGACTGGCGTAAAGAGGCTAGAACCCTACCTTCGGGGAATCGCCAGCGAACGACCCTAAGACACCCATCATCCCATCTTCGACCTAACCCCGGTTCGGTGTACAAACATTTGGCGCCATCCGTGGGACCCTACACTCGGATCCCAAAACCACTCTCGATTCTGTTTTTTGCGTCGAACCAAAATTAGGAAGAAATGGCCGATGTTCCACCAGGATTTGGGCAAGATTCCCATCAGGCGGCCGGAAATGAACCTGGGGGAAATACTCTGTAACACCCGTCGTTTAAAAACTTGGATTTTTCAAAACTTTGCCAAACGGCATTTAAAATAAGCGGAAAGGATCACTTTCAAAATCTGCCCCATCCGTAACGAATGGTACCTTTAAAATTTGGTGTTACTACTAGCATCATCAAAACAATAAAAGTAAATCCAAGCTTTGGCACCAACATAAATGCCACATTAATACAAGTCTTTAAACATAAATGAAATAGCCAAACATGAGGCTAAAAGGAAGTCTAAGCGTTTAATGTCTTAGCTAAGCTTCTTTATTCGTCTACCCAAGTCTCACCAAGCTAATCCTCGCCTAGCTCACTTGATTATCCTGAAGGCACAACATTTTCAAAGAACAAGTGTTAGCTAATAAAATTAGCTAAGTAAGATAACATAACTTGAAAACGTTTGCCAACTTCATATATTAACAAATCTTTCATCATTATACATACATAATCATTTCATCATTTCAAGCATACATAATCATTTCATCATTCATACATACATAATCATTTCATCATTTCATACATACATAATCATTTCATCATTTCATACATACATAATCATTTCATCATTCATACATACATAATCATTTCATCATTTCATAGCATACATAATCATTTCATCATCTCATACATACATAATCATTTCATCATTTCATACATACATAATCATTTCATCATTTCATAGCATACATAATCATTTCATCATCTCATACATACATAATCATTTCATCATTTCATACATACATAATCATTTCATCATTTCATAGCATACATAATCATTTCATCATTCATACATACATAATCATTTCATCATTTCATACATACATAATCATTTCATCATTTCATAGCATACATAATCATTTCATCATTCATACATACATAATCATTTCATCATTTCATACATACATAATCATTTCATCATTTCATAGCATACATAATCATTTCATCATTCATACATACATAATCATTTCATCATTTCATACATACATAATCATTTCATCATTTCATAGCATACATAATCATTTCATCATTCATACATACATAATCATTTCATCATTTCATACATACATAATCATTTCATCATTTCATACATACATAATCATTTCATCATTCATACATACATAATCATTTCATCATTTCATAGCATACATAATCATTTCATCATCTCATACATACATAATCATTTCATCATTTCATACATACATAATCATTTCATCATTTCATAGCATACATAATCATTTCATCATCTCATACATACATAATCATTTCATCATTTCATACATACATAATCATTTCATCATTTCATAGCATACATAATCATTTCATCATTCATACATACATAATCATTTCATCATTTCATACATACATAATCATTTCATCATTTCATAGCATACATAATCATTTCATCATTCATACATACATAATCATTTCATCATTTCATACATACATAATCATTTCATCATTTCATAGCATACATAATCATTTCATCATTCATACATACATAATCATTTCATCATTTCATACATACATAATCATTTCATCATTTCATAGCATACATAATCATTTCATCATTCATACATACATAATCATTTCATCATTTCATACATACATAATCATTTCATCATTTCATACATACATAATCATTTCATCATTCATACATACATAATCATTTCATCATTTCATAGCATACATATCATTTCATCATTTCATACATACATAATCATTTCATCATTTCATACATTTATAATCATTTCATCATCTCATACATATATACTTACCACATACCATTGATTCATCATCTCATACATACATAATCAATTCATCATCTCATGCATTTATTTCATCATCTCATACATACATAATCATTTCATCATCTCATACATACATAATCATTTCATCATTTCATACATACATAATCATTTCATCATCTCATACATACATAATCATTTCATCATTCATACATACATAATCATTTCATCATTTCATGCATTTATAATCAAATCATCATCTCATGCATATATAATCATTTCATCATTTCATACATACATAATCATTTCATCATTTCATACATACATAATCATTTCATCATCTCATGCATATATACTTACCACATACCATTGCAACCTGCATATGAATGTTAATCATCATAAACGGTAAGTAATATATCCCTTTGCAACCTCCCATAGTCACCCGTGAATATAAAATGTACATACATATTCAATTGGAAGGTTTAACTTATGAAAACGTGTTTTGTTGTACCAACAGGTGACAAAAGATGTTATCTTACCTCGATACAGCTTACCAACAAGTTAAATGTATCTTATAGTGCTTGCTAAGTGCTCCCGACAACCTAGAATGAGTATAAGATCGAAACATAAGCTAAACGAAATGTTTTATAAAAACTGGACAAGAGGTGCGTCGCACCTCCCACATGGTGCGTCGCACAAAATCATCAGGGGAATTCTAAACATAAGCAGGTGCGCCGCACCAACCCCTTTGGTGCGCCGCATAAAATGATCAGAAATTCTGAACATATGAATGTGCGCCGCACCTACCCTTGGTGCGTCGCATATCGGGCTTTTGGCTGAACACCATTTTTCCAAAATGGCCTGTGGTGCGCCGCACCACCCTACTGGTGCGTCGCACCTGGAGTGTCGACCAGAAACCTAATCTTTGTTCTATGATCAAACGAATTCCATACGAACCCATACCCCAAATCCAACCTGGGGACTTAAAATTAATCCTTTCAATTGCACTTTCATCAACTTAAACCATCCTATTAATCCCTTAATCCTTTACATCATAATTCAATCTTTAAAACACCCGAACGACATGAATTCAATAAACGTTTGATCAAATAACCCAACCCAAACCCTATGGCCTGGATCGAAATCACTACTAAGACATACATGATCAGATTTAAGAGTAAGATCAGCCATAATACCTGTAGATGACTTCGAGGATTCGAAATCTTAATCAAACTTGATCGAAACGACACGAAATGATTGATTCTTGGAGGAAACTTGTCTTGAGAGGGAGGGGATCTGTTCCTAGGGCTTAATCACGAAAATTTGCAGCTATTGGGGTCTCACTAGACCTTAAACTCCTGACCATAAGTTTCCTTTAGTGCCCATAGGCCCCTCGACTTCCTAAACTTTACTTTCGTAGCTTAATTAACCTACCGGGAGACTTAACGATCTAACAAGCACTTAACTTTCATACTTTACTTTAAATTACTTTCATTTAATTCACTTTACTTCATTTCATATTAAACACATAAGCATTTAATCACATAATCCCCTATAAGGCACATAAACATAATAGACTTGACGTTAACTAACGGAAAGTCAAATAGTCAAACATAAAACGTTTGGGATGTTACAATTACCTCCCCCTTAAGAGGATTCCGTCCTCGGAATCGCCTCAGAAGTGAACAAATCTGGATATTTCTCTTTCATCACCGACTCGGTCTCCCAAGTTAAACTTTCACCGTGGTTATGCTTCCATTTAATCAACACGAGATCAATCAACTTTCGGCGAAGTTTCTTTTGCTTTCTTTCGAGTATCGCTACTGGTTCATCCACTATTCTTTTCTGAGGATTAATGCTCACATCCTCAATTGGAATAACACTTGACTCATTGGCCAAACACTTCCTCAAATACGAAACATGAAATGTGTGGTGAATTCCATCCAATTCTGGGGGTAGTTCTAATTGATAAGCTACATCCTTGATACGTTTCAGAATTTTGAAAGGTCCTATGAAACGTGGGCTTAGCTTTCCCTTCTTTCCAAAACGAATTACTCCTTTCCATGGGGAAACTTTCAGCATTACCAAATCACCAACTTGGAACTCAATTGGCTTCCTTTTCTTGTCGGCATAAGTCTTTTGTCTTTCTCTAGCCACACGAAGTGCTTCCTTTGCCACATTAACTTTTTCAGCTGAGATTTCAATGATTTCAGGACCCGTAAACTGCTTTTCACCGGGTTCCATCCAACAACTCGGAGTCCTACATCTCCTACCATAAAGCATTTCAAATGGTGGCATTCCAATACTTGCATGGTGGCTGTTATTATAAGTGAATTCGATCAATTTCAAGTGTTCATCCCATGCTCCACCATACTCTAATACACAAGCTCTCAACATGTCTTCCAACGTTTGTATGGTCCTTTCACTTTGCCCATCAGTTTGAGGGTGATAGGCGGTGCTCAAATTAATTCTAGTACCTAACTCTCGCTGAAGACCCTTCCAAAAGTTAGACACAAATCTCGTGTCTCGGTCTGAAACAATGGATAAAGGAACACCATGCTTTGCCACGATCTCATCCACATACATCTTTGCCATCTTAGTTAGTGGTACATCTTGTCTTGTTGCCAAGAAATGAGCACTCTTTGTCAATCTATCCACAATAACCCATACCATGTCATTTCCTTTCGGTGTTCTTGGTAGTTTGGTCACAAAATCCATAGTAATATGGTCCCATTTCCATTCCGGAATCTCCAATTGATGCAACATTCCATATGGCTTTTTGTGATCAGCTTTCACACGTGCACACGTCAAACATCTTTCAACAAAATGAGCAACTTCTCCCTTAATGTTTGGCCACCAATAGATGGGCTTCAAATCTGCATACATCTTGGTAATACCTGGATGGACTGAATATCTTGACCTATGAGCTTCTTCAAGGATCAATTCTCGGTTACCACCAAGCAATGGTACCCATATTCGACCCTTATAAGTCTTAAATCCACGGCTGTTCGTCTCCATCACAAGTCTTCTCTTCTTTCCAATACTCTCATTATCGATATTATCCTTCATTAAAGCCTTAACTTGTGCTTCCTTGATGCGGTCGAGTAACCCCGACTTGGCTTGAACAACCATGCTCATCAATCTACAAGAAAAATTCTGCACTTTCCTACTTAATGCATCCGCCACCACATTGGCTTTACCGGGATGATATTTAATCTCGCAATCATAATCTTTCAGAAGTTCCATCCATCTCCTTTGCCTTACATTCATTTCCTTTTGTGAGAACACATATTGCAAACTCTTATGATCCGTAAACAATGTACATTTGGTGCCATATAAGTAATGCCTCCACAACTTCAAAGCAAACACTACTGCAGCCAATTCAAGATCATGGGTCGGGTAATTCTTTTCATGAGGCTTCAACTGACGTGAAGCATATGCAATAACTTTGTCCCTTTGCATAAGGACACAACCCAAACCTGAAATAGAAGCATCACTATAAACAACAAGATCATCAGTACCTTCGGGTAAGGCTAGGACAGGAGCTTCACATAACTTTGTCTTAAGCGTTTGAAAGGCCTTTTCTTGAGCTTCCGTCCATACAAACTTTACTCCTTTCTTTGTCAATTCAGTCATTGGCTTAGCTATTCGGGAGAAATCTTGAATAAACCTCCTATAATAGCCAGCTAAACCGAGAAAACTCTTAATCTCCGTGGGTGTCTTTGGCTGTTCCCATTTAGATACAGCTTCAATCTTGGCAGGATCAACTTTAATACCTTCAGAAGAGATAACATGCCCGAGAAATTGAACTTCTCGGAGCCAGAATTCACACTTGGAGAACTTTGCATATAACTTTTTCTCTCTAAGAACCTCAAGAACAGCTCTTAAGTGCTCACGGTGCTCGGCTTCGGACTTTGAATAAATTAGAATATCGTCAATGAAGACAATCACAAAATGATCTAAGAATGGGCGACATACCCGATTCATTAAATCCATAAAAGCGGCTGGAGCATTTGTCAACCCAAAAGGCATGACAAGAAACTCATAGTGCCCATAACGTGTACGAAAAGCTGTCTTGGCCACATCTTCCTTTTTGACTTTTAATTGATGATAGCCAGACCGCAAATCAATCTTAGAGAAGTAAGAGCACCATGGAGCTGATCAAAAAGATCATCAATACGCGGGAGAGGATACTTATTCTTAACCGTTCGCTTATTCAACTCACGGTAGTCTATGCACATGCGCATAGAACCGTCTTTCTTTTTGACAAAAAGAACCGGAGCTCCCCAAGGCGAGGAACTTGGTTGTATGAAACCTTTGTCAAGTAGCTCTTGAAGCTGGGACATTAACTCTTTCATTTCTGTGGGAGCTAAACGATATGGTGCTTTTGCAATAGGAGTAGCACCAGGTACGAGATCAATCTGAAAGATGACCTCTCGGTCGGGAGGAATACCGGGAAGATCATCCGGAAAGACATCAGAAAATTCAGAAACTACATCAACATTAGGGATCGGAGACTTCCCTTTTCGTGTATCGATAACATAGGCAAGAAAGTGATTCTTGTTATGCCGAATGCAATTGAGAGCCTTCATCAAATTAATAATCTTTATGCTCCCCTTCTTCTTGTCTCCATAAACGGAAATGACCTCACCATCCGGAGTAGCGAATCGTACAACCTTTTGAGAACATATAATAGTAGCATCATTTTGAGACAACCAGTCCATACCTATCACTATATCAAAACCGGCTAAGTCCCCCCCCCCCCCCCCCCCCCCCCCCCCCCCCCCCCCCCCCCCCCCCCCCCCCCCCCCCCCCCCCCCCCCCCCCCCCCCCCCCCCCCCCCCCCCCCCCCCCCCCCCCCCCCCCCCCCCCCCCCCCCCCCCCCCCCCCCCCCCCCCCCCCCCCCCCCCCCCCCCCCCCCCCCCCCCCCCCCCCCCCCCCCCCCCCCCCCCCCCCCCCCCCCCCCCCCCCCCCCCCCCCCCCCCCCCCCCCCCCCCCCCCCCCCCCCCCCCCCCCCCCCCCCCCCCCCCCCCCCCCCCCCCCCCCCCCCCCCCCCCCCCCCCCCCCCCCCCCCCCCCCCCCCCCCCCCCCCCCCCCCCCCCCCCCCCCCCCCCCCCCCCCCCCCCCCCCCCCCCCCCCCCCCCCCCCCCCCCCCCCCCCCCCCCCCCCCCCCCCCCCCCCCCCCCCCCCCCCCCCCCCCCCCCCCCCCCCCCCCCCCCCCCCCCCCCCCCCCCCCCCCCCCCCCCCCCCCCCCCCCCCCCCCCCCCCCCCCCCCCCCCCCCCCCCCCCCCCCCCCCCCCCCCCCCCCCCCCCCCCCCCCCCCCCCCCCCCCCCCCCCCCCCCCCCCCCCCCCCCCCCCCCCCCCCCCCCCCCCCCCCCCCCCCCCCCCCCCCCCCCCCCCCCCCCCCCCCCCCCCCCCCCCCCCCCCCCCCCCCCCCCCCCCCCCCCCCCCCCCCCCCCCCCCCCCCCCCCCCCCCCCCCCCCCCCCCCCCCCCCCCCCCCCCCCCCCCCCCCCCCCCCCCCCCCCCCCCCCCCCCCCCCCCCCCCCCCCCCCCCCCCCCCCCCCCCCCCCCCCCCCCCCCCCCCCCCCCCCCCCCCCCCCCCCCCCCCCCCCCCCCCCCCCCCCCCCCCCCCCCCCCCCCCCCCCCCCCCCCCCCCCCCCCCCCCCCCCCCCCCCCCCCCCCCCCCCCCCCCCCCCCCCCCCCCCCCCCCCCCCCCCCCCCCCCCCCCCCCCCCCCCCCCCCCCCCCCCCCCCCCCCCCCCCCCCCCCCCCCCCCCCCCCCCCCCCCCCCCCCCCCCCCCCCCCCCCCCCCCCCCCCCCCCCCCCCCCCCCCCCCCCCCCCCCCCCCCCCCCCCCCCCCCCCCCCCCCCCCCCCCCCCCCCCCCCCCCCCCCCCCCCCCCCCCCCCCCCCCCCCCCCCCCCCCCCCCCCCCCCCCCCCCCCCCCCCCCCCCCCCCCCCCCCCCCCCCCCCCCCCCCCCCCCCCCCCCCCCCCCCCCCCCCCCCCCCCCCCCCCCCCCCCCCCCCCCCCCCCCCCCCCCCCCCCCCCCCCCCCCCCCCCCCCCCCCCCCCCCCCCCCCCCCCCCCCCCCCCCCCCCCCCCCCCCCCCCCCCCCCCCCCCCCCCCCCCCCCCCCCCCCCCCCCCCCCCCCCCCCCCCCCCCCCCCCCCCCCCCCCCCCCCCCCCCCCCCCCCCCCCCCCCCCCCCCCCCCCCCCACCGCCACAAGTATCACACCTTCGGGTCTTATCTGAACATGGACCCGAGTGAGGCGCCTTACAAGTACCACACCAATTCTTTGGCTTTGCATAGCTGCTGCCCCCATTTCTTGAAGACGGACCTTTCTTGAACTTCCTATTAGATCCACTTGATCCATCATGCTTCCTTTTTAAACCTGATTGCTTATCATCATTAGCTTTCACTACAACCTTTTCACCCTTGAAATCATCATCCAACCTCTTGGACTCCTTAATCGCAGCAGACAATGTAATATGTTGTCTACAAAGGCCACGATAGCTAGCGGGAAGACCATCACAGTAAGCTTCAACCTGATCCACATCTCTACGAACCAAATGACCAACAAACTTAAGCTTTTCCATAAATGAGTGGGCATATTCAGTTATGGCACCCGGCTTAGCTGTTAAAGCTCTGAATTCTTTCTCAATCAACCTCAGTTCACGAGTACCCACATATTCTTCCAAGAACTTCTCCTTAAAGGTACCCCAAGGCATATTAGCTAGCACCTCGGGGGTCAAAGAAATAGTAGCAACCCTCCACCAATTACGAGCATTCTTCTTCAACATACGGGAAGCACACAATACCTTCATATCCTCAGGGCAATAACATGAAGCAAACACAACCTCGATATCATCCAACCATTCCATGGCACCTACAGCATCTAGAGTACCATCAAATGCCTTTGCTCCACATTTCTGAAAGCTCTCATACTTAAAGTTACTAGTACGAGGAGCGACTACAACACGAGGCTCCACCACATTATTAACACCATTCACATTAGCAACAACATTTTCAGGAGCAACTTGTGACCTTACCATTGATGGCTCGGTACGGTTTGAGCGGTTGGAGTAATTCCCATCCGTATGCTCATTCCGTTGCAAGCTAGCTTCTCTTTCAGCCCTAAGTTGATTCAACTCCTCTCTCATTTCTCAACAAAAGAGCTCGAATAGCCCTCAACTCTTCATGCATTTCAGCTTGAGTAGGAACTTGCTCAATCACGGGGTTAGCTCTATCAATTTCAGACCTTGTAGGTTGTGCACCCGAAAGTGGTCTTCGAGGAGGCCTTAGGTTAACACCATTTCCAGTCCCGTTTGGATTAACCGGAGCATCGCTAGCATTAGCTCCATCTCTTTGACTACTAGCACGGGTATTAACCATCCTTCTACAATTTTAGTGACAAATGTTAGAGATGAATCGAATGAGAACAAAGTATGGTCAGGCCTACTAAATTACATAAGCATAACATAAACATATATAAGCCATAAACCTACTCTCACACTCATCCCAACCCATCTTAAAAGCATTTCATCATAGAGCTAAAGCATTACTACTTAAGCCAATCATTTCTCGTACGGTTTAAGTCCAAAATCCTAAGGTCTTGGTCGAATTTTGGTTCACTTAAACCATTTCTCTGATACCAACTTGTAACACCCGTCGTTTAAAAACTTGGATTTTTCAAAACTTTGCCAAACGGCATTTAAAATAAGCGGAAAGGATCACTTTCAAAATCTGCCCCATCCGTAACGGATGGTACCTTTAAAATTGGTGTTACTACTAGCATCATCAAAACAATAAAAGTAAATCCAAGCTTTGGCACCAACATAAATGCCACATTAATACAAGTCTTTAAACATAAATGAAATAGCCAAACATGAGGCTAAAAGGAAGTCTAAGCGTTTAATGTCTTAGCTAAGCTTCTTTATTCGTCTACCCAAGTCTCACCAAGCTAATCCTCGCCTAGCTCACTTGATTATCCTGAAGGCACAACATTTTCAAAGAACAAGTGTTAGCTAATAAAATTAGCTAAGTAAGATAACATAACTTGAAAACGTTTGCCAATTTCATATATTAACAACAATCTGCATTTTAAGTTAATATCACACACATACATAACATCATAAGATACACATTAGGTTCAACATGTCCTAAGGTGTGCCTATACTTTCTTTCTTCATCTTTCTTTCTTTATTTCTTTGCCAAGACGTAGGCTAAGTGACTTATGCCACTTGCATAGGGATGTGGGGTTGTGTGTAGGCGGTCATAGACCATACATGGAGTCCTCACACCCGACATGATGGGTAAACCATAAGGTGGTCCATCGGCGTCGTTAAGGAATGACAAGGTCAATCCAACTGAATAAACCGTTTATGCCTTTACGCATTAGTGATTAGTTACTCCACCCGGAATACTCAAACGTAACTATGCCACAAGGAGCAACTCAAGTGACCACGTACGCACCAGCCCGAAGAGCTAGCACGGGTTAAGCTTAACACAAGACTTTACATAATGCTCGAGACTTTAATCGTTTAATTAGTTTAGGCTACTCTTTCACCTAAGCTAATCACATATCATCTTTCACTTTAGGGCCCTTAACGTGCACGTGAACATGGCAATCCTAATCAAGGACTAGTGACTAGGTGATCAAGCCACACATGCAAACATATATCATATCATTTCATCATCTCATACATACATAATCATTTCATCATTTCATGCATTTATAATCATTTCATCATCTCATGCATATATACTTACCACATACCATTGCAACCTGCATATGAATGTTAATCATCATAAACGGTAAGTAATATATCCCTTTGCAACCTCCCATAGTCACCCCGTGAATATAAAATGTACATACATATTCAATTGGAAGGTTTAACTTATGAAAACGTGTTTTGTTGTACCAACAGGTGACAAAAGATGTTATCTTACCTCGATACAGCTTACCAACAAGTTAAATGTATCTTATAGTGCTTGCTAAGTGCTCCCGACAACCTAGAATGAGTATAAGATCGAAACATAAGCTAAACGAAATGTTTTATGAAAACTGGACAAGAGGTGCGTCGCACCTCCCACATGGTGCGTCGCACAAAATCATCAGGGGAATTCTAAACATAAGCAGGTGCGCCGCACCTCCCATATGGTGCGTCGCACAAAATCATCAGGGGAATTCTAAACATAAGCAGGTGCGCCGCACCAACCCCTTTGGTGCGTCGCATATCGGGCTTTTGGCTGAACACCATTTTTCCAAAATGGCCTGTGGTGCGCCGCACCACCCTACTGGTGCGTCGCACCTGGAGTGTCGACCAGAAACCTAATCTTTGTTCTATGATCAAACGAATTCCATACGAACCCATACCCCAAATCCAACCTGGGGACTTAAAATTAATCCTTCAATTGCACTTTCATCAACTTAAACCATCCTATTAATCCCTTAATCCTTTACATCATAATTCAATCTTTAAAACACCCGAACGACATGAATTCAATAAACGTTTGATCCAATAACCCAACCCAAACCCTATGGCCTGGATCGAAATCACTACTAAGACATACATGATCAGATTTAAGAGTAAGATCAGCCATAATACCTGTAGATGACTTCGAGGATTCGAAATCTTAATCAAACTTGATCGAAACGACACGAAATGATTGATTCTTGGAGGAAACTTGTCTTGAGAGGGAGGGGATCTGTTCCTAGGGCTTAATCACGAAATTCTGCAGCTATTGGGGTCTCACTAGACCTTAAACTCCTGACATAAGTTTCCTTTAGTGCCCATAGGCCCCTCGACTTCCTAAACTTTACTTTCGTAGCTTAATTAACCTACCGGGAGACTTAACGATCTAACAAGCACTTAACTTTCATACTTTACTTTAAATTACTTTCATTTAATTCACTTTACTTCATTTCATATTAAACACATAAGCATTTAATCACATAATCCCTTATTAGGCACATAAACATAATAGACTTGACGTTAACTAACGGAAAGTCAAATAGTCAAACATAAAACGTTTGGGATGTTACATACTCCCCCAGATCTGGACCAGCAACTGAAGCACCAACCAATGGCGATCAACAGGCGAATCGTCGGACCGACGATAACTCAGGACGATCAACCCAGGTACAGGGTGAACAAGGCGGGTTCTACCGGGGATCCCCATCCAGGATCTCACAATTGTTCGATCCAGACTATATTCTCTGGAACTATAGTCACATTCAGGAAACTATGAGGCATCTGCGAAGGATCGGGAAGGAGCTGCAGAAATGAAGGTATGGAACGTACCAGTTGCGTGCCGAATGTTCAAATATGCACTCAAGGGAGACGCCAGGGAATGGATAAAAAATGTAGCGAAAGGGTCCATCACCAGTTTCGATGATCTGAAGGAAAAATTTAGAGCCCGATTCAGCCAATAAATGAAACACAAGAAAATACACATGCCGGCTCATGGAATAAAGCAGAGAGACACGGAGGGTTGCAGGTCATTCATAGATCGGTTTACCACCGAAACAGAGGATATTGTAGACCTCACTGAGTCACAGAGGATATCAGGACTGTTACATGGTCTTCGGAGCAAAGGATTAGTCGAATTCCTATACATGGACCTCCCGAAGACATATGAAGCGGTACGGAAGAGATCTCATGTGTACCTGGATGCCAGGGACACCGCCTCAAAGGGGGACACAAGCCCCCACAGGAAAAAGAAGTATCGACAAGCAGGAAAGGGAAGTGGGGAAATGATAAAGAAAAAGCAAGGTATAATCCATACTACAAAGACGACAAGGGGTACCTCAGGGTTAACCTTCCAGAAATGCACAAAAGTCCTAAAGAAATATTGCTTACTGAAAGTGTTGCCAAAACCTTCCCCACACCACCCAGATTGAGCGAAAGGAGCAGGAAAGACCCAGAGAAGTACTGCGAATTCCACAAGGACAATGGCCATGATACGAATGTGTGTTGGCAGCTCCGGAGGGCAATAGAAGAAGAGATTAATGAGGGAAAATTAGCACACTTGGTGAAAAGTGTGAGGCAGCAGCAGGGCTTCAAGAAGGAGGACGAAATAGATTATAAGAAGAAGGGCCCCAGAAGACCATCTATACTATAAACACATTTGGATTTACAAACATGGTTACAAATATATTGTTGCCAAGTGCAGAGGAAGTAAAAGTTGTCTCCAACTCTCCATTGTTGCTAAGCATGGAAGGACGCACATGTTAAGTTGACTTGTTGTACCGTTTGTATGCGAGCTGTGAGAGTTTTAGTTTTGGGGTTGCTAAGATAGGAAGAAGGTTCAGATGTATAAAGATATTTATCAAGATCAATGTTTTAAAATCCGTTATTTTGGTTGTATTCTTTGGTGATTTTTTCCAATAATTACAGACTGGTACAGCTAATTTAATTTATTTATTTTTTTATAAAAATCTTACAAAACTTGTTATAATTTAACAAAAACGAGAGGGGTACCCGCGCAATGCGGCGGTAGGACGGGGACGACGGGTGATGGCGGCCTTAACGGTGTGGTTATTAATGTAAGGGTAGTTGAGGTAAAAGAATAATATAGTTAATGAAAAGGGGCACTCGTAAAATATGAGATATGTGTGAAGATGTTTGGTTTTATTTAATGATGTTTTAGTCATATCAAAAGCTTAAAGTTTAATAAGAAAAAAGAAGTTTGCTTTATTAGGTATTATAGATAGTCAAAATACAATTAAAATCGACTCAAAAATAGGTATTTTATAACAAATATAAGTTTAAAAGTTCACAAATAAAAAAAATAACATTAACGTATCATAAAAATAATTTTAGAAAAATTAAAAAAAATGAAAAATAACGGAACGGTAATACCGGAAAATACCGGCTAGCTAAATAGTGAAAATATCTGAACATCGGATTAAATACCGGGACAGTTGTATCGGAGTACCTTCCGGTACCGATATTACCAATAATACCGGTCAATATAACGGTATTTAAAAAATTGAATAAGATATATGAAGTTTAAATCAAGAAAGTTATACGTCAACTATAACTGACACTTTGGATTAGTGTGTAGACCGATAATGTCATTTTCTATAAAAACCAATAGAAATGTAATCTACACAACGCAAATTAATTGATCATTTTCTAAGTAGGGTTTAGTATCCTGGAGTGTAAGTAACTTTGCAACTTTTTCTATTGTATGTAAGTATCAAAAATTTTGTACATTTTATGTAAATATCTCGCTAAATTGAACACTTAATGTAAAATTTTTACGTTGACCAATCAAAAACTTCTACGTGGACAGCTTATATGGTTGCCACGTATACATTTTTACATTGAACGTTCAATTTAGCGAGATACTTACATAAAATGTACAAAATTTTTGATACTTACTTACAGTAAAAAAAGTTGTAAAGTTACTTACATTCCGGGATACTTAACCCTTTCTAAGTATAATGGGTGATACGCGCATATGAATGGGTGTTTTTAAAAAAAGGCATATGAATAGGTGATTTATTAAGCGCAACGCAAGATGACATTTTCTTAAGTAATAACTAGCATGGTACCCGTGCGTTGCGGCGGTACCTATAAAAAATGGTCGATGAGGCGTCGAGTATATGCATCATGCGAGGTGCCGTGACAACGATATTTTTCAAACACTTGTGTATCATTCAATCGTACAAGTCGAAGTTCAAAATTGCAACAGACAAACTGAAAAGTTTTACAAGTACACACAAGATTTACATTTGATGCATATTGTTTTATCTTATTATCTTGGGTAAATTACAAAAATCATACCTATGGTTTGTTCGAAACTACACTGGTCATACCTACAATTTAAAAATTACACGAGACATACCCATCATTGTCAAAAACTTACACTGACCATACCTATCACTGACGGTCGTTTATTTGGCCGTTAAGTCAAGTCACGTGTCGTGCATGTGAGGTATCAAAAAATCTTTTGATACCTCACATGCACGACACGTGACTTGACTTAACAGCTAAATAGACGGCCGTCAGCGATAGGTATGGTCAGTGTAAGTTTTTGACAACGATAGGTATGTCTCGCGTAATTTTTAAATTGTAGGTATGACCAGTGTAGTTTCGAACAAACCTCAGGTATGATTTTTGTAATTTACCCTATTATCTTTTGTAAAGTCAACCAAATCCAACCAATGAACCCGAGTTACTTGATAAAAGGTGTGGACACAAAAGGTAGATATATAAAGACTACAACGAATGCTAAAAAACATTATAATCATAAGTTTGCAAATAAATAGATATAAAATTTAGTATCCACACTGGTAATCACAATTGAAGGCGGAACCTTTTCAAAAGACAGACAATCAAAACGTCTTCTTGCCCTTGAACTTGTTCCATCTCCATTTGACTAATGAGTTTCTTTTTCTTAGCAATACAGGTTTCCATCGACTGCATTAAGTGTCTTTCCAAAGCCTTGATTTCTATTTCTTCGATCTCTCTTCAACAATGAAACAAATAATAAAATGAGGGACATGAAGATGAGCAATTGTTCATTACTACAATTGCTATAACAGCCATAACAGTTACACCAATTACACCAACTCTACAAATGAACTGTGGAATAGTGAAAAATCCTGAAAAGATGCATTACTATTAAAACATTAAGATGTCAATCGATACTCTCCCTGAACTGCTATGATGCAAGTGGAACTACCAGTAACAAAGAAGAATCGTTTCATGGATTATAAGATGCAAATTGGACATGAACAGACAGAAGCATGACTTGACAAAAATAGAACACCAGCAAACAAACCATCGTCCGTCAAAGAAGCATCAAATTAAGGTAGAGACGTCCTTTTGGGGTCCTAGCTTCCAAGGTATAAATGGTTTGGCAACAGATACACTGTTCACAATTTGTAAACTCTCACTTCAAGTACGTTAGCATGCCAAGTTTAAAACAGAACAGGATCCTACTTCCACATTCTTTTAATTAGTGGAACACTAAATGGGTCAAATAGACAAACAAAAGCTTACTTATCTAATAACCTATCATGCAATCACATAGTTTATTAGATAGTATAACATTCCCGGAAAAGCATGACAAAACCCATCACACTACATTGATATTCTTTTCCACTAATGACTTTAGGATGCAAAAAACATAGATTAAAACCTTTATCAGGTGAATGCATGGGAAAATGGATCGCCAAGGGCCAGAAAAACATAGAGAAATGCAAATAAAAACAGGACTGCTCCAATTGCAGCACATTGCTTGCTCACACGTGACATACAAAAGTTAGATTTAGTGAATAGCACTTATGTGGAATGAAGAAACAGGCATAGAGAAAAGGGCATGAAACGTAACACTACATTATACGACAGTTTCGTCACCAAAACTGTACTAAGGTAACACTGCACTTCACGTTTAACAGCTATTATAATAATGTTCCAAACCCCATGCTATGTCCCTAGCTTGTTGTAAGATTGATACATCCACATTGAGTTACTCAAGAATACTGGCCTTATAAGTGCATTCTCAAGTGTTACGTACCAGTGTACCACAATTGCAAAGCATCATGTAGCGGTGATAATAAGGCAACATGAAGACCAATAGTGTTATAAGGCAAAATAAATCCACCTTCCAGTTCATCCATCTCGCCCTAGAAGAAATAGAACAATATAAGAATTGACATAAATTTAATTTTATGTACATCTCAATTATAATGATAATCATGAATGTAAAAGTTGGTCATTTACATAACTATCAAAATATCCCTAAATTTAATCTAAACATACATGCGCCTAAACAAATTTATTTATTTTGGATATTTTTAACATGTTCATCATTATCCTACAAGGCATAACTCTAAACTTAAAATACGAGAATAAGCATCTAGATATTTAAGTATGCAGGAACTTACACAGCCTGACAGAAAAAAAAGTTGGCGTTCAAAAAAAAAAATTTTTTTTCTGAGAATTGGAAAGTTTGCCATATTTCAGGACCAGTAGTTATGTAAAAGCAAATAATTATAAAGTTTAGAGCTATACCTTGGTTTCTCAAAGCTTGCAACGCGTTTCAAATTGATAGATGCCTATAACTGATAACCCAACATCATTTCAACTACAAAGAAAAGATGACTCAAAGAAGAAAGAAATTCCGGAAATTCAAAAGCTAATAATCACGCTCAAATAAGCAAAATAATCCATATACACCTGCATCAAATCGTCTAAAACTACTAATGTTATACCCCTGCCTAAGTTGAAATAAATCATAAAGTTTATATTAAACCTTAACACAGGCTCATCATTGAACCCAAACATTGTCAACCAAGTCAGCTTAAACTTCATGATACAAATGATTAAAATGTGCTCTAATAGAATTGGCACGACAACTTCGTTCCATAAACCAATCGATACATAATGCTCTTTATATAGTTCAACCCTGTAATACTCGACTTCGGGTATATGCTAAAACATTGCCTACTTGGTTCGAAGACGAATGGACTTGGTACTTACTTCTCTGTCGATATCACTAAAGGCTTTTGCCACCGGCTTTCCCAACAGACCGACAAGAGCATTCCTTATCTTGTATGATTCTCCACCAAAGTGGGGAACCAATACACCTATGTTAGTTAAAATTAGCTTTGGCAGACGATCAGCAAGTTCTACAAGAAACCTCCCAATATATTTAGCTGTAACAGTGTCTTTCACATAATCTTTTGGGTTGGTTCTCCCAATTTCTCATATAAGATAGATAGCCAGGCTTCCATCAAACTCTTCCAAATACTCGGCTTATCTTTACTAAGCCTAACATGTTAAGCTCAAGTAAACACATAAAGAAATTACGATATAGAAAAAAAAAGTTTTTATACCTTTGAATAACTTGCAAGAATATTATATTCAAATAAGCTGCCTCGGGGTGTAAAACCAAAAACATGTATCGAATTCAAAAAACACAAAAAAGATAGTACCGGCCTACCGGGAACTACAGTAATTACTTTGGCTTTTGAGAACAATCAAGTAGCCATGAGTAATGAATGACATCACCGTGACGCTTTGCAGCTTGAAACTTGACCCCTCTACTTTCTGCAGCAAGCAATACAATGAGAAACTGCATTATTCAAATTCATTGAAAAGGTACCACCATTTTCTGCCACCATTTTGTGCAATGAATCCAAGGTACAGTATGTGCCGAAGGTGCATTCACAAAGTCTAAAATGTGATACCAGACCCGTTTTTTTGTTGATTCTCCCCCCATTGTGTTGTATGATTGCTAGAATGCACCAATTCTACACAAGCTGCAATAATCAACTTCAATACTTAAATCATCTATGGTGAAAAGTTAAATTAAGATGTAAAAAATTAATAACATTTTACCAACTTACAGTCAACATCAAGTAATTCATGTCAAGGTTATCGTCCCTCACCTTATCCATATACAAGAAAACCTCAAGCGAAAGCCTAAAATACGAAAGTGAATTGAACACAACATACCATACCTAATTAATAAACAAGAACAAAATATAAAAATACATTCAAATATACAATTCAAAATATAAATCATGCTCCCGTGACTATGTAAAGATTATACCTTTTCTAACCCCAAGAAGACGATGTCTTTGCAAACGATTCTAATAAATTAGTCTTTAAGAAACTGTAATAATCAACAAAAAGTGAAAAAACGCAACAGATTTTAAGAAATTAGCAAGAATCTAGAGTAGAAAAAAAAATTAAATAGATAACGACCTAAGTTTCACATAGAACACCTACTTAGACCGATTGGATCATATAGCAATATACTGCTTTGAGTAAAATAACCAAACATACCCCGTAATAAAATACTTTTTAGAAGTCGTATACTTGATAGGGTGAAAGTAACTTCTATCTTCATCACCAACTTTGTAGTTACAAAATCAGAGATTTCAATGAATGACTAAAATCTGCAAAAAAACAAAAACAAAAAAATATAATTAAGAATAGAATAAAATCAATATATTAAGAAAAAAAAGCAAGATGACGATGAAGAAGATGAACAATCTAGATACCTGTTAAAGCTAATTGATTATATGAAACAAGTGGTGTGTAAAGATTTATAGAAACATGTGTGAAAAAGAAGTTTTTAAGAAAGTTAAAAGTTTTGGTGAGAGGAAACATATTTTAGATATGAGATTTCAAAACTCAAATTGAATAAGTTGAGAACTGAACCCAAAATTATGAGGCCTAAGGAGAGAGGTTTTTGGAAGTAGCATAAATTGGAAATTTGGGATATTAGTCACGCGCGACTTTAAGTCGCTTTTAAGACGTTTATGCTAGAAGTCACTTGTACACGTGTTGTACATATGCTTGTTTTACTTGGACGGGTATTAATATGAAGGGTAATTTCATAATTTTGTAACTCTTTTTTCAACAGGGTCATTTTCTTTAAAAAGGAGTAAAGATACGACCATTAATTTATCCATAAGACCATGACTGTGTCCATGAATATTATTTACCATGTTTGTACGGCTAACCTTATAACTTCAAACCCTAAACTCTACAATTAGCTAATCCGAGGGAATTTCAAATTTGATTATATACATTTCGAGTATACTATGAAGTTTGATTGCATTTACAATCAAGTTTAATGGAACATATTAGTATACATGTTTTGTATACAATCAAATTTGATTATATATAGAATCGGTAAAACTTTACAGTTATTTAAAATACCATAAAATGTGATTTGATTAACTGATTGGATGATGTTTTTGCGAAATGGTACAACATAATGTTTGTTCGAAATAACCTGTAACAATCAGGGTTGATTGGCTACATATGTTGTTCTATGCTTTTTAATCCATAAATAATTTTAATTATGTATTCAATCAAAGTTGATTGCGATTGTGTTCACATGACATGTTTTTAACAATCAAATTTGATTGGATATTGGGAATATATGTTATATGGTTTTTTTTTAATAACTTTAACTCTATATCCAATCTAATCTGATTGTGTTTTGAAATGTGTTATATGATGTATGCAATTTGTATTTATCAAAACCAATCATAATGACTATGGAGATATAGGTACTCAAAGGTTGGTTTGTTGATACTTGTTTGCATCTTCTTGTCAATAATGATAAAAAGCTTGAAGAATTTCTGGAAAAATTTAAAGCCTTGAAGGTTGAAGTTGGAGCTGATATGATTAGTTTCTGGAAAAATTTGTTGTGCCTAAAAGTGTTCTTGTATTGATCTATCAAACATGATTAGTTTTAATAGGTGATGGTATGTAACACCCCAAACTAGAGCTCGAAATGCTAGGAAATACATAGTGCATAGTGGAATTATCTTAGGCAAAACTGGAATGCATAAAAAGGAATCAGTGAAACCAACCAACATAAATATTCATACAACCAAGTTCTAAATGCACAAGGAGTAGTTAGCCATCAAAAGTTTACAACATAAGCTAAAAGATGGTGATCGATCCCTAGCATAAAGAAAAGGAAGGCAAACGAATTCTTGATTCGTATAAGTCGAAGCCGGGTCCAAAAGTAAGCATGAGTCAAGCATCAATCACGGGTTCATCTGATTACCTGAAAAGTGTACTGAAACAAGTCAACACGAGGTTGGTGAGTTCGTAGTAGTGGTTCACGGGGAACCACCAACAATAATCACAAACGTAAAGAGTAAGGGCAAGCACATCATACAAGTAGCCCTAAGACAAGATCACATAATCATCTCATAAGTTTGCAAGAGATATGGTCATGAATATGATAAATGAGCACAAGTGATGTCAATATCTAGTTATGCGCAATATGAGTGCCATTCATAGGGCATTCTGGCCAAATGACGACGAGTTGACAATGCAACGATACTCACATGTCATCACCATGACCAATGTGGCATCTCAAAATCATCTAGCTATTGTATATGTCTATACACTCGGATGTCCATGTACTTTCCAACAATGCAACAATACTCATGATGTCGTTGACCCGACCATCATGGCATTTCAAAATCATCAAGCATGTACATCTACATACTTGGGTGTCCATGTACTAGCCTCAAGTATAACCATATTTGAGAAACGTGTCAACTCGTTAAGTCTAACCAAACATAAATGTTCATTTCGTGCATAAATCCAATGTCCAACAATCAACCACAACCATAATGCATATACACTTCATACGACACTACAATCAAGGGATCATAGATCCTTATATATATGGTCACCCGTAGCCTTCTCACCACATCTATAACCCTTTGAAGGCATTATCATCTTCCATGTATGCACAACTAACCAAAATATTCCATAACTAAACATTCATACGTAAAGGCCAACAATTCCATCAATCAAGTCTACCATGTAATCGTTAAATCAAGAAATCAAGCAAATATACACTTTTCAGCCCGAATCTTAAGCGAGTAGGGAGCTACGGAAATCACCTCGATATTCCAAGCAAGTACAACGAGTTAGCAAGATATTAGTACGCTCAACAACCGCTACGTAACAATCACCTATCACATATATCACAATATCATCAATGTCAACTCTAAGACTCCACACGAGTTGGTCCAGTGAAGTTAAGGCAAGTCACAACCCCACAACCACATCAACAACTTCCCTAGTAAGAACATATCACATTTAACTCGACATTTTTAGAGATGGGGGAAGATTTATCCGAAAAGAAGGTTTCCACAAGGAACTAGACTCTCATACGATCTCAACAATAGGTTATAAGACTCGATTGGACGTACGGATTGAAAGTTATAAACGTTTGAAAAGTGATGTTATAACTGTTCAGGTATCGCGACGCGAGAGGACCTTCTCGCGGCGCGATAGACACAAATATCACGGCGCGATGGCCTGGCATCGCGTCGCTTTTAAAGTACCTTCTCGCGGCGCGATAGACACAAATATCACGGCGCGATGGCCTGGCATCGCGTCGCTTTTAAAGTCGCTGCTCCAAAATCTAGAAAGAAACCCAGCCATCGCGGCGCGAGTCTAGCCCATCGCGTCGCGATGGTCTGCAGAAAGCAGAAAAACTTCGATCCATTTGACACCAATTCGACCCAAAATCAAACCAAACTCAATTTCGAACATCCAAAGATCATTTTGATGCTAGAAAACATGTTACAAACACATTTTTGACATAACCCATCATCAAATTCGTTTCTAAACATAAATATGCTCAAGATCAAACCCTAGTTCATAATAAAACCCTAAAATTATTAAAATTCCATATTTGACCACCTTTGAGATAAGAGATGTTTAGATTTGACCAAGAGACGTATTATGCAAACAAAAATGAAGGTTTTGAGCTAAGAAACACTTACCAAAATGACCCAAAGCTTAAATCCCCAATTTGGAGCTTTAGAGGGGAAGAACACTTGAAATAAGTCAAAATCTTGCAACTAGGATATGAAGGAGTAAAAGACAACAAATTTCCAACACCTTGATGTTATTGCATGAATCCAAATCCGAAAATCTTGAAGAAATTTAGTTAGTGTGTGTATTGTATGTGATGTGTTCTTGCAAGAGTGAAGAGAGAAAGAATGAAGATGAATGAGTGGAGGGTGAAGGGATAAGGTGGGGGGGGTAAGGGTTGGTTATCTTGTTGGGTCTTGGGTCATGGGTTTGACTCACGGGTCGAACCGACCAACACTAGCTTATTTTAATCATTAACTTAATTCGTTTAACATGGTGACGCTCAACAGGCGACAAGTCGACCTGAGAATGCACAACACGTCAAATAAAAGCTTTCCATCATAATATTAATCACCGTCCTTAGGCTAAATACATAAAGTCAAACGAGTCAAAAGTCACGGATGTTACATTATTCCCCCGTTAAAAGAATTTCATCCCGAAATTCAACTAAATACTAATCACTAAACAAATGCGGGTATTTAGCCTTCATATGATCCTCCCGCTCCCAAGTGAACTCGGCTCCGCGTCTAGCATTCCATCTAACCTTGACGATGGTGTAACGTTTGTTGTTGAGCTTCTTAACTTCTCGGTCTAAGACTTCAACCGACTCTTCCACAAAATTGAGCTTTTTATCGATTTGAATCTCGTTCATGGGCACGTGAAGGTTAGGATCCACTAAACATTTTCGTAGGTTGCAAATATGAAATACGTCATGCACACCACTAAGTTCTTGGGGAAGTTCTAGTCGATAAGCAACTTTTCCAACCCGTTCGAGGATCTTAAAAGGCCCAATGAATCTTGGCCCGAGTTTGCCTCGCTTTACGATCTTACACGCCTTCCAAGATGACACCATCAAAAGTACATGGTTACCCACTTCAAACTCTAACGGTCTTCGCCTCACGTCGGCATACTTCTTTTGGCATTCACGGGCTAGTTGCAATCTCTCCTTAATTTGAGAAATTACCTTCGTCGTTTCCACCACAATTTCCTGCCCAATAAGTTGACTTTCACCAATCTCCGCCCAAGCTAGGGGAGAACGACATTTTCTACCATATAGTGCTTTGAAGGGTGCCATTTGTATACTCGCGTGATAACTATTGTTGTAGGAGAATTCAACCAACGGCAAAAGTTCATCCCAATTACCCCCGAAATCAATTGCACACGCCCTCAACATGTCTTCGAGTGTTTGGATGGTCCTTTCGCTTTGCCCATCCATTTGCGGGTGAAACGTCGTGCTCATATCAAGTTGGGAACCCATAGCCCGTTGAAAAGCTTTCCAAAAGTTCGAGTTGAATCAGGCGTCTCGGTCGGAGATGATAGAAACGGGCACCCCATTCTTTGACACTACTTCCTTGATATACAAACGAGCCATGGTGTAAAACTTGTCGGTTTCGCGAATAGCTAAGAAATGATCCGATTTTGTTAATCGATCCACTATCACCCATATCATGTCATGACCTTTGCTTGTCCTTGGCAACTTCGTCATAAAGTCCATAGTAACCCGTTCCTAGTTCCACTCGGGTATCGCCGATTGAACCAATAATCCGGGTGACTTTCGATGATCGGCTTTCACTTGTAAGAAAGTAAGACACTCACTCACGCATTTGGCCACATCCTTCTTCATACCCAGCCACCAATAGAAATCCTTTAAGTCAAAGTACATCTTATCCGATCCGGGATGAACTGAATAAGCCGATTTGTGAGCTTCGTCCATTAGAAACATTCTTAGATTTCCCAAGACGGGAACCCAAAGTCTCTCCACTAAGTATAGCCCATTATCATCCTTTCGATCAAATTATTGTTCCATGTTGTTTAAGTCTTCATTGCCAAAGCTATCCGGTAGGGTGGCTTGTGCTTGAGCTTCAATGATCCGGTCACGTACATTTGGCCCTACCATAAGACTCATAACTCTAGCCCGCCTCAGTTTTGATGGGTTTTAGGCATTACAAACTAACTTAAACTTTTAAGGGAGCATGCAACCTAAAACAGGATCTATGTTTTCACTATTGAACCTATAACTATGAACATAATATAAAATTCTAATACTCTAGTAAATAATCAAAACTTACTAAAGAAAATAAATAAATAAATAAATAAATAAATAAATAAATAATTACATACCTTTTAGTTGTTATAGTAAACAACTAAAATTATCCCTCCAAATCTCTTGGAAGCAAGCACCACAAATGTCGTGCCTCTAATGGAATCACACCCGGCGACTCAAAAAATAACTAAGTGTGGATGAACTATAGAAGAGTTCTTCCAAGAGGAGAAAGAAGGAGGCGAATACTCAAGCCAAGTATTGTGTGAAAATAATGAATCCCTAAGGCCATATTTATAGCTTTGGATAGCCTCTATGCTTTTTCTATCCCACCGATGTGGGACAAACTTCCCAAGGGAAATTTTATTCTCCTTTATCAAGTCTATTCATTTTGAGTCTTGAGGGCAACCCAAAAGGACTGTGCTTCTATCAATTATAGTTATGGCTTAGACACCTAATCCAACAGTCTCCCACTTGGATAAGTCTAATAACTATTATTGCCAATATAACTTCCTAATTGATCAGCAAATTGTAGCCTCCAAAAGCTGTTGTCGAACATGAGATATCATTTGAACATGAGACATGGAACATAATCAATCTCATTGTCCAGTACGTTATTCCCCGATTTCTGATTTGTAATGACATAGAACTTCTAATTGAACACATCAATTTAGTCCTGGTCGGGCCCGACACTATATGTCAACATCAAATCATCGAGGGGCCCAAAGATATCGCTTTTCCTGTTAGGGCAAAAGAAACAAATAAACTTTGACTTATATGCTTGCACCATTTACTCATCAAATCATGCACAACAATACGTTTTATAACATCAAGTTACTGATGCGTTTACATATTACCAATGCACAACTGACTTGTAAACCACAACTCATATATCTCCATTTAAAGATTATAAGATATTATCGTCTCAGAATTACTCGTGATAAATTCCATGAAGTAATTCTCTGAGCGTGGGTTAATCCAATACTTAAATCTCTATTTCAAAGTTGTTAGGTCCAGATTTACTAGACTCGCTCCAGACTCGACTATTGGATCCTTACTGAAGATCTGTCCAGAAACGTGTTCTACTGGACCTACTCCAGACTTGGAATCTGGAGTCCCTCTGAAGATTTGTCCAGAAATAATGGAAGACCAGTGAGCAAATACTTGTATAGGAAATCTGGAGTATTCTCCAGATTAGCTCACTGGACTTCACCCCAGTCCAGATCAACTCTACTGAAGACGTTCTCACTGAAGTCAAAGACTGAAGTCAGAATTAAGAAGACTTACAAATGGCGGAGTCCACTGGAAGTCTTACCAGATCTGTACACTGGAGGATTGTCAGTGTTCTAGACCTTACAAGTCTGAACACTGATATCGAGGATTGACTTTTGCCTTTACACACTTTCCAAAGAACAATCCACTTGTTCTTTACCAAAGTTTATGCGTGTAAAGGTGGTTGGATAAAAGGATAAAAAGTCATTTGATGTGACTTTATCCTTATTCCTTATCCAATGCATTTAATGTTCTTGTCGGATCATTAAATGCATGCAACCATATTTGTACGGCACAAAATTCACTGGTGAATTTTGTTGCCTATAAATACAAAGTCATTTCCTTGACATAAATACTTTTAAGCATACATTTTGCATTTAAGTGAATTTGTCTAAATACTCTCGATCTTAAACTGGGATACTTCACAACTTTAAGTATCTCGATCCAAAAGAGTTATTTGACAAATATAGATCATTTGTAATTCATAGGTTGTTAGGATACATACTTATTTGTATTATCTTGATTCCGCACAACCTTGTATTTATTTAACATCATAAATAAAATACACCATTGAAAAATACATAATGTTCCACTTTACTGTTTATTGCTTTAAGTCTTGTATTACTTTATTTATATACTTGCATTTATATTAAAGTAATACTAGTCCATTCTAGTGATTATTAGACTTGTTGTATTTTACACTTTCTAGGTTAACCATCGTATTTCAGGGACTCACAAAAGTACTCACGAACATTGCAGCAATACCATTGCTATGTCTAAAACTCTTTAGACAATCTACAAATCCATTCATGACAGTCTTTATTCACTACTTCCAAAAGTATGATCGACTGTGGAATTCAAATAATCAAATTATTCGGGAAGTAAAACATGCAAAATGAAACACAATAATAAACAATTGACAAAAGGTAGTAAACAAACTCATAAATAATTCTCTATTATTTAATCACCAAAAGGCAATCACATTTATTTTGTTATAAGTTTCAAACTAACTATCTAACTACTAAAACTAACATCATCTCTCAGCCCAATGCTCCTAGCATGCTGATTGTGTTTAACCCTACTCAGACCCTTTGTGAGTGGATCTGCAGGATTCTCTTCAGATGAAACCCTCTTCACTAAGGTGACCTTCTTTTATCTTGTGTCTGATAAAATGGTATTTTCTGTCGATATGTCTAGATCTGCCATGATCTCTTGGTTCCTTTGTCAATGCAACCGCTCCTTCATTATCACAGAAAATTTCCATTGGCACCTTGATGGTTGGCACAACTCCAAGATCTCCGATGAAGTTCTTCAACCAAATTGCCTTCTTTGATGCTTCGCTGACCGCTATGTACTCCGATTCACAAGTAGAATCAGCCACTGTGTTTTGCTTGGAACTTTTCCAAGTAACTGCTCATCCATTTAAGGTAAAGACCCAGCCAGATTGGGAACGAAAGTTGTCCCTATCTGTTTGAAAGCTGGCGTCACTATACCCAGTTACTCTCAATGTATCACAGCCCCCAAGTATTAGAACCCAGTCCTTAGTCCTTCGCAGATACTTGAGAATATTCTTAACCGCTACCCAATGAGGTTTACCTGGATTTCCCTGATAACGACTGACCATGCTCAAAGCAAAGGACACATCAGGACGAGTACATGTCATAGCATACATGATAGAACCAACAGCGGAAGCATACAAAATTCTACTCATTTCTGCTATTTCTTCATCTGTACTCGGACTATGAGTCTTACTCATTTTGGTATTACTCTGGATGGGCAGATCTCCTTTCTTGGAATTCTCCATACCGGTTTCACAAGTTTTCATCTTTATCCAAGTAGGTACTCTGATTAAGTCCAATTAGCCTTTTACTCTTGTCTCTTAAAATTCTTATTCCCAGAATATAGGCAGCCTCTCCTAGATCTTTCATAGCGAAACACTTTCCAAGCCAAGACTTAACATCTTGCAAAGTTGGAATGTCATTTCCTATAACAAGTATGTCATCAACATACAATACTAGAAAGGTGACTATGCTCCCACTAGCTTTAACATATACACAGGACTCATCCTCACTTCTAGAGAAGCCAAACTCTTTGACTTTCTCATCGAAACAAAGATTCCAACTGCGAGACGCTTATTTTAACCCATAGATGGATTTCTCAAGCTTGCACACTCCATTAGGAAACTTTGCATCCACAAAACCTTCTGGCTGACTCATGTAAACATCCTCAGCCAGCTTTCCGTTAAGAAAAGCAATTTTGACATCCATCTGCCAAATTTCATAGTCATGAAATGCAGCTATGGCTAGCATTATCCTAATAGATTTTATCTTAGCCACTGGTGAGAAGGTCTCATCATAGTCAATCCCTGGGGTTTGAGTAAAGCCCTTCGCCACCAGTCGTGCTTTGAATGTGCTTACATTACCATCCATGTCAATCTTCTTCTTGAAGATCCATTTACAACCAACTGTCTTCCGACCAGGTTGTTGATCAACCAAGTTCCAAACTTGGTTGTCATACATAGACTTGATCTCGCTGTCCATTGCCTCTTTCCATTTGGCTGCCTCTGGGCTCGCCATGGCTTCCTTGTAGTTAGTCGGCTCATCCAAATTTACCAGTGTATTATCACTGATAAACGTGTCTTCATCTGCAGTTATATGGAAACCATAGAACTCAGTTGGCTTGATAACTCTACTAGAACGTCTGAGAGGTAATGAGGTGTCAATGGGTTCAACTGGAATCTCTTCTGGTTGAACCCTAGCGGTTTCAGAGGTTTCATCGGCTGGCTCTTGAATTTCTTCAAGGTCAATGGTGCTCCCACTGTCCTCTTTGCATATGAGCTCTCTCTCGCGAAAGACTCCTCTCCGTGCTACAAAGACCTCGTTCTTACTAGGTTTGTAGAACAGATATCCAAATGACTTCCGTGGATAGCCAATGAAAACACATCGCTCACTACGAGGTTTAAGCTTGTCGTGAGTTTCTCGTCTAACGAAAACTTCACAACCCCAAACCTTAATATGTGCTAATGAGGGAACTTTCCCTGTCCACATTTCATGAGGTGTTTTGGCAACCTTCTTTGTTGGAACAAGATTAAGAATGTGGGCGGCAGTTTCTAAGGCATACCCCCAAAATGAGATTGGAAGTGAAGCTCGACTCATCATGGAACGTACCATGTCTAACAAGGTTCGATTGCGTCTCTCAGCCACACCATTAAGTTGTGGTGTCCTAGGAGGTGTCAATTGTGAAACTATTCCACATTCCTTGAGATAGTCATGGAACTCGATACTAAGATACTCTCCACCTCTATCTGATCGGAGCATCTTTATCTTCCTTTCTAATTGATTCTCGACCTCTTGCTTAAACTCTTTGAACTTTTCAAAGGTTTCTGACTTATGCTTTATTAAGTAGATATAACCATATCTGCTATAATCATCAGTAAAAGTCACATAAAATCGATTAGCATCCCTTGTGGCTGATCTAAAGGGTCCACACACGTCTGTGTGTATGAGATCCAACAAACCTTCACCTCTTTCACAAAATCCAGTGAAAGTGATTTTGTCATCTTACCCAAAAGACAAGATTCGCATGTATCATCTGACCTTAGGTCAAATGATTCCAACACCCATCCTTTTGGAGTTGAGCCATGCGTTTCTTGTTAATGTGTCCAAGACGACAATGCCACAAGCACGCTTTGTTTATACCATTAGACGAATCAATTTGAAATACACTATTGCCTAAATTGTCTACACATATCACAGTTTCATACACACCATCACAAGGTAAAGCTTCGAAATAGAAAATGCCATTCTTATAAGCAGAAATAGAACCATTCTCATCATTAAAAGAAAATCTAAAACCTTGTTTGAACAATGCATGAAAAGAGATAATGTTTCGTGTCATTTCTGACGAGTAGCGACAATTCAATAAATCTAAATTAACACCATTACTAAGCACTAGACTATAAACTCCAATCTTGGTGACAGGTGAAGATCGCCTATTCCCCATGATCAAGTTCATTCTACCATGCTCCACATCCTCACTTTTTCTTAGTCCTGCAAAACAGAGCAAATGTGGAAACCACATCCTGTATCAAGGACCCAAGAATTAGAAGATGATGGGTTAATAGATGAAATAGTGTATATACCTGCAGTAGATGGCTTCACTTTGCCATCCTTTAAATCTTGAAGATACTTTGGGCAGCTTCGTTTCCATTGTCCTTTGTCGTTGCAATAGAAGCAAGTGGCCTCTTTGGGATCAGAAACAGGGGTAACATCAGAACTGGTTTTTACATGAGACTTTCCCTTCCAGTTTTGCTTAGGAGGACCTTTCCTCTTCTTCCCCTTTCCTTGACCAATGGCTAGAACAGTAGTATTAGCAGGGGCGGGGACATCACTCTTTCCCTTCATCCCTGTTTCAGCTGTTCTCAGGAGGTTGTGCAATTGAGACAATGTGGTCTCATTGTTGTTCAAATGATAGGTCAAGATGAACTGATCATAACAACTTGGTAAGGAGTTCAAGACTATGTCAATGGCCAACTCCTCATCAATATGCACATTTAGCCTCACAAGTCGATCCACGTATCTTTGCATTCTTTGCACGTGGCCGCTGACAGACTCTTCGTCCTTCATCTTGCTTGATATGAGAGACTTTACTATCTCGTACTTTTCTTGACGAGCTCGCTTATGATACTTTTCTATAAGGTCCTTGTTCATCTCGTACGGCCAGTAATCCTCATAGAATTTTTGCAGTTCAGGAGTCATGGTAGCAACCATGATGCAAGCAACTTTTGTTGCATCAGCATAATGTTTCTTATATGCGGCTAATTCTTCAGGGGTGGCTTTCTCTTCGTCAATTTCTCCAAGTTCCTTGTCAAGGACATACTCCTTGTCCTCGAAACGAAGAGCCATTTTGATGTTACGCATCCAGTCATTGTAGTTGGTGCCATCTAATGTCACCTTTGAGCAGATGTTCAACAAAGAAAAGTTGTGGTTGGAGGAGGAGGAACCAGAAACATCGTTAGGGGTAGACATTTCTAAAAGAAAGGTAGTTTGAGTTAGATAAAAACTAACCTTAATATAACAACTCAAAATTGAAATATCGAGGCTAGGTACCAACTATGAAATTCACAACTTAGAAAAGGGATGCCGTAATCTAATTGCAAATTTCATACACGTAGGTCTTTTGAGACTCATTGAAACTATTCAATGGCATGTTTAATCTCAGATTATGCTCTTCCATTTGTGACTGGGATACCGAGGATCACAAACAAGATGTGAATAACCATGCAAATGTACTTGGTAACCTCAATGTCATTTATCATCTCAATTGATGTGCTGGTAAACCACACACGCTCCATCAACAATGACAATTTATGAGATACCCATTACAATTCTTTATTAGTCCCTATTAGTGTGCTGGTTAACCACACACGCTCCACTAATGACTTATAAAGTGTAATGTGCAATTTTATGGGTTAGCATACAATTTCACATTTTTCCTAAAGTAACTAAGATTGGGATTTAAATAAAAGGTTTAGTTACTTTTATTATCATTATACTTTTAATGAGAATTAATATAGTCCTATCAAACCCGTTCGGCTAACGACCCTCCACTAATCAAGGAAGCGGTGGGTGAGAGTGGACACCCATTCAACTACCATTTTATAGGCAGTTTCCTTATACCCCCTTATAGACTAGCTTCGTGAATGAGGCCTACTATTGATTTGACTGACTTTATTCTTATACATATAGTAATAATTAAGCTTTTAATTTTACATATAGTATAAGGTGTATTTTAAAACTTTTCAAAATACGATGATTATTTAATCAATTCAACAATTATAGCAAATTCAATTGAAAACAAGCCTAACTCTCTGATACCACTGATGGGTTTTAGGCATTACAAACTAACTTAAACTTTTAAGGGAGCATGCAACCTAAAACAGGATCTATGTTTTCACTATTGAACCTATAACTATGAACATAATATAAAATTCTAATACTCTAGTAAATAATCAAAACTTACTAAAGAAAATAAATAAATAAATAAATAAATAAATAAATTACATACCTTTTAGTTGTTATAGTAAACAACTAAAATTATCCCTCCAAATCTCTTGGAAGCAAGCACCACAAATGTCGTGCCTCTAATGGAATCACACCCGGCGACTCAAAAAATAACTAAGTGTGGATGAACTATAGAAGAGTTCTTCCAAGAGGAGAAAGAAGGAGGCGAATACTCAAGCCAAGTATTGTGTGAAAATAATGAATCCCTAAGGCCATATTTATAGCCTTGGATAGCCTCCATGCTTTTTCTATCCCACCGACGTGGGACAAACTTCCCAAGGGAAATTTTATTCTCCTTTATCAAGTCTCTTCATTTTGAGTCTCGAGGGCAACCCAAAAGGACTGTGCTTCTATCAATTATAGTTATGGCTTAGACACCTAATCCAATAAGTTTGACTCTCTCCTTTCTACTTAATGCATCGGCCACAACATTGGCTTTGCCCGGATGGTAGCGTATATCACAATCGTAGTCACTAAATATTTCCAACCATCGCCTTTGCCTCATGTTTAGCTCACTTGGGTTGAAAATATATTGGAGGCTTTTGTGATCGGTGTAAATCACACACTTCGTGCCATAGAGCTAATGTCTCCAACACTTCAAAGCAAACACAACCGCGCCCAATTCTAAGTCAAGAGTGGAGTAGTTCTTTTCGTGCACCTTCAACTGACGAGAGGCATAAACAATAACCTTACCTCTTTGCATAAGCACACATCCCAAGCCTTGCCCTGCAGCATCACAATATACAAAAAAATCCTCAACTCCTTACGGTAGGGTTAAGATCGATGCATCACATAACATGTCTTTAAGTGTTTGGAAGGCTCGCTCCTGTTTCTCGCACCATTCAAATTTTCTCTCCTTTTGAGTCAAGAGAGTGAGCGGTTGTGCGATACGGGAGAAATTTTCGATGAATCTTCTATAGTAACCCGCCAATCCAAGAAATTGGCGAATCTCGGATGGCGTTTCGGGTCTTCTCCAATTCTTGACCGCTTCAATCTTGCTTGGGTCCATATGAATACCATCCTTGCTCACCACATGTCCAAGGAAGTGGACCTCCTCCAACCAAAACTCACACTCGGAAAACTTCGCGTACAACTTCTCATTCCTAAGTAGTTCAAGTACCTTGCATAAGTGCTCCGCATGTTCTTCTTTCGTCTTTGGATACACAAGGATGTCGTCAATGAAGACAACGACAAACTTGTCCAAATAAGGTCGACACACCCGGTTCATCAAGTCCATGAACACCGCCGGTGCGTTAGTCAACCCGAAGGGCATAACGGTGAATTCAAAATGACCATACCTCGTACAAAACGCCGTTTTAGGAATATCTTCTTCATGTACCCGGAGTTGATGATAACCCGATAAGGTTAATCTTGGAAAAGTGCTTTGCACCTTGAAGTTGGTCGAATAAGTCGTCGATTCTAGGTAAAGAATACCGGTTCTTTACCGTGAGCTTGTTCAATTCCGGGTAGTCGATGCACATTCTAAACGACCAATCTTTCTTCTTCACAAATAAAATATGAGCACCCCACGGCGATTGGCTAGGACGGATAAAACCCTTCTCTTGAAGCTCTTTAAGTTGAACCACTAGTTCTTGCATTACGATTATGGTGAGCCTATAAAGAGCTTTAGCTACGGGTGCGGCGTTAGGAATTAAGTCAATAAGGAAGTCAAGTTGTCTAGATGGAGGTAATTGTAACATTCTAAACTTTTTATGTTCGACGTTTGACTTGTCCGTTAGTCAACGTTAGGTTATGTCAAGTTATGTGCCTTAATTGGATTATGTGATTAAATACTTATGCGTTTAATATAAAATCAGTAAGGTGAATTTAAACGAAAGTAATTAGAAGTAATGTTATAAAAGTCAAGTGCTTGTTAGATTGTTAAGTGTTCCGGTTAGTAAATTAAGCTTAGAATGTAACGTTTAAAGAGTCGAAGGACTTAAGATGGAAATTAAGGAAGTGATGGCCAGGGGTTATATGATAATTAGGCTTCCCTAATTGTCATATTTCAGATCCATACGTGCGTGAGAAACCCCAAGCCGCCCCTTTTCTCTCTCAAAGCAATTCTCCATCCAAATATATTCGTTTCTTGGTGTTTGATTGAAGTTTGAGCAAGATCTATCATCCTTGTGATCATCTACAGGTAATATAGATGATTTTCCTTTGATTTGTGATCATATGAATCAATTATATTCCTGGTCTTAGGGTTTGGAATGGGATAATTACAATTCGTTACCGATTTCGAGTCGTTCGGGTAATCAAATAAGTGATTTATGTTTGTAAGGGATCAAGGAATCAATTAATGATTTGAAGTCACCAATTGTGTCTTAAAAGAGGTCAGTTTGATGTTTCCAGGTCGGGGTAAGGGTTTGGGTTCAAATGGAATTTGTTTAAAGAAGTTAAAATTAGGGTTTTGCTGATCGTAGCCCGATATGCGGCGCATGGGGATTCCATGCGGCGCATATATTGACTTGGTATATGCGGCACATGGAAGATCCATGCGGCGCATATCCAGGTCTGGTGGTCTTTTAGGCTTGTTTTCATACTCGTTTGACCTATAGACCTTATGCTTAGGTTACCTTATGGTATAGGGAACTTAGAGAGGTTCGTTGGAGCCCCGTTTATGTTACCTATTGGTTATAAGTTTGCTATAGGTAGTCGGAAACACAAAGAAGGCACATTAACTTTGCATATTGCTCGTGGTGCTCGTCACGAGGTAAGATAACATCTTTTATCACATGAGGGATAACAAAACATAGTTTTCATAAGTTAACTTCCCCAAATGAATGAATGTATGTTTATATGTATTCGGAATGAATGGGAGGTTACTATGGGATTGTCTATGATTACCATTGATGATGAATGGTAAGCTTATGCATGCTATGATGAAATGATGTTATGATGAAATACTATGCTTATGTAATGAAATGATGTATGATGAAATGAAGTTAGTGATAAGCTGAAAGGTAAATGATGAAAGATGAAATGTTATGATGATCTAAATGTATTATGCTATAATGCGACTGACAACACGATAATGCAATATTATGACAATATAATTATAAAATGATATGGCAATGTGTTGCACACATGTTAAGATGAAATGTTGCTAATATGACATGATGATATGATGCTATTATGATACGACGATATGATGCCATGAATGATACGTTGACACGGATCTATTATGATATGATGATGTGATGTTAATATGTGAGGACGATATGTTGATGTATACGTGTTATATATTAATTGTATTGCTTGAACACCTTGTCACTAGACTTTTATAGGTTGCCATGACACGTGCACGATTTAGGGCCTAAAGTAAAGAGAGAAAGTATGTGATTAGTTAGGTGAAAGTGTAGCCTAATCTAATAAAGTTCCCCTAAAGTAAAGTAAAGATGATATATGTGATTAGTTTAGGTGAAAGTGTAGCCTAACCTAATATAAAGTAAAGAAAGATATATGTGATTAGTTTAGGTGAAAGTGTAGCCTAAGCTAATATAATAAAGAAGTCTCGAGCATAAGTAAAGTTGTGTTAAGCTTAACCCATGCTAGTTCTTCGGAGCTAGTGTGTACGTGGTCACGTGGTGTGGGAATCTAGATACCTCCCGTGGCATAGTTACGTATGAGTGTATCAGGGTGGAGTAAGTAACCACTACACGCGCAAATGTTAAATGGTATACTCAGTTGGATTGACTTTGTCTTTCTTTAACGACGACGATGGACCACCGAAAGGTCTACCCATCAAGTCGGGTGTGAGGTCCCCATGTAAGGTCTTATGGCCGCCTACACACAACCCCAATCCCTAAGTATGTGTGGCTTATGTCACATAGCCTACGTCTAGGCAAAAGAAAAGTAAAGAAATAATGAAAGTAAAGAAATAAAAGAAAAGAAAGACGAAAAGTAAAGCTTTATGATGTTAGGCACAATTAGGACTACGATGGATCCTAATGTGATATTTTATGTATGTTACTATAATGATGATGATATGCTATTGCTAAAGTATGTTGTGAAAGACACCATAGTAATGTGGTGATCTTAAAGTGTTGCGATGGTTATGTGATATTAACAACTATGAAATGTTTTTGTTAATATAAAATGAATTGGCAATGTTTTCATAAACTCATGTTATCTTACTTAGCTTTTAAAGCTAACACTTGCTATTTTGAAAAACGTTGTTTGCTCAGGTTAAGCAGGTTGAGCTAGTGAAAGACTTAGCTTGGTGAGGCAGGTAGTTGCTTTGAAGAAGACATTTAGTTTTCCTGCTTAGTCATTTATGTTAGCCTTATGATGATTGGCTACTTTTAATATGACTTATGTATTGATTATGTTGGCATTTATGTTGGTGCCAAATCTGGATTATCTTATACTATTTTAATGATATGAATGTTGTAACACCACTTTTATAAATGAGCTATCTATTAAGGGTTAGTTATGTTTTAAGGATTCTGTTTTCCGCATTTCTAAACGCCGTTAGGCAAAAGTTTTTGAAAATCCAGGTTTTAAAATGACGGGTGTTACAAGTTGGTATCAGAGAAATGGTTTAAGTGAACCAATGACTACTGACCATAGGATTTGGATTTAAGCCGTCAGAAGAAATACGATAGATTGTAGTACTTGTACTTCAACCATAAGATAAGATGCTTGTAGGATGGGTTGGGGTTGAGTGGGAGAGTAGGATTAAGGCTTATTATGTGTTTCATGTATTATTATATGATTATTTCAAGTAGCTTTAATTCTTCTAATTCTCGCTTATCCCGTTGTTAAATATTCCCTACTAAGATAATCGGTTCTTGGAGGTAAAGTGGCTAATCCCTCCTTACGAAATTTTAAGAATTTGTGTATGGATATGTGTGAAGAACGGTGAAAAGTTAAAGCCAGTTAAATGTTATGATGATGGTGTACATAAATGTAAAAGAAGTTGAAAGAATGTTAGATGAGAAGTTATTGGAGGTCAATGTCGTCGAGCCACTGGCTTAGACGACACTTACCATGAAGTTTGATGATAATGTTGAGATTGTACACTTAAAAAGGAATAGAGGTAGGTGATGCACGGACAGGTTACCTGGCACATGTCTGGAATGATATAGTTACAATTATGGTCTCGAATGTAATTGTAAATGTATCATGACGTGTGTGTGCTTGTGCGACTCTGTCTGTGTTGATCCAAATGAAGTGAAGATGGGAATGATGGAATTACTGGATGATAGTATATGTAACCATGAGAAGAGTAGACACGCATCTATGGTTAAAGGATGATGAAGCTGAAGCAAGTAGAGAAGATAAAACTAAAGATGATTGGACCCCGAATCATGAAGCACTTTCATCATATGGACACCATGTTAAAATGATAGGCAACATTCAAGTAGTACAGTGTTAAAGTTTTGCTTGAGCATAAGGAAACCGTTTAGATTACGTTTGGAATTAGCTTTCCTGGACCTAGCCGATATGCGGCGCACACAAGCAGTATGCGGCACATATTATGTGTTTCCAGATTATGCGACGCATAACTGAGACGCATGAAATCCTCCGACTTTGAATAACCTGAAATATGCGGCGCATATTTCATTCATACGGCGCATATATTGTCCTGTTTGTATTTACGACTTGTTTAGTTTTGGTTCCACTACAAGAGGATACATGACGATTGCGATGAGTATTTAAAGGTGGAGATTCTTCCATAAATTACATCAGAGTATGACGAACCGGCACGTGGATCTTTTTAGGAGTCTTACCGCTTATTGCTTTCACCGGTGAGGTATAAAATTGAAAGTAGATATCCTACTTTCTGTCAGAATCCTATGAATGATCGCTCTTTGGTTAAAGAGTGTTTCCTTACGAAAAGTTAAAAGGTACAACAAAAAAAGTCATCTTCCAATCTTAAATAAAAGTTTTCAAGAATGGTTGATTCACAAAATGACTATGTTTCTAGCCGATTTATTCATGCAAGACAAAGTTATTTCCTAAAGTCAAGGTTATAAGTGGTTTTAAACCTTTTTGATAACAGAGAGGTTAAATTCTCTATTGATTTTATATATAGTGCTACTTCTATGCAAAGGTACCTTCCGTTTGGTTCTCACTATTAGGAAGGAGTTAACGCTTTGGTTATGAGATATATTTCTTTCTCTAAGATAGAGTTACAGTCTCACTACCATATGTTTAAGTCGATGATGAAAGTCCTGCTAAAATTATCTTTACACTCATTATGACCCTATTGAGTTTCTCGAAATACCTTCATGTTAACGAATGTCCTTACCGTGTCATGAACTTAAGGAATCAAGTCTAAAGTTCTCTTTAGATCGTTCGGTCATTACGTTTAGTGATGACATTTTCACCTATTCTAAGTATGACGAAGAACACCATGTTTGCGTAAAGAGCGTTATTATGATTTTTTGCATGAAGAGGCTTAAATCTAAATTCGCCAAAAGTGACTAAAATGTAAAGGGAGCAGCTGACGCTTAGAGTTGAAAGGACCAAGGTGCCATTTAGTGTTTAAGTTCCATGACTCTAAGTTTGTGGTAAACATTTGATACAATGAGTCAGTCAAAGGTAATGTTTCTAGAGACGAAGATGTTGGTATTACGTGACAGGATTCAGAAAAGCTGAGAGGAACAATCATGAAACCATACGTCTAAAAGTAAGATTTCGGTACCTGTGAACGGAGTAAATAAAGGTTGTATTTGAGGAAGCTCATGAAGCAAGGTAATCTACTCTTTTGGAAGCCGCCACAAATGTATTACGACCTCTTATGAAGCAAAGTGACGTTAATTCTCTCCAATGATGTGTGATTCGTATCAAAAGTCAACATTATGTGTCGAAAGTTGTATATAATCATTAAATATTCAATGATCCTCTAACAGAAGCGAGGAGTCACGTTATCATGGACTAAGTAACAAGGTTGTTTAGGATGCCAAAGGTACTGACATGATAAGAAAATTAGTAGGTAGGTTGTCCAAGAATGTTGATTTCTTGGTGAACTATTGCACCGTTTTTTTTTTTTTTTTTTTTTTTTTTTTTTTTTTTTTTTTTTATTTCTTGGTGAACTATTGCACCGTTTCGTTGGATATGAAAGAAAAGATGTATGTTAAAGAAGTTCTCTTAAAGTGTGAGAGTTATTTGTTGAATGTTTCAAATCGAGACGGCCGTTATGTAAACAATTTTTAAAGATGATTCAGTGAAGTATGAAGGAAATGGTGTACTCAAGTGATGCCTATCACTCCTAGAGTGATGGGAAAGAGAAAGAACGATTTAAAAACTTTGGAAAATCATATGATCGTGTGATGGTGCATGGAGATTCCCCCTAACTATTGTTGAGTTCACACGTAATGAAGAATGTGATGTTGGCATGGAGTGTCATTTCGTGATATGACATGTCATCGAAAGGAATATATGGGGAAAAAGATCATGAAGATAACGGTACATAAAATCAGGATTGCTAAAGAAATGTACAAATAGCTCAAGATCTCTCAAAAGGTTCTAAAATGAGCAAAGAAAGCCAATTATGAAAAAATGTGAGTAATATGGTCTAGCCATAAGGCTCTAAGGAAGGATTTTATTTGCAACAATGAGTATGGCGAGTCGACCCTTTGTCCAATGAAATCATGTGAGTTATGGTAGCAAGTTAATAAGGACAGGTGCTGGAAGGTCTTATCCGCCAAATGAATAGTCTTTGCCGAATGTAATGTGTGTACTACTTATGAAGGTTAAAGATATGAGATGGTTACTTGGTTTGATTTAAAGATTGAATCAAAGAAATAACAAAACGGTTGAAATGGTAAAGTGAAAGTAGAAAAGACTACGTAAGAAGCTAAATGAGATTGACTATGCTATGTTAAAGTACAATCCAAGGAAATCCTGAAAAGTTATGATAAAGTTAGAGATATGAAAGTGTTGATTATCCATGAGTGGCGAAAATGATTATGAGGACATAATCCTCTTAAGGGGGAGATAATTGTAACATCCCAAATTTTTTATGTTCGACGTTTGACTTGTCCGTTAGTCAACGTTAGGTTATGTCAAGTTATGTGCCTTAATTGGATTATGTGATTAAATGCTTATGCGTTTAATATAAAATTAGTAAGGTGAATTTAAACGAAAGTAATTAAAAGTAAAGTTCTAAAAGTCAAGTGCTTGTTAGATTGTTAAGTGTTCCGGCTAGTAAGTTAAGCTTAGAATGTAACGTTTAAAGAGTCGAGGGACTTAAGATGGAAATTAAGGAAGTGATGGATAGGGGTTATATGATAATTAGGCTTCCCTAATTGTCATATTTTAGATCCATACGTGCGTGAGAAACCCCAAGCCGCCCCTTTTCCCTCTCAAAGCAATTCTCCATCTAAATCTAATCGTTTCTTGGTGCTTGATTGAAGTTTGAGCAAGATCTATCATCCTTGTGATCATCTATAGGTAATATAGATGATTTTCCTTTGATTTGTGATCATATGAATCAATTATATTCCTGGTCTTAGGGTTTGGAATGGGATAATTACAATTCGTTACCGATTTCGAGTCGTTCGGGTAATCAAATAAGTGATTTATGTTTGTAAAGGATCAATGAATCAATTGATGGTTTGAAGTCATCAATTGTGTCTTAAAATAGGTCAATTTGATGTCTCCAGGTCGGGGTAAGGGTTTGGGTTCGAATAGAATTCATTTAAAGAAGTTAAAGTTAGGGTTTTACTAATCGGATCCCGATATGCGGCGCATGGGGATTCCATGTGGCGCATATATTGGGTATGGAACTCCCTGACTTGGTTTATGCGGAGCATGGAAGATCCATGCGGTGCATATCCAGGTCTGGTGGTCTTTTAGGCTTGTTTTCATACTCGTTTGACCTATAGACCTTATGCTTAGGTTACCTTATGGTATAGGGAACTTAGAGAGGTTCGTTGGAGCCCCGTTTATGTTACCTATTGGTTATAAGTTTGCTATAGGTAGTCGGAAACACAAAGAAGGCACATTAACTTTGCATATTGCTCGTGGTGCTCGTCACGAGTTAAGATAACATCTTTTATCACATGAGGGACAACAAAACATAGTTTTCATAAGTTAACTTCCCCAAATGAATGATTGTATGTTTATATGTATTCGGGAATGAATGGGAGGTTACTATGGGATTGTCTATGATTACCATTGATGATGAATGGTAAGCTTATGCATGCTATGATGAAATGATGTTATGATGAAATACTATGCTTATGTAATGAAATGTCGTATGATGAAATGAAGTTAGTGATAAGCTGAAAGGTAAATGATGAAAAGATGAAATGCTATAATGATCTAAATGTATTATGCCATAATGCGATTGACAACACGATAATGCAATGTTATGACAATCTGATTATGAAATGATATGACAATGTGTTGCACACATGTTAAGATGAAATGATGCTAATATGACATGATGATATGATGTTATTATGATACGACAATATGATGCCATGAATGATACGTTGACACGAATCTATTATGATATGATGATGTGATGTTAATATGTGATGATGATATGTTGATGTATACGTGTTATATATTAATTGCATGGCTTCAACACCTAGTCACTAGACTTTTATAGGTTGCCATGACACGTGCACGATTTAGGGCCCAAAATAAAGAAAGAAAGTATGTGATTAGTTAGGTGAAAGTGTAGCCTAATCTAATAAAGTTCCCTAAAGTAAAGTAAAGATGATATATGTGATTAGTTTAGGTGAAAGTGTAGCCTAAGCTAATATAAAGTACCGAAAGATATATGTAATTAGTTTAGGTGAAAGTGTAGCCTAAGATAATATAATAAAGAAGTCTCGAGCATAAGTAAAGTTGTGTTAAGCTTAACCCATGCTAGTTCTTCGGAGCTAGTATGTACGTGGTCACGTGGAATCTAGATACCTCCCCATGGCATAGTTACGTATGAGTGTATCCGGGTGGAGTAACTAACCACTACACGCGCAAAGGTTAAACGGTATACTCAGTTGGATTGACTTTGTCTTTCCTTAACGACGTCGATGGACCACTGAAAGGTCTACCCATCAAGTCGGGTATGAGGTCCCCATGTAAGGTCTTATGGCCGCCTACACACAACCCCACATAGCCTACGTCTAGGCAAAAGAATATTAAAGAAATAAAGAAAGTAAAGAAAGAAAAGAAAAGAAAGACGAAAAGTAAAGCTTTATGATGTTAGGCACAATTAGGACTACGATGGATCCTAATGTGATAATTTATGTATGTTACTATAATGATGATGATATGCTATTGCTAAAGTATGTTGTGAAAGACACCATAGTAATGTGGTGATCTTAAAGTGTTGCGATGGTTATGTGATATTAACAACTATGAAATGTTTTTGTTAATATAAAATGAATTGGCAATGTTTTCATAAACTCATGTTATCTTACTTAGCTTTTAAAGCTAACACTTGCTCTTTTGAAAAACGTTGTTCCCTCAGGTTAAGCAGGTTGAGCTAGTAAAAGACTTAGCTTGGTGAGGCGGGTAGTTGCTATGAAGAAGACATTTAGTTTTCCCGCTTAGTCATTTATGTTAGCCTTATGATGATTGGCTACTTTTAATATGACTTATGTATTGAATATGTTGGCATTTATGTTGGTGCCAAATCTGGATTATCTTATACTATTTTAATGATATGAATGTTGTAACACCACTTTTATAAATGAACTATCCATTAAGGGTTAGTTATGTTTTAAGGATTTTGTTTTCCGCATTTCTAAACGCCGTTAGGCAAAAGTTTTTTTAAAAACCAGGTTTTAAAATGAAGGGTGTTACAGTAATCCCTACAAGTCATCCGAGAAAACATCCGGAAAATCATGGACGATAGGAATGGTTTTCAATTCTACCTTTGAGGCGGTAGCAATAAAAACCTTAGATTTTGAAGAATCGGAGACTTCACCTTGAACCCTAAGAATCTCACCATTTTCCAAGGGTATTTTAACGACCCTTTCGCTACAATCAATAACCGCGTTCACCGCCGTCATCCAATCCATACCCACTATAACATCAAAGCTCCCAATATCGAAAGGCATAAGGTCGATGAAGAATTCGACTTCATTTAAAGATAAAATACAATCACGGAGTACTTGATTTAGTTTTGTTAGAGCACCATTTACCATTTCAATATCTAGCACATAGTTTAGGGCACACGGACTCGCATCAATCAAGGGAACGAAGCTAGAAGAAACAAAGCTATAATCGGCTCCGGAGTTAAATAATACCGTAGCATAGTGACCATTAAGAAGAAATGTACCTGTCACAACGTTAGGATCATTGCGGGCTTCATTGGCGTTGACCGCAAAGGGTCGGCCACAAGGTTGCACTTGTTGGCTTTGTTGTTCCCGATTTTGGTTAGGCCCGACAATTTGAAGTTGGTTGGGGTGAACGGCCACTTGTACTTGTTGCCCGACCCATTGAGGGCAATTGTTGTGGTAGTGGTTTGGGCTTCCACATTCAAAGCATGTGCCTCTTTGAAGATATGCACGAGGAGGAATGACTTTAAGAGGTGCTACATTTTGTGGGGTCGTCCTAGGTGCCCTACACTCTTTAGCGATGTGACCAAGTCAGTTGCAATTAAAACAAGCCCCACAATGGATGTGGATGGGGTGGTGCTTGTTGCATCTTCAGCAAGACGGTTGGGGTCCCAAATAAGCTTTCTTCACCGGCTCCACCGCCACCATAACTCTTTCCCGGTTGGAATTCTTGGGGTCAAATCTTCCCATCTTCCTTGCCCCGCTTGTTTCCCCAACTTTTTTCCTCTTTGATGACGGCTTGCTTAACACCCCACTTCTCAAGAGATCCTCGGTAATACTACCGGTCCAGTTAATAGCCTCGGCCAAAGAAGTAGGCATGACCGAGTTTACAAGGGAACGGACTTGTAGAGTCAAGCCCAACACAAACTTATCAATGGCCCGGGGTTCGGGGTTCACCAAATGAGGAACAAAGGTGGACAAATCTTGAAATCGCCGAATATAACCCTTGTAATCGGCCCCGTCCATCTTGAGGTTAACAAACTCTATGGTCAAGTTTTGTAGCTCGTAAGGTGGGCAAAACTTCTCCTTCACCATTCTTGAAGTCGGCCCACAACAAGTTATAGGTCCGGCCCAAACCTACCTCTTGGTTCCACCAACTTAAAGCATCATCTACAAACATTCCGGATGCATAAGGTATCCGATCATCATAGGTACAATGGCTCCTCTCGATTACCGCCTCAATCTTCTCAAACCATCTTATACATTCCGTGGGACCACCCTTACCATTAAATTCCGGCGCCCCGCAACTTTTGAAGTCTTTAAACAAACAACCTTGGCGGTACACCCCATGTTGGTTATACATGGGAGCATAGCCGTTTTGCACCACCGGTGCTTCCTCTTCTACCATATTGGGTACTTCCCCATCATTATCCTCAACCCGAGCTTCAACATTAGGTGGCACATTGTTTGGTGCCACATTAACTCCTCCAAGTGTTGCCGTTACTTGGGCAACAATGGTTGGCATGATATTGGTGACCGTTTGAGCGATCACCTCCGCCAAGTCCGGCACCGGGGCCTCACCACGACCCCTACCTCTACCTCGGCCTCTACCACGTCCTCCTTGAGCCTCCGGTTGGGGCTCTTGAGGAATTGCTCGGTTGTTATTTCTGGTTCTCCTTGGTCTCATCATTTCTATAAAACAAACAACACGTTGACCCGGAAATTAGTCTCAAAATGCTCACATGTTAGTCACACAAGTGGTTAGCACTCTCATGCCGATATATCATACATACATCATAACACTACGCTAAGGCAAGAGTACTAATGTTCTAAGGGATTTGTTAACCATCATGTCATCATACCGAGCTTACATCAAATGTTCAGTATCAACCCAAATACTCAAGTTCAACAATTTACATAACTAGTAACTACAATGCAGTTTAAAGTATACTTCAAATCCGATATGCTCATTAGTCATTGACCGGGTTTGTATACAGGTGATACCATCGGCTTTCCCTCTACCCAATCAACTCCCATTAAGCACATCGGTTTCTTATTATACCCTAAGCCAAGCAAGTGCAATCCGTGATGTCATTAACTTGCATATAACATCGGGTGACCGTAAAACAATTGATCAGGCTGTTTTAGGGTTGCCGCCATGTTATACTACGTTACTGCCATAACTTCACTTTACCATAAATTATCAATCTAGCATCAATAATCACAACAATCAAACCAAATCATTTCATCATAATCAAGCTTCACATCAATGTACACGTTGACCATATTGTACTCACGTTGTCACATAGTTGGTCTTAACTACGAACTCACGATGCACACTTTTCAAGGTTCACATAATTCACGTTGCATACAAAATTCCTAACCATGCATGCTATATGAAGAGTTTTAACTTAAGCCGTAGTCTAGGTCAAACCGCCTAATTCTCTATGACCTGCATGGGCCACCATTCTGTAACACCCCGAACTAGAGCTCGAAATGCTACGGAAATACATACCGCATAATGGAATTATCGTATGCAAAACTAAAATGCATAAAAAGGAATCAGTGAAACCAACCAACATAAATATTCATACAACCAAGTTCTAAATGCACAAGGAGCAGTTAGCCGTCAAAAGTTTACAATACAAGCTAAAAGATGGTGATCGATCCCTAGGATAAAGAAAAGGAAAGCAAACGAATCCTTGATCCGTATAAGTCCAAGCCGGGTCTAAAAGTAAGCATGAGTCAAGCATCAATCACGTGTTCACCTGATTATCTGAAAAGTGTACTGAAACAAGTCAACATAAGGTTGGTGAGTTCGTAGTAGTGGTTCACGGGGAACCACCAACAATAATCACAAACGTAAAGAGTAAGGGCAAGCACATCATACAAGTAGCCTAAGAGAAGATCACATAATCATCTCATAAGTTTGCAAGAGATATGGTCATGAATATGATAAATGAGCACAAGTGATGTCAATATCTAGTTATGTGCAATATGAGTGCCATTCATAGGGCATTCCGTCCGAATAATGACAAGTTGACAATGCAACGATACTCACATGTCATCATCATGACCAATGTGGCATCTCAAAATCATCGAGCTATTGTATATGTCTATACACTCGGAGGTCCATGTACTTTCCAACAATGCAACAATACTCATTATGTCGTCGACCCGACCATCATGGCATTTCAAAATCATCAAGCATGTACATCTACATACTTGGGTGTCCATGTCCTAGCCTCAAGTATAACCATACTTGATAAACGTGTCAACTCGTTAAGTGTAACCAAACATAAATGTTCATTTCGTGCATAAATCCAATGTCCAACAATCAACCACAACCACAATGCACATACACTTCATCCGACACTACAATCAAGGGATCAATGATGCTTATATACAGGGTCACCCGCAGCCTTCCCACCACATCTATAACCCTTTGAAGGCATTATCGTCTTCCATGTAGGTACAACTAACCTAAATATTCCATAACTAAACATTCATACGTAAAGGCCAAAACATCCATTAATCAAGTCTACCAAGTAACCGTTAAATCAAGAAATCAAGCAAGTGTACACTTTTCAGCCCAAATCTCAAGCGAGTAGGGAGCTATGGAACTCACCTCGATATTCCAAGCAAGTACAACGAGTTCGAAAGAGATTAGTATGCTCAACAACCGCTACGTAACAATCACCTATCACATATATCACAACGTCATCAATGTCAACTCTAAGACTCCACACGAGTTGGTCCAGTGAAGTTAAGGCAAGTCACAACCCCACAACCACATCAACAACTTCCCTAGTAAGAACATATCACATTTAACTCGACATTTTTAGAGATGGGGGAAGATTTATCCGAAAAGAAGGTTTCCACAAGGAACTGGGCTCTCATACGATCCCAATGATAGGTTATAAGACTTGATTGGACGTACGGATTGAAAGTTATAAACGTTTGAAAAGTGATGTTAAAACTGTTCAGGTATCGCGACGCGAGAGGACCTTCTCGCGGCGCGATAGACACAAATATCACGGCGCGATGGCCTGGCATCGCGTCTCTTTTAAAGTCCCTGCTCCAAAATCTAGAAAGAAACCCAGCCATCGCGGCGCGAGTCTAGCCCATCGCGTCGCGATGGTCTGCAGAAAGCAGAAAAACTTCGATCCATTTGACACCAATTCGACCCAAAATCAAACCAAACTCAATTTCGAACATCCAAAGATCATTTTGATGCTAGAAAACATGTTACAAACACATTTTTGACATAACCCATCATCAAATTCGTTTCTAAACATAAATTTTCTCAAGAGCAAACCCTAGTTCATAATAAAACCCTAAAATTATTAAAATTCCATTTTTGACCACTTTCGAGATAAGAGATGTTTAGATTTGACCAAGAGACGTATTATGCAAAGAAAAATGACAGTTTTGAGCTAAGAAACACTTACCGAAATGACCCAATTCTTAAATCCTCAATTTGGAGCTTTAGAGGGGAATAACACTTGAAATAAGTCAAAATCTTGCAACTAGGATATGAAGGAGTAAAAGACAACAAATTTCCAACACCTTGATGTTATTGCATGAATCCAAATCTGAAAATCATGAAGAAATTTAGTTAGTGTGTGTATTGTATGTGATGTGTTCTTGCAAGAGTGAAGATAGAAAGAAAGAATGAAGATGAATGAGTGGAGGGTGAAGGGATAAGGTGGGGGGGGGGCTTGATGTGTGAAATCGAGTTTGTAAATTTTATAAACAAGTACCCACTAAAAACCGACTACTACACACTTTCAGGCAGTGGACCTGATCGCATATAGTATAGTAAGTAGTAAGTCCGAGATCGTTCACGGGGATTGGTTTTGAAATAATTGATTTGCTAAAGTAGTTTTAGAAAAAGGATGGAACTGTAGCCGAGTTGCTACCTAACTTTGACAGTTTGAAATTAAAGAAATTGAAACGACAAGACAATTAAAAGTAAAGAAAGTTCAGACAATATAAATAAAGATCATCCACTTCGAATCCACTTGACTTCAGCTATGATTGCACACGTTAAAGATTAAATTCTTTAGAGTTAACAAGATAATCGTGAAAGGATAAAAATGCTCGCGTGGTACCACCAACCGCTCACAAATCACCCAAACACCTAAGTTGCTAGTTTAATTACCCAAGCCGGTACCACCAATGCCTAGAAAATCTCCCCAACAATTAGTTTGCTTGATTATCTAATTACCAATTATGCCTATGTGAATGAAAACGTGGTACCACCAACCGTTTCTAAACACGTTTACCGATTAATTCCTATTATAAATTTGACATTCACCGTCATACCATGAACCGGTGACAACCGACCATAGACAATCGAATTGAAACGATAAACATATTCACCTAGTACCACTAACGATGAACACATAACCATCAACATCAAAAGAATAAATCACAAGGAATTAATTGATAAAGATCACGACACAACGATAATTGAATCAACTCTTGAATTAAAATATTGCAATCATATCATTCGTCAAGTTTTATCAAAATGGATGATTAGAAATCTAGCTACTCATGCTAAATGGAAAATAGCAAATGAAATAGAAATAGAACATATTGTACCAATGATTGTTTGAATTAAAATTGCAAAGACAGAAAAGTAGATACGATCTAGATGGATGTTCCTGAATCTTCAATGAATCAAATGATGAAATCTGAGATGATCCTTGAAAGAATTCGTGTAGAACAGCTCTTAGAAAGAAAGCTTGATAATTTGGGAAATAGGGTTTATTTTTCTATGTATACCTCCCAAAATCTGATGCAAAAAGGCTGAAACCTAAGTTCCCCGTGCACTCACTGCGGCGCAGTGAGCCTTGTGCAACCTTCACTGCGGCGCAGTGATAAACTTCTGGAAATTATTTCTTTTGGTGACTGCGGCGCAGTAATAATTCCTACCACTGCGGCGCAGTGCAAAATCTCTGAAAATTTGTGCTTCTCACCCAATGACTGCGGCGCAGTGGGGCATCACTCCTCCCACTGCGGCGCAGTGTAAATTCTCTGGGAAATATATGCTTCTCTCGACCATGGATGAGGCGCAGTGGGGGCATAAGACTTCCCACTGCGGCGCAGTTGAAACTTGCTGGAATTTTTGGTTCTTCTTTATTAACAGCTCTCGAACACTCGGATCAACATCTTGGCCTATAATCGTCAGAAAATGCACCAAATGGACGCACAACCTGCTAAGAACCTGAAAGCACTAACAAACACCATAAACGCGCCAAATGCATACAAAATTGACTCAAAACACATACGAAAAAGGCCAATAATGATGTGGGCGATCTATATAAATTGGTCACATCAAATCCCCCCACACTTGAGCGTTGCTTGTCCTCAAGCAAATCTGGAAGTTAAGCAAAAGCATTCCTTGGCACGAAGCTATATAAACACATTACGATTATCAAAAAGAAGCCAAACCAAGTATGTCGATGACAAGGACTTTGGTGAAGCAGTTTTAATCTTAAATGAAAACCCGAAAGGTTTGACAATATCTGAACAATCCACAAGCCTCAATAACACAACTAAGCAAAAGTGAAACAAATGAGCCTATCAAAATCATCCTACTCCAACGGACTTACTATTGGGGTTGAATATATATGAATAATCACTCATTGCACAGTCGTGATGTATAATATTTTACCATAGGCTTGAACCAGGATCATAGCTTCACCGACATGGCGTGAGCACCAAGTACATCATCAAAATATGGCATATAAATCGGTTGTAATGTTAGGCTAAGGGTATTTACAATGGGATTTGGGAAATTTAGGTTAGTGTTAACAGGAAATAACAAAAGTATAAGTTATGTACAAAATAGTCTAATCAAACCCTTACCATTGATTGCCACCAACCACCAACCATAAGATGCTATCCCGCGAACACTCCACAACAGCAACAAGCAAAACCCCGACACCATTGTAGTGTATCAACTTCAAACAACTTAGGAACAACCAAATCTTCCATTCTATTCAAGAACCAAATGATACAACAATTCTTTTGACATATAAAAATGAGAAGTACCCACTAGTAGCCCAAGTTCTTTTCTTTCTTTTTTTTCTTATTTCATTTTTAATTTTTTTTTTATTTTTCTGTTTTCACTTTTTTTTATTTTGAACCATTTTTACTCTACTAGTAGGCACCCTCTTACAATGATGAACAATGTCTATAACAATACACTTTATTTGAACAATCCAAGACATTCCCCAATAACTTGACCAATCGACGTATTCCCAAAGACCAAGAATATTCCAACTGACAACCCACTGAAGCTCTCCCAAACCGCCCAAACAAACCAATGTCAATCAATGGCCCCCCAAAATTAGACTATCGATATGGCGAGGTAAAGTTTACATATTTAAGTGGATTTATACAAAAAGAAAAGGCTAAGCTCAAAAAGGGGGTCTAAGTGTATCATGCACTAAAGAGGAGTGCAACAAAGGTTTACAAAGAAAGGAAAATCACTGACCAGAGTAGCCAGCAACACAAAACATGTATGTACATGTATAAAAGTATGTATACTAAAGGTAAAAATATACATAAGCAAGGGGTGAATAGAAAGAAAATACGGGTCAAACCTAATATGCCAATTCGTCATCCAATGTACTTATATCACAAAAATGATCTCACCGCGGTCTCGTAACGATCACCAGGCCAAGTTCTAGAATCAACACATCACCGGCACACTCATATCAAAGAAAGTAACCCGGAAATGGAATAAATTAACCTCAAACGTGCACATCTTAGTGCAGAGTTCGAAATGGAACCCTTACTCCCGAATAAATTTAAGAGCCTAAGAGAGGGACAAATTTACAAGGCAATCAAACCAAAACCGTAAACATCTAGCACATCTATAAATGAATGATGAATCTCACAACTTGGGTGTTTGGGATATTTGAGTATGCAAGTAATGTTATCAATCCTCTAGGATTAGCCCAATAACCGTTCAGAACACATTTCGCCGATTAAATTTGTACCAAGGAAAAAAAAATTGTAGTAAAATTGCTCATTAAGTTATTATGAATTAAGTGACAAAAGCAATTTACCACAAGGACAAGTTCAACACAAGTTTCAAATCATATCATCTTCCGTCATCCTACCAAATCGAAACCACCAATCTCAAACATGCACATCATAGTTCAGAGCTCAAAATAGAAACCCTTACTCTTGGATAAAATCCAAAAATCTATGAGAGGGACACATCCACAAGACCGGTTGAATACTCAATGGCAAAACAACAAAAGAGATACATCCAGTTGCTTAAACCTATTTGCCACCACCCACACTTAAGATGGACAATGTCCTCAATGTCCACTATTCGGTCAAAACTAAGGTAAATAGGGGTAAGCAAGATAGATAGAATGAGAACACGTACCGGATTAAGGACACATTCCGTTTCAAAACAAGTAAGTCGACCCCGCACCACAAATTGCTCTTCCTAAAAAGGAAGTCCAATTAGCTTGACGGGATAAACAAACTAGTCCAAAATGGAACATGCGAGAGTTGTGTGCGAAACAATGTCAGTAAAGATGCCAATAAAAAGGTTGCGCTGAACTTACTGCCAGCATATGCATGTGACATCATAGTGAGCTACTAACACGATCACATAATCAAACAGAACGCCACAGATTGTAGGTGAGAATGAGAATCCAACGGGTCCCCCCACACTTGGGTTGTACAATAGGTATGGCCATCCATTCGGATCAAACCTGCTCAATTACACATCACAAGAACACATCCAAAATATCCATACAAAGTGCAGACTAAAAAGAGTATCATGCAGAAAATAAAAGAAACAAAGGAAAGTACAAATGTTTCATCACCCCGTAGGGTGGATACCAGACAATCATAACTAAAGTAATGACATGAAAATACCAACATAACCAATCATCACATGATTCCATCCCACGGTACTGGATGGGAATCATTTCCACTACTGCTGCTGACCATAATTGCCATAAGGTAATCCGGGTTTTCCAAAAATACTCGTCACCCAATCTTGCTCCTCCCCCTGAGCTGAACCCGAACCCCCTGCATCTCCACCTGTCTGACCAGCATCAAATCCTGAATGAGCACCTGCATCAAAATCTGCAAAAGATGAAGAAGCACCGCCAACATGGCCACCCTGAAAGACCCCAAACTGCACTGGACCTCGAGGAGAACCTCCTAAATCGTGGGGTCGTGGTGACATGTTCCCCGGGGCAGTCGTATGAGAGAAAAAGGACTGACCCCCCTGACGATAATCAGGGACATAAATAGGCGGTGGGGAGAACTGAGGAACTGGATCGGGCCGAACAAACTCCCTCCCATGGTACTGAGCATCCCACATCGGCTGATAATAGTCTAGGCAATAGTTAGTGTAGGCTGCTGTGATCCAACCCAGGTAAACTCCTGATCCATCCTCCCCTGATAAGCATCAAACTCCTGCCGACTCTTCTGTTGCTCCTCATACATCCTCTGAACATTGTTCCCCAAGAGTGTAAAATCAAATGAGGCAGGGACGGAAGTGTGACGACCACCCCTCCTCGGTGGCTCCGATGGAGCATCCGCCATCTCAACATCAACATCATCCTCCTGTACAGGAGGTGGTCCTTCAACTTCACCCTCATCATCTAACAACCGCTCTTGCTCGTTTCCTTTCTTCTTCCTCAAAATCTTTGCCCTCCATAGCTCATTATACGTAAAAGTCTCCTGAGGAACTGGTTGTGAAAGATAAGTCTGGCAAACATCTGAACCAAAGACTCCCATCCTCTTATAGATAACCATGATGAAATGTCCCAAAACCAAATTGAAGTCAGAATGGTTACACATTCGGTCAAGGAGCACAAGAGGGGGCAAAGCAAACCTGGATGGAGCACCTTCAGAAAACAGCTTAAGTAACCACAAATCATTCTGATAAGCCTTCTCCCAATGAGTAGATCGCTGCACTAAGAATGTCACAAGCATGCGGTGGAGTAACCTCAATCGTACGTTCTTAATCTTTGACACACCACTAGTGGAGGTCCAAGTTTCTCCCCCCGTAATCCTTGTGTAATACTCAGGAATCGACTCTCCATCCCCCAAATCAGCTCTGGTCCAATAACCTTTCCTCAAAACAGCCCTTAGGTCCGCGCTCTGCAACTCCTCCTGCGAATACATACCACAATAATAACCAAACTCAGCAATTGACAGCTTCCTTTGCTGTCCCCCACAATAAAACCACACAATCCTCTCCTCAAAAATATCCTTAACCTTCCCAAATTCCTTCTTCAGTTTCAGAGTCGAATAAAACTCCAAACACAACTCACGGTTAGCAAAAACCCACCGCCAAATATCACAATTCACATCCTGCCCTCTTTCCCTAGTACTAATTCTCAAACTCATAAAAAACCATCGTCGTATGTCCTCCTGTACTCCATAATATTGAGCTTGAACAGCAGGTAAATGCCTTGCGGGACAAACGGCATGTTTGGAAAGCTTATATAACTTATTCTTATATATGTTCTGTGTGGCTGCCTAAGACCTTCAAATGAGAGCCAAGCATGCCTCTCATTTAACTCACCCTCAATAAATATAAGCGGTTCCTCCACCGGTGTCTTGGAAGTTTGAACCGGTACATCAACGGCCTCACTAGATTGCCCCTCAACCATTTTCCGTTTTCCCGCGGCCTTATCAGTTGCTCCCTGCATTCACAAACATGAAAGCGACCAATTGTGAGTAATAAGAATGCAAAGTTGGGAACCATATTAAACAAACAAAATTCTTGGCAGGAAAAGGCCCCGACTGCGGCGCAGTGGGCATGAATAACCCTCACTGCGGCGCAGTGAGGCAAAAAGACAAAGCGGGCAGAGGGTTCTCACTGCGGCGCAGTGAGGCAATGAACCCCCTCACTGCGGCGCAGTGAGGCACAAAATTTGGGTAACTTGATTAGGGTTCATAACGACTTGGCATAAAAAGGGGAAATCAAACAAGCAAATTCAGGGAATAATGAAACAATAAACTCCAACCGTCTTTCAAAGCTACAATATACATCCCCCACACTTGTTCATAACAAATCCCCAATTTTTCCAAAACCCTAATTTCAAAATTAAAATCAATAATGGATGAACAAGATGAAAGATTTAACACCCAATTAGCTTCTATTGCCCACAAACATCAAAACCCCTAAATTAATTCGAACATATAAACCCTAGAAATTGAAAATTCAAAATAAAAGAAAAATAACAATGAAACTAAAGAAAGAAACTTACACTTCTTCCCATAATGCAATGTATGAAGATAAAAATCTGGAGAAAGGATTAAAGATGGAAGAATATGGAAGAATTTGAGGGTGGAATTTTTTTTCCGGTTTTGAAAGTAGAGAGAAAAGAGAAAAGAGAATTTAAGGATAAAATGAAAACTGACCCCTTGTGACCTCTTGTTGACCGACAAACCTGGTCCCTCACTGCGGCGCAGTGAGGACTCTTCACTCCCACTGCGACGCAGTGAGGAGTTTTTCGACTAGGGCAGGGAGTTTGGGCTGCGGCGCATCCAGGCTCATTCCACCCCCACTGCTGCACTTAGTAATAAAACAAGATTAAAACTAACTAATTCAAAGAAAAGTAAAACTAATAAAATGAACACGGGTTGCCTCCCGAGAAGCGCTTAAGTTATTAACGAGTCTTTAGCTAGACTCGACCAACCTTCAAGTATTCAACTCAAACACGGGGATCTCATCAAATATCCCCTCGACTGCTCTTCTTCCAAATATAGCTTAAGTCGATGACCATTGACAATGAACGATCCTTCACCATTTCGCTTAAACAACTCAACGTAACCCGATGGGTATACGTGCTTAATCACAAACGGTCCAATCCACCTAGAAGTTAGTTTAGGTTGTTTAATCTTAAATTTAGACAAGAATAACAACACTTTAGCCCCAACCTTAAACTCCTTCCTACGAATCCTCTTATCATGCCAAATCTTGGTCCTCTCCTTATATAGCCTCGAATTCTCATAAGCACCTAGCCTAAGCTCATCAAGCTCGTGAAGTTGCAACATCCTAGGTTCACGCTTCCATCAAGTCCAAATTCAAATTCCTCAAAGCCCAATACGCTTTATGCTCTATCTCAATAGGAAGATGGCAAGTTTTGCCATAGAGCAACCGGTATGGCGTGGTGCCAATCGGCATCTTGTAAGCCGTCCTAAACGCCCACAAGGCGTCATCTAACTTTTTCGACCACACCTTGGGGTTATCCCCAACAGTTTTCTCCAAAATTCTCTTCAAGGCCCTATTCGTGTTTTCCACTTGACCACTGGTCTGTGGATGGTATGAGGTAGAAAAGTAATGGACAACACCGTACCTCCTCAACACTTTGTCTAATTGATGGTTTGAAAAATGGGTACCACGGTCACTAATCAGAGCTCTAGGGCAACCAAAACGACAGAACAACTGTTTCAAGAAATCAATGACTACACGCGCGTCGTTCGTGGGCAAAGCCTTGGCTTCAGCCCATTTAGACACGTAGTCAACGGCGACAAGAATATACTGAAACTTATTAGACGGTGGGAAAGGTCCCATAAAGTCTATACCCCAGATATCAAAAACCTCACATACCTGAATACTCTGTTGAGGCATTTCGTCCCGTTTAGTGATGTTCCCCTGTCGCTGGCAGATGTCACAAGTCTCGACCAAAGTTTGGGCCTCTTTGAAAATCGTTGGCCAATAGAAACCTGCATCAAAAACTTTCTTACCCGTAACTGAAGGACCATAATGACCCCCAGATATGGATTGTCCCAAAAGTAATGTTTAACATCCGATATGAGCTTCTTCTTCTGCTGAGACGTGAAATCATTAGGTATCTCACCTGCAACCAAATAATTAGCTATATCTGCAAACCAAGGAGCTTCATCAGAGTTAGAGATAAACATTAAAGACTCATCAGGGAAGTGATCATTGATCTCCCCATCACGAAGTTCCTCCCGGTGAGGATCTTCCAAACGACTCAAATGGTCGGCAGCCAAATTTTCAGCCCCTTTCTTATCCTTTATCTCAATGTCAAATTCTTGCAACAAAAGAATCCAACGGATAAGCCTGGGTTTAGCATCCTGTTTCGAGAACAGGTACTTCAGGGCTGAATGGTCAGTGAAAACTATGGTCTTACTCAAAACAGATATGATCTAAACTTATCAAATGCAAAGACCACTGCAAGCAACTCCTTCTCTGTAGTGGTGTAATTTTGCTGGGCGGGGTTCAACGTTTTACTAGCAAAGTAAATGGGTTTGAAATGTTTCTCAACCCTTTGCCCTAGCACAGCTCCCACAGCATAATCACTGGCATCACACATCAACTCGAAAGGCAAATCCCAATCTGGAGCTACCATGATAGGAGAATCAGTCAACTTCTCCTTCAATACCTGAAAAGCACTCAAACAAGCATCATTAAAAACAAAAGGAACATCCTTCTCCAACAAGTGGGTCATAGGACGAGTGATCTTAGAGAAATCCTTAATAAATCGACGATAAAAACCTGCATGTCCAAGAAAACTCCTTACCCCTTTCACATTGGAAGGTGGGGTAATTTGGCAATTACATCTATCTTAGCCCGATCAACCTCAATCCCGGCCTTGGACACTTTATGACCTAACACAATACCCTCAGTCACCATAAAATGGCACTTTTCCCAATTCAAAACAAGGTGTGCCCTCTCACACCGTTCCAACATCTTATCCAAATTACTCAAGCAAGAATGAAAAGAATCCCCAAAAACTGAAAAAATCATCCATGAAAACTTCCATGGAAGTTTCAAGCATGTCTTGAAAGATAGCAATCATGCACCTTTGAAAGGTGCCAGGGGCATTACACAAACCAAACGGCATTCGCCGATAAGCAAAAGTGCCAAAGGGACAAGTGAAAGTGGTTTTCTCTTGGTCCTTGGGATCAATGGGTATTTGAAAGTACCCAGAAAACCCATCCAAGAAACAAAAATATTCATTCCCTGCAAGACGTTCCAACATTTGATCAATAAAAGGAAGGGGAAAGTGATCCTTACGGGTGGCATCATTAAGCTTACGGTAGTCTATACAAACCCGCCAACCCGTAATAGTCCTAGTGGCCAAAAGCTCCTTATTATCATTCTCAATGACTGTCATGCCCCCCTTCTTGGGCACACAGTGAACGGGGCTCACCCAAGAACTGTCAGAAATGGGAAAAATGATTCCTGCATCAAGAAGCTTAATTACCTCTTTCTTAACAACTTCCTTCATATTAGGATTCAGCCGCCTTTGTCTCTGGACAACGGGCTTAACATCATCAAGAAAATCAATTTTATGCTGGCAAAAATCAGGACTAATACCTGGAATATCCGTGGTCTTCCAAGCAAAAGCCCGCTTATGGGCTTTAAGCACAGACAATAGACGGTCTTTCTCGTCACTCGAAAGTGAGGACGAGATAACCACCGGAAGAGAAGACTCACCTGACAAATATCCATACTCTAAATGGGTTGGAAGCGGCTTAAGCTCCAAATCAGTAGGTGGTACATCAACCGAGTTAGGTACCCTTGTACTTCCGTCAGCAACAACTTCCTCAAAAGTCTCGTCCTCGGGAGGTGACTCATCCGAGCTCAGTGCCATAACCTCTGCAAACAAAGCTTCATCAGTAATATCTCCAGATACTAAATAAGCGGTCTCTTTTTCTCCAATATCTGTCTCCATGAATTCCCTAAATTCCTGATCTAATGCATCATCAATGACATCAATCCTGAAACATGTCTCATCATTAGAATATGAATGCTTTAAAGACTTTTCAACATTAAATACAATTCTATCAGTTCCCACGCCCAAAGAGATTTCCTTGTCTTTTACACGGATGATAGCATCCGAGGTATTAAGAAATGGGCGTCCAAGAATAAGAGGGACCTTCGCATCCTCCTCCATCTCGAGGATAACGAAGTCAACTAGAAAAACAATATGGCCTACTCGGACAGTCATGTTCTCAGCAATCCCAATGGGATACTGAAACGAATGGTCAGCAAGTCTAATACTCATGCGAGTAGGGCGAAGGACTCCCAAAGCCAACTTGGTATAAACCGAGTAAGGCATCAAATTGATGCTAGCCCCTAAATCAGCTAGGGCTTTACAAGTAAGAGTTCTAATAGAGCAAGTGATAAGGAAACTCCCTGGGTCTTCAAGCTTTGGTGGAATGCGGTTCTGCAAGATAGCAGAACACTCGGCATTAAGAAAAGTAGCCTTTGCCTCATCAAATTTCCCTTTGTCTGTCACAAGCTCCTTAATGAACTTGGCATAATTGGGCATCCCCTGAATAAGATCAACTAAAGGAACATTAATATGAACATTTTTGATCATGTCCACAAACTTGTTATATTGCTCCTTCAACTTTGCTTTCCTGAACCTCTGTGGAAATGGTATCTTTGGCTTGTATGGTTTAACCTCTGGAACCACAGCCGGTTTTGGTGGAGTGACCGGAGTCTTCACGGTCGGATCTTCCTCCATCTCTATCTCTTCATCAACATCAGCATCATCGCTCCCTTTATCCTGCACATCTGAAACAACAACATTAGGCATAGAAGGTGGGTCATAAGACCTACCAGTACGAGTGGTGATGGCTTTGGCTTGCTCATTACGGACTGGAGGTGGAGTGTATTTCTGTCCCTGACTAAACTGAGGTCTAGGATTCTGCTGTGTGTTGCTAGGAAGAGTCCCTGTGGGCCTAGCAAGAGCTGCCATCCTACTCTCGAGATCCTTGAAGTTAACACACTGATTTTTCATGTTGATCTCCACCTTCCCGTTTATCTGATCCAACCTCTCACTCAAAGCCTTAGTATCATCCCTGATCATTTGAATGCTAGTGTTTGTTTCAACTTGATTACTAGCCAATTGCTTCATCATCTCCCTCAACTCGGCATTAGGATCGGATTAGAAGAAGAAGAACCTGATCCTTGTCCTTGCTGAGTCTGCTGTTGAGGCTGATTCTGATAATTATCTCTTTGCCACCTGTTACCTGAAAAACGAGGATTATTAGCCTGAAAAGAAGAGTTATAAGAAGGATTACCTGAAGGCCGGTTCTGGAAACGGTGTTGCGGTGAAATTCCCTTGGGGTTGATTTTGAACATAGTTCACATCTTCGGGTGCCCGATTTGGACACTCATCAGAATAGTGCATATCACCACAATGATCACACCCATCGGCTAAGACCTTAACATCCCTCTCAAGTGCACTAAACCTAGTCTCTTGAGTAGTAAAGCTCCTATCCATGCGCTCAGATAGCGCCTTAATCTCTCCAATAACCGCCGAATTGTTACTAGCTTCAGCCTTAGCAACTCTCCCTTGGTCCTTAGTGCCCTTTTCATCTTCCTTTCATTCTTCAAAACCTTTCATCATCCATAGTTGAGTTATCCTTTGCCATATCTTCCAAGATCTGATAACCTTCATTGGGTGTAATGTTATTGAAACTACCCCCAAAGGCATATCCCAATTCTCGTTTAGACTTCTTATCTAACCCATCAAAGAAGATCTCCACATATTGTTCCCTAGTCAAATTGTGGCCTGGACAATTTCTCAACATTTCCTTGAAACGAACCCAAGCATCTACAACATCTTCTCCATCATCTTGTTCAAAAGACCTAATCATATTTTCCAACCTTCTTTGAGTTCTGAGTGAATAAAACTCACCAATGAAAGCCTCCTTAAGTTGGTCCCAAGTAGTGATTGAATTCTCTGGTAGATCATTAACCAATCAAGTGCTTCTCCGGTTATCGAAATTGGAAATGTCTCAAGCTTCACGGCATTCATTTGATTTTGACCATATTGATAAAGTCGAGCCAACTTTTCAAACCGATCCAAATGTTGGTAAGGATCCCATTTCCTTTTTCCGTCGAACTGTTGCTCTTCTATACTCTTGAGATGGTTTCCTTTCAAATTGAAGGTGTGATCAATGGCCGGAGGTCTAATGGCAGAGCCACGGTTGGTTGGAATAGTTCGAACCCTCTCGCCATAGCGAGTGTCATTTGGATCCCTTGGTGGTTGTTCGTTACCCATCTCTTCTTGCTTAACTTCTAGATTGAAGAATTCGTCTAAAAAAAACCCTTCCTCATCTGAATCAGGAGTGAGTTTAGCTATAGGTGAGAACGGTGTTGGTATAGGTGTTGTGGGTTCGTGAAGTTAAACCGACCCTCTTGGTCTTCTCAGGTGTAGACAAAGGACTATTAAAGGTAGACCCGAAGAACGCAAGTTCATCAACTAAAGAAATACCTGCAAACACACAACTAACACAAACACGTCAAATGCACCGGTGATAAGAAAAGAAAAACTAAACTAATAAAACAAGTAACTTTCTCACGCGTGAGAAAGGATCAAACCACTAAATTAACAACTAAATCGGCACACAATCCCCGGCAGCGGCGCCAAAAACTTGTTGTGTGAAATCGAGTTTGTAAAATTTATAAACAAGTACCCACTAAAAACCGACTACTACACACTTTCAGGCAGTGGACCTGATCGCATATAGTATAGTAAGTAGTAAGTCCGAGATCGTTCGCAGGGATTGGTTTTGAAATAATTGTTTGCTAAAGTAGTTTTAGAAAAAGGATGGAACCGTAGCCGAGTTGCTACCTAACTTTGACAATTTGAAATTAAAGAAATTGAAATGACAAGACAATTAAAGTAAAGAAAGTTCAGACAATATAAATAAAGATCATCCACTTCAAATCCACTTGACTTCAGCTATGATTGCACACGTTAAAGATCAAATTCTTTAGAGTTAACAAGATAATCGTGAAAGGATAAAAATGCTCGCGTGGTACCACCAACCGCTCACAAATAACCCAAACACCTAAGTTGCTAGTTTAATTACCCAAGCCGGTACCACCAATGCCTAGAAAATCTCCCCAAAAATTAGTTTGCTTGATTATCCAATTACCAATTATGCCTATGTGAATGAAAACGTGGTACCACCAACCGTTTCTAAACACGTTTACCGATTAATTCCTATTATAAATTTGACATTCACCGTCATACCATGAACCGGTGACAACCGACCATAGACAATCGAATTGAAATGATAAACATATTCACCTAGTACCACTAACGATGAACACATAACCATCAACATCAAAAGAATAAATCACAAGGAATTAATTGATAAAGATCACGACACAACGATAATTGAATCAACTCTTGAATTAAAATATTGCAATCATATCATTCGTCAAGTTTCATCAAAGTGGATGATTAGAAATCTAGCCACTCATGCTAAATGGAAAATAGCAAATGAAATAGAAATAGAACATATTGTACCAATGATTGTTTGAATTAAAATTGCAAAGACAGAAAAGTAGATACGATCTAGATGGATGTTCCTGAATCTTCAATGAATCAAATGATGAAATCTGAGATGATCCTTGAAAGAATTCGTGTAGAACAGCTCTTAGAAAGAAAGCTTGATAATTTGGGAAATAGGGTTTATTTTTCTATGTATACCTCCCAAAATCTGATGCAAAAAGGCTGAAACCTAAGTTCCCCGTGCACTCACTGCGGCGCAGTGAGCCTTGTGCAACCTTCACTGCGGCGCAGTGATAAACTTCTGGAAATTATTTCTTTTGGTGACTGCGGCGCAGTGAGGCATAGTGCATTCTCCACTGCGGCGCAGTGCGAAATCTCTGGAAAATTTGTGGCTTTGGCACCCATTGACTGCGGCGCAGTGGGGCATCACTCCTCCCACTGCGGCGCAGTGTAAATTCTCTGGGAAATATATGCTTCTCTCGACCATGGATGAGGCGCAGTGGGGGCATAAGACTTCCCACTGCGGCGCAGTTGAAACTTGCTGCAATCTTTGGTTCTTCTTTATTAACAGCTCTCGAACACTTGGATCAACATCTTGGCCTAGAATCGTCAGAAAATGCACCAAATGGACGCACAACCTGCTAAGAACCTGAAAGCACTAACAAACACCATAAACGCGCCAAATGCATACAAAATTTACTCAAAACACATACGAAAAAGGCCAATAATGATGTGGGCGATCTATATAAATTGGTCACATCAGGGGGGGTAAGGGTTGGTTATCTTGTTGGGTCTTGGGTCATGGGTTTGACTCACGGGTCGAACCGACCAACACTAGCTTATTTTAATCATTAACTTAATTCGTTTAACATGGTGACGCTCAACAGGCGACAAGTCGACCTGAGAATGCACAACACGTCAAATAAAAGCTTTCCATCATAATATTAATCACCGTCCTTAGGCTAAATACATAAAGTCAAACGAGTCAAAAGTCACGGATGTTACATTATTCCCCCGTTAAAAGAATGATTGGTGACAGTCGTAATCTATGATACAATCATATTTGATTGAATACAAAATCTAATTGTTTCTGTACATAATCATATTTGATTGAATACAGATATTTGATTGTTAGCCGATCATATAACAAACTTATAAACACATTCAACTAAATAGGTATATTAAACTACAAATATTCAGTTTAACATCTTCAACAAAACTTGATTAGTCCATTTACACACATTTGCATTCATGTATACAATCAAATTTGATTGGTGGTTAAGCCAATCAAACTTGATTGGTCAAGGCGAACACATTTGACGCAGAATAAACACATACGAGTATATAATCAAATTTGATTGACTAAGCAATCAAATTTGATTGGTTAAGGCAAACACATTAGTAAATTTGATTGCTAAAGCCATTCAAAATTGGCTGATCAAGACAAATACATTTGACACAAATTTTAAACATTTCAAATTCAGGATCAAAAACGTCATCTTCTTCCATAAATGTATCAAAATAGGAAGTTGAAAAAATCCATTTTGACATATTTAGTCTTTGGTTTTGACTCCAATTTCACACTTGGTTCATTGGTCTTGGTGGAACAAGAATTGTCTTTGACAAATTCAGTGGTTTTATTCTTCATGGTTTCAATCTTTTTGTTAATCTTCTCGAATGTGTCAGAAAACTTTTGAGCAAACTCAATTTCTTTTCGTGTGAAAACTTTTGGATCAGTATGACACATGCAAGAAGATTTGGTCTTTGACTCCTCAGTGTGACTTCCCTTGGATGACTTTGATGCACTAGTTTCATTTAAAAGAGATTGAAGATGCTCATTTTTTGTAATCAACTCATTTATGATTTTAGTGTATTTCAACTATTTGCTTACAAAAATAGTTGATTTGTTTTGAAATTCTTTTTGAGCTTTGTGAAGAGTATCAAACATTTTCATTTTAACACTCTTTTGAGTTTCCAAATCTCGTTTTAGTGCATCAATTTCATTCAAGTAAGTTTCGGTCTCAATCTGGGTGGAAGTCTTATTGATCACAACTTCACATTCAAAATCAGATCTGTTTGGGTTGAGGTTTTAGTGGTCTCAACATCAAAAACATCATCACATTCAGTTTGCACAGAAGAATTCACAGACATAGGGTGGTGAGAAACAAGCACATCATCTTGGACAGTGATTTTGAGACATTAGTTATCTAGCAAACATTGTTGTTTTCATCAAGAGTTCTTTTTCAAATCGTCAATCTGTTTTTCCAAAACACTGTGGAATATATGGTCTTAAAGGAGTAGGTTTTGGAATTGGAATTTCATCTTCCGAATCAGACTCATTTGAAAAATCAACCTCTTCTCTTTCATTGAAACATTTAGTTATTTCAACAATCTTAACTGAGTGACCTTTTCTAACAAGAGGAAGATTTAAGAAATCATAAGTCCCATTGATTAGTTCATTGTTGAAATGAAATTTTGGACAAGTGTCAAGATAATCATCAGTCTCATAATCACTGTCCCTAGGTCTGACAAATTGGGTGGTCATGCCGTAATGCATAGGATTGGCATCATACAAGGGCGGCACCTCTTCTTGTGCTTTGAGCAAAAGCTCCGGATTTTGATAACCCAACCCTCTTGTGAAATCAGTTTCAAAATTTCTGGGCTTGTTCAAAAAGATGGTTTGATATGATCGATTGATCTTATACAACTTCTCTTGATAGAATTCAATTTCTTGTTTAAGTTCATCATTCTTCTTATCAAGTTGTGTATTATGAACATCTTTGAGACAACAAGCATGATTTAAATCAGAAATTTTATCTTCAAGTTCTTTGAAATCAGGAGTAGGTTCATTCAATATCTGTGTTAAAATAGCAAGATCATCCGACAAAGCTTTTGCTCTAAGCATCTCATTGGTCTTGTCAAGTTGCACCTCTTTAATGGTCTTGGTCAATTCAAGAACTTTGGACTCTAGTTCTTGTTTTTCAAGATGCAACTTGATGAAAGTAAATGAAAAAATCTTTGTTTGTTTTAAGTTCATCAAACTCTTGTTGAAGTGACTCAAACTTGTTTGAAACTTCATGCAAAATTCTTTCTGTTACATTCAAATCATTGGTTAGAGTTGACACTTGTTTTTGCAAAGATTTCCAGTCTTTTAAAGCTTCTGTCCATCTACCTGTGTTAAACTGATCATAAGAAATGACAACAGAGTCATCAGTGTGAGAAATTACCTCATCATCTTCGTCAGTAGAAGAACCTTCGTCTAACTCCTTTGACCTCTTGATCTTGGTCATGAAGCACACATTTGCTGATAGCTCCTCGGTCTCATCATCAGTGAGGTGTACCATTGTCATCTCCTCAGCAAGAAGAGCAATTCCACTTTCCTCTTGTCTTGCTAGCAAAAGTTTGTACTTATAGTACTCGGAGTTCTTTTGTCGAGGTTTAGTGCAATTGATGGCAAAGTGTCCAGGAATACCACAATTATTGCATTTCTTGTCCTCACTCCTTTTACCCATGACCTTCTTCTTAAACTTCTTCTGATTATCAAACTTCTTCTCACCACTAGCATTCTCATATTTGTTCTCAAACTTGGGAGCTTGAACATTCTTAGCATATGAAGAAACAGATGAAGTCCTAAGTTGGTTGTTGGTTGGCTTATTCTTGAAGAACTTCTTTTTGAAAGACTTTGTGAAATAAGCTAGAGCCTTGTACATCTCCAAATCATTCTCATCCATCTCAGTCTCACTTATTTCACTTGACTTAGAATCAGAAAACACTTCAACCACACTCTTTCTTGAAGATCTAGAAGTCTTTTTTCAACAACTAAAGCCAGGGATCAGAAGTAACACTTTCTTCTTTTTCTTTTGGATCCTCTGAACACATCCTCAACATTCAGCTTCAATTTTTCATACAAGGTGTGAATGGTGAATTTCCCAAAGTCTGATTGTTGGGTGAGTTGAGTGCCATACACCTGCCATTCTTTGTGAAGATTCTTAATGAACTTGACATTGAGCTCCATGTTTGACTTCTTGATGTCATTCTTCCTTAGTTCATTAATCACATTGCAGAACCTAGTGTATACCTCAAGCAAAGATTCACCCTTATGCTGCTTAAATGTCTCATATAAGTGAAGAACATTAGACATTCTTATGGGTGAAACATCAGATCCTTCCATTTGCTTTTCCACTTCATCCCATATGTCTTTTCCAGTCTTATATGAGTCCACATTGCAATAAATGTCATCAGGAAGTGCTTGGTAAAGATAAGCAATGGACATTTGATCAGCATAAACACGATCCTTTTGAGTTGTACTCAATTGATCATAGGTTAAAGGATCTCCGGTGGTTGGATGTTTGTAAGCTGCAAGACCTTTATCATAAGATTCCTTAATGAGATCACCCATTTTCTGTCTATCCACAAAATCCATAAACCTTTTCTTTCATTGTGGATATGAACCATGTACAAAACAGGAGGTCTTGTTTCAGAACCAAGGCTAATGCTTCTCTTGAAGACCATCTTATCAAGATTTATTGAAAAACACTTAAAAGGAAAATCAATCACAAAGTATGTATTTGCGGAACAGTTTCTTCGGCAAATGGATCAAAAAAATTTAAAGCTTGCACAAGGATTGATAATTGAACAAAAATAATATTTGAACAATTTTCTTGAAAAAGGTTGATTTGCCAAGGTTTTTCTTCGGCAAATGGCTATTTCACTTGATCACTGAACACGACAACAATACAACCCTTGGTGAACCAAAATGTCGATTTGCCGAACACTTTCTTCGGCAAATGGCACTTTCACTTAACCAAAGGAAGGCAAATGAAACTTTTAGACTTGGTCAAATGATAAACCACACTTCACAATCGTTCAAGTCACCAACACTTGATTTGCTGACCAATCACTTCGGCAAACACCACAAACTTACTTCACTGAAACTTAGCCAAATATCAAACACGTATTTGCCGAGCAGTTTCTTCGGCAAACAGCACAAAACCAACTCCACCTAACCAAAACAACTCCACAACGTATTTGCCGAACAATGACTTCGAACTTGTAAGTCCCCTTGAAATGGATCGTTAATAGTTTGCTCTAGTTATCTTGAGGTGCAGAATCCCTCACTATAACTTGGTGATTCACAACAAGCCTTCAGATTATCTGCTGCCTCGCAGATCTTCTATAGGCCTAGCGGAACAGCTATTGACGACTATAACCTGCACAATATGCTTGAAATTTCGACAAATGTTCAACCCTAATCTCTGTTAGGGTTTGGTATATATAGAGAACAACTCGACATGGGCTTCAGCGAGTCGGCCTCGCAAATCCAGCCCAGCCCGTCACAAATGCGAGGTCGCATTCTTGACCTAGCCTAGTAATTGTCCCTGCAAATACGAGGTCGTATTCCCTTATGAATTACGAGGTCGTAATTCATCCTTAAGCAGATTTATACATTTAATACTTAAACTTAATCTAGTATTCTATGCATAATACTAAGTTCATTAATGACAATCACATTACAAAGACATATTACAATATAAGCCCAAACAATCTAGACTGCTATTGATATAGATGTGCACTTACAGACTCCCCCTTGGCAATAGCTTCTAGATGTTAAAATAAATATGTCTTCGTCTTGTCTTTGTCATTAATCTACTTTGCTTCTTCTCTTGCTTTTTCTTCTGAACTTCCTCTGAATCATCTGCAGCCTTATAGAAATCGCAGTCTGAATGTAAACCAATCTTCAAGCACAAACTCACTGCATTCCTATATCGCAACGCTGGACCCTGAAAATCTTTTGGAAACCAAATATTAACACTGTTCAGCTTCAGCAGATCTTTCTTACAGAAGTTCACTAGATGCAAAGGCTCATAAATCCTTAAAATCTCATAGTGATGATCTCCATACATCACAGCTTCATATGTCTTACTATCAAAGTACCAGCCCTTCATATTATCCAATAAGTCCTTCTTGAATTTCTTCAAAGACACTTCTTTGGCAAACTTGGTCGGCTCATACTTCAAAGTAACGACAGACTTCTTTGTCTTCGGATCTATCTTTGATTTATCCTTGACCATCTTGCCTTCCTGTGGATGATACTTTCTTTGAGATGCATCCTTGATCTTCACATCCTTTGCAATAGACCTAGCAACATAATTTGCCACTTCATATCCACTAGGGTTAATCAGTTCTAGCTTAGCTAAGCACCAGAAATCAACATCAGTAAGTGAGTTGATTGCTTCTACTCCAAGATCCAAATACTGCACTCCGTCTGTTCTCCTGATAACGAGATATTTCAACTCATTATCCCAATGAAAACTCACGATTCTTGAGCATGCAGTAGTGGCGTAGGCTTCAACTTTATCTCCCTGTATCTTGTCTTTATACTTGATAGGTCTATGCAATGCCTCATACTCAGCTATGCCTTTCATCCAAGTGATAACCCACTCTGGTCTGTTATCAACTAGGCTCTGTATGTTGCACATCAGGATCTGCAGCAATTGGTTCTTGCATGACTGGAGCTTTGGGATCTTGGACTTGTTCAGACCTGTCCATATCATCAAGCTTAGCTCTAAAGTCATCAATACTAAACCCTTTGCGCTCAACATCTTCATCCACAAGCCTTGAAGCTGTAACTGGCATATCGACCTCTGCGATATCCATCCAACTCTCATCACCATAGATTATTTCACCTTCTTCTCTCACAACATCTGTTGTCTTAGAAGATTCTACCATACCAGTTGCAATCTTAGTCAAAGATTCTATTGCCTTGGTCAAATCTTCTTGATGCTTGTTACCCTTATCTTTTGCTGCATCTGGGTCTTGATTTGAATCATCATCTTTCTTCTTGAAAGCTCATCACCCTTACAGCCTAGATCTGGTAATAACTTCTTCTCAACCAAAAACTTCTCAATCAACTCTTATTCAAATCTGATTGCGTTACACAATCTAGCATAACATCAGCAATCTTAGTCATTTGTTCAGCCACTCTAACTACACCAGTATTAGCTCTAGTAGCTGAACTCTCTGCCTTTGTAGCTTCACGACGAACCATGTCAAAGTTGGATATGAGAGTGTTAATAAAGTCTTGATGATTCTTTCTTTCATCATTAAGAGCTTTCTTTAACATCTCAACTTCCTTTTGCTTTTTCTGCATTTCTTTCTCATGGTTCTTCTTCTGTTTCTCCAACTCATCAAACAAACCATTAACTCTAGCCTCTAACACCATCATCTTCCCTTTCATGTCAGCCATACCAAACACTGGTGGTAATATAGGAACTTGACGTGTAGTCGCTTCAGCTCTTGGTTCTGGATTAGGCACTGAATCCCTCATTCTATGAGTTGTAGATGGCCTTTCAAGATTAACAGTCGTCTTTTGAGATCTTCTTGGTATCACTGGCTCTGCATGTGACTCAACTGATCTCCTAGACCTCTGTTCAGGAACTCTGCTTGATGCTTCTGGAGCCTTGATCGTCTCATCTACTCCACTAGCAGCAGTTTTCTCCTTTACTTTCAACTTGATAACAGTTTTCTTCTTTGGAGCAGGTACCTCTTCATCTTCTGGCACCTCAGATTCCCTAGAAGACTCTGTTCTCTTTCTTTTCAGACCTGAATCAGATGAAACTTTCTTTGAAGCACCTTCAGAAGCACTAGCAACATGATCAACAATATCTTCATGTGCTTCTGCTTCTCTTTTCAAGAACCACATCTCTCTCAACCGTCACCCTTTCTGTGCTCTGAACCTGTGGTTGTTCTATGTCACGCATTGGCTCATCTGGCATCACCATCTGTAGAGGAACTGGGTTAGCAACTGGTTCATGTGGAACAATCTCAGTCCTGAATCTGGCAAACTCTTCAGCTATAGGTGGATTAAAGTTAATATCCACTAGAGCTCCAAACAAGGGTACATCTTGAGCACCTGGATCACCATCAAAGCGACTCTTGAGCTCATCATATGCCCTTTTCACAATAGATGTCACTTTCAGGACCTTTTTAGTAGCAGGCAAATTTGGAATGTGATGATTAATAATCATCATAACGAATCTAGGATAAACCATAAACCTATGCCCTTCCCTGGCAGTTGTCTGTTTCCTCAATTCGTTAAAGAAATACTTAGAAAAACTATACGGTTTATTGTATACTAGACCAACCATCTGAGCTTGAGATTCTTGATTAAGCGTATCCCATCCGGTTCTTCTACTACACAAACTAACCAACAATACATGTGCTAAGTATCTCCACCTTCCAAAGAATCCCCGTTTCTTCAATGTTCCCACACTTAAATCATCAGCATAACCCATCCTTGTAAATCCTCCAACAATAACCTCTCTACTAAATGTAGTAGGTCCATTCTCTCCTCCTTCTTGATCTACTGTACCTAAACTCAAGATATCAATAAGATCCTGAGCAGAGAACTTAATGGTCTTGCCAGCAACCACTGTTTCAATCACCTCCTGAGTAGCAGTCTTCTTATGCCTTGCATTTTTCCAAAACTCTACTAGGTATGACTCATAAAGCACCGGTGAATGAGTAAGAATGTGATGAATTCTTGACCGATTCAAAAATGCAAAAATCTCATGATAGTATGCGGTTCCATCTTGATTCTGTGACAACTCGTAATTTATTAGCAACGGGTTAGTCCTAATCTCGATCATTATTATAATTTCGTCTAATTTAGAGATTATAGACGTGGAAATTATTAGATAATTGAACATTTGATATAGTTCAATTAGACGTATCCTGATGACATAGACTATTAGCTATTTAGACGAATGCCGAGTCTTAAAATAACTTTAAATAAAGATTTAAATGTTATGTGTTGAACACAGTCTATTTACTGTTTAGACTTAATATTTATAAAGTTTAGTTTGACTAAATTTTATTGACTTGTCTTAACTAAAATGAGACGAGGGAAAATACCTTTACTTTAAATTTTGACCTTTAGGTCAAACGGTATTTAATCGTAAGCATTTTACCAAATTAAGGGTACAAAATATCTAAAGGCCACATGGGCCGGTTTCCTTTCTTGTGGTTAGAATAAACCACCAAAACCCTTCCCTCCTTCTTCCTTTTCTCCTGTCGACCACACACACTCAAAACACACACAAATCACCAAAATACTTTCAAATCCTCTCAAATCTCTATCATATCATCATCAAGAATCTGATTTTTGGCAAGAGGAGTAATCATCTATTGGTTTCAAGGTTCATCATCATCATCTCACCATTTTCTTCATTTTCTCAAGAACATCAAAAAGTGGTAAGTGAACTTTTCTATAAACTTTTGATTTAATTAAATTCCATCTTAAAGTTTGATTTCAGTATTGTTAATTAAATTAGATAGTCTTGGAAATGAAATGAGTTGTGGTTTTGATGATAAATGAATTTTAATTAGAATTAGGTCTTTGAAATCAAAATGGTTGAAATTGCAAATGGTTAGTGAAATGGAATTGTTTCCAGGTCTTTGAACATGTTTGAAGTCATTGCAATGAAAAGAATGGGTTAGAAAATGGTTAGGTTTGCGGAAATGGTCGAAATATGCAGGTTTTGCTCGTCCAGGTCTGACTCGCGCCGCGAGCCCCATGGTCGCGCCGCGAGGTGTTGTATTTCGAATAGAACCTGCACTTGAACTGACTCGCGCCGCAAACCACTAGGTCGCGCCGCGAGGAACTGCCAGGTCGCGCCGCGAGGACCCCAGGTCGCGCCGCGAGTTTTAGACTGTTTGACATTTTCAGTTTTTGACAACTTGAACGTTTGAACTTGGTGAATATCGAATGGTACTTTAGACTACCTTATAATGACATGTCATTGATATTACCAACTAAAGTTAAATGAAATGAAAGTTTAAAACACATTCTCGGTTATGGCATTCTAGGGTCTATAGCTAAGTAGTTGTACGTAGGATACTTGTCGTCGTGAGATTTGATCCTCACCATTGGTACTCATATCCTAGGTTTTGGATAGACGTGGAGACTAGACTTTGCTCATTCTCAAGTTTGCTCGCCCTTTTAGCTCTTTGATCGCTAAGGTGAGTTTATGGCGCCCTTTTCCTTTTACTTTGGGCCTGAAAAGCATGTACTGTTGTATACACGATTTGTTAAATAAATGATTGTTTGTTTGTATGCCATGTGACTTGGCTGCTTAGATCATTTGACTTAAATTTGCCATGTTGACGGCTGTCGAAAATGTGTATACGTGTTTATGAAATGATTGAATGAAATGAATTGAATTGCCGTGTGATGGCTGATTAAATGGTTCTTTGTGTTTGACAAACTAAAATGTTTCCCCCTATTTGGTTAAATTGTCGGATGTTGTATTCTGACTGTCTTGGCTAAGGTCCGCACCCATTTAGAACGGAAACCTGTGCGAGGCATATTGCTTATATTGTCGGATGTGGTATTCTGACTGTCTTGATTAGGGTTCGCACCCATTTAGAACGGAAACCTGTGCGAGGCTTATTGCTTATATTGTCGGATGTTGTATTCTGACTGTCTAGTCTTTATAACTACATGTCATTGTGTTGTATCAATGACGACTAAACTTTTGGTCAAACACACTGTAAACTCACCAACTATTTCGATAGTTGATCCTCTCAAATTTCATGCTTTTCAGGGAACCAACAGTAAGTATTGGAAGCTTATATGGCATTTTAGAAGCCATCTTTTGAACATTTGGACGTACAATTAGCGTCAGACATCTGAGGACTAGCATTTATTAGTTCTAATTGTACTAGTTCATCCAAATGTTATTATTGTATTAGTGGGCCCAGTTCCAATTGAGGATAGTTTGTATCCGTGTATTGGGGTCCACATCTGAACGATTATACTTGTAATGAACTTGTATTTGGCATTAATGGATGTAATAACTATTTACCTTCTGATTAGTACGCAATTATTTGTTAACCCTGTATTTCCGCTACAACGGGGTGTGACAAAAATTGGTATCAGAGCCAGGTTATAGTGAATACGGAGTTATTCCTCGTGAATAACTCAATCTATAGCCATGGTCGCTTCATATAGGAAATCTAAGTCATTAAGGTTTAGGATACTTATCTCGAGAGTTATATTATTTGTCTATAATTAGACCTAACCTGATCAACTACGTCCTGATTATGTAAAATAATATAAGGCTCGAAATAAATATCTTAGATTGTGTGTATACGTGCTAATTTGGACTATATTAACAACATACTGTACATGTGGTGGGAAGGCTGCGGGTGACCCTATACATAAGCATTTAAGGTATGTTAGTAATAGAAACCCAAATTGTATGTGTATACATTTAGACAAAGATCTCTTTGAAACTCATGTTGCGTACTGTCTCATTCAACTTAGATTGTCTATATACGTGTTAGTTTGGACTATGTTAATAACATACTGTAGATGTGGTGGGAAGGCTGCGGGTGACCCTATACATAAGCATTGAAGGTATGTTAGTAATAGAAACCCAAACCGTATGTGTATAAGTTAGACAAGAATCTCTTTAAGAACTCATGTATTGCGAAATGTCTAATCCTTTAGACTTATACGACAAATTGTCTATCTTTTCAGACTTATCATGTCAGACAGAGCAAGCTCTTATGCTGTTGTTCCTGGTACTCCTCCAGTACCAGTGGTAGCTAACTCCATTCCTCGTGTTCCTCACTCTTCTGAAGAGGAACCAATGGAGGAATCGGGCAATGAATCTCGCCCTATAAATCTGGTATTTTCATCCAGTGAATCTGGAAGTGAACATGTGTCTATCCATGTTCAACCATCTCTGCCACCAGTAGCTCCATATCAGAGGAGGACTACTGAGGGAGCTCGTATTCCTTATGCTCCTCGAGATCCTAATGTTGCAGGTCCTTCTGCACCGATTCAGGAAAACTGTGGATTTGGTCCTTCTTTCCTTCTGGGTGATCCGTATGCTGTGGGTTCATCCAGAGTGCCTGTTTACAACCCTAATGCTGCTGAAGTAATGCCAGTTGCTGATGCAACTGATACGTCGGAATATGCACTCCGACAGATGTCTAGGATGAACAATTCTCTCATCCGTACTAGGGAAGTTGTTGAGAGTCAAGCTCAAGCCTTGACAGGTGCTTACCAGCAAGCTTCTGATGCGATGACTGTTGCTTTGAAGGGGAAGGAGACCCTTGGGATGTTAATCTGGATATTGTTGGTTTTAGTAGTCTTGGTTGTGGCATTGTTAGTTGTAGTTCTTTTCAAGATGTAATCTGTAGTAGTAACGTATTGTAAGCCTTAGAACTTATAACAACTCATACTTTTGTATTTGAGTTGTAGTCTATTTTGGTGGATGTATTTCCTACGTATTTTGGATCGTATAGCTCTGACTGTGTAGTATGTATCATGTGGATGTTGTTCCCACATGATTTCGATTGTGGATGTAGTTCCACAAGATTTTGAAATGTACAAGTCAGATTTTGTAAAATTTTGGGTATAAATGAAATACAATCGTCTTTTGGCTTACATACTTGTTCAGACTACGTCTCTTGCTCATTTCAATTCTAGAAATATAGTGTTCTATATTTCTTGTCTTGTTTAGTTCATGAGTTCAAGTAAATTGATAAATTGTGACTTGTGTTTGTATCCTCGTATATCTTGAAAAGCTACATTCTGTGTTGTTCTTACGAAGAAATCTCTAAATGACATTTTTGTTCATGTCTTAGAATTATGGCTCCCAAGACAAGAAGGTCCAGAAGAAGGCTGCTCCAAAGAGGGCTACTCGATCAACTCCCAGACCTAATGAAACAGAACAGGAAGAACCTGTGATCCAGACGGGACCAGAAGCTGCTGCTGTTAATGTGAACACTGGTCCTGGATCTACCCCAAATGCTGGCGGGGAAAATAATATGGCGGCATTTGTGACACAACAACTATTGGCCGCTATGCCTACTTTAGTCGCTCAGATCACGGCAAGCATGAACGCCAATAACAACCATCATGCTGACAATAGTAACAATGTCGAGCCTACTGCTGAACAAGTTATTCCACGAGGTCATACTCATGGGAGTGACTTTAAGACCTTCACTTATTGCAAGCCAAAGGAGTTCCATGGCACCGAAGGTCCTGTCGGTCTAATCAATTGGCTAGAAAGCATAGAGGCGGTGCTTCATATCAGCCGTTGTGCCGAAGAGCACAAAGTGGAATATGCCGCCACTCAATTTCAAAAGCACGCTCTGTCATAGTGGAACAAGCAGATTAGGACTCGTGGCCAAGAGCCGGCTAATAGCATACCTTGGTTTGACTTTAAAAGGATGTTGATGGAAAAGTACTGTCCTTGGGAGGAAGTACAGAAAATGGAAGGCGAATTCTGGAATCATAATATGATTGGACTAGACAATGAGAAATACACAACTCGTTTTCATGAGTTGGCAAGACTAGTTCCTCGTATGGTGGATACAGAGGAGAAATTGATAGAAAGATACTGTTATGGATTGTCACCTGACGTCCGAAGGTTGGTAGCCGCTTTTAATCCCCTGACTCTTCAAGCGGCAGTTAGTGCAACCAATCGGATGGTGATTGATTTGAAAAGAACCGCTGGTTCTTCTATTGGAACCGAAGTTCAAGAGAGAATGATCATGCCTCTGGTAGTGGATTGGAAACGGTGGAAAGGCAAGAGGTTTAAAGCCGCCAGAAACTTTGCAGTGGTCCCTAAGGGTAATAAGAGGTATACTGGCGCAGGCACAAGATGTAACAAGTGTGGTCTCCATCACTTGGGAAATTGTCCTACTTGCCACCGTTGCAAAAGAACGGGACATCAGGCAAAGTTCTGTAGAGAAAAGATACCAAATCAGTGCTACGAGTGTGGAAGCGAGAATCATATGCGACCCGCGTGTCCACGACTTAATCAAGCCCCGAACAACAATGCTATAGTTCCCGTGAGGAACAATGCGGGGAACAATCAAGCTAGGAATCAAAGAGGTCAAGGTAGAGGCCGAGTGTTTGCTTTGGATGCTGCTGATGCACGACGTGATCCTAACGTTGTGATAGGTACATTCATACTCAATAATCATTATGTATTTGTGTTATTCGACTCTGGTGCTGATAAAAGTTTCATATCCTTAGAATTTAAGTCTCGATTTGGTATAGTAGCTATCCCCATGAAAGACACTTATATTGTCGAATATGCAAACGGTCAAAAGTATATTGCTAAAGATCATTTGGTAGATTGCAGTTTGGTATTGGCCGGTAAGACTTTTAAAATTGACCTAATTCCTATAGAACTAAGTAGTTTTGATGTGATTGTTGGTATGGATTGGTTATCTAGGGTTAGAGCTGAAATAAGTTGTTACGAAAAGATTGTTAGAATACCCCTACCAAAAGGCAAAACCCTAATGGTGCAAGGAGACAAGTCGGGAAAGAAGTTGATTTTAGTATCGGCGATAAAAGCAAATAAGTATCTACAGAAAGAACACCCTGCTTTCTTAGCATTAGTTGTAGAGAGAAAACCCAAGGATAAAAACATGAAAGACATTCCTGTAGTTAGAGATTTTCCAGAGGTGTTTCCTGAAGATTTGACGGGACTTCCACCTCACAGACCAGTTGAGTTTGGAATAGATTTGATCCCTGGAGCTGCACCCGTGGCCAAGGCACCCTATCGCCTTGCACCGTCAGAAATGCAAGAATTGTCCGAACAACTTCAAGAGTTGTTAGCAAAAGGACTAATTCGTCCAAGTTCATCACCGTGGGGAGCTCCGATCCTATTTGTGAAGAAGAAAGATGGCTCGATGCGGATGTGTATTGATTACAGAGAATTGAACAAGTTGACTGTCAAGAACAGGTACCCTTTACCTCGTATCGACGACTTGTTTGACCAATTGGAAGGTGCATCACACTTTTCCAAGATTGATCTCAGATCTGGGTATCATCAACTCAGAGTCAGAGAGACAGACATTCCTAAAACAGCCTTTAGAACTCGTTATGGACATTATGAGTTTTTGGTTATGCCGTTTGGTTTAACCAATGCACCTGCTGTGTTTATGGACTTAATGAATCGAGTATGTCGACCGTATCTTGACAAGTTTGTCATTGTATTCATCGATGACATACTGATTTACTCGAGAAATAAAGATGAACATGAAGGTCATCTGAGAACCATTCTACAACTGCTCAAGGATCAAAAGTTGTACGCCAAATTTTCGAAATGTGAATTCTGGATTAGGGAAGTACACTTCTTAGGTCATGTAGTGAATATGGATGGAATTCACGTAGATCCATCTAAGATCGAAGCAATAAAGAAGTGGGAAGCCCCTAAGACTCCAACAGAAATCCGCCAATTTCTTGGATTGGCTGGATATTATAGGAGGATTTATAGAGAATTTCTCAAAGGTTGCTCAACCTTTGACGTTGTTGACTCAAAAGACCAAGGAATTTATTTGGCAGGATGCCCAAGAAAAGGCATTCAAACGTTGAAAGACAAGCTCTGTAATGCTCCTATTCTAGCATTACCAAATGGCGTGGAAAATTTCGTGGTATACTGTGACGCATCACATCAAGGCATGGGATGTGTGCTTATGCAAGAAGGTAAGGTCATTGCTTACGCTTCAAGACAGCTCAAAATCCACGAAAAGAATTATACAACCCACGATCTCGAACTCGGAGCGGTTGTTTTTGCCTTAAAAATTTGGAGGCATTATTTGTATGGTACCAAGTGTACGGTATTCACATCACAAAAGTCTTCAGCATATATTCGATCAGAAAATGCTGAACATGCGACAAAGACGATGGGTAGAATTACTCAGTGATTATGATTGTGAACTCAAATATCATCCCGGTAAAGCAAATGTTGTTGCTGACGCGCTAAGTCGAAAGGATAGAATTTCACTATCTGTCATAACAAGAGCAAGTTCTTATCTTGGCTCATCATTAAGGGATAGAGTGTTGGATGATCAGAACGAAGCCCTACAGCCAGGGCATATCGAGAAAGAAGCATTGTGGAATGTTGAACGTTTGTTTGAATTGGATGGCGATGGGATCCGACATGTCAAGGGCAGGGTGTGGATTCCCAAGTATAATGGACTTAGAGAACTCTTGATGAACGAGAGTCATCGATCTAAGTATTCAATCCATCCTGGTGCTGACAAAATGTACCATGGATTAAAGGATTTTTATTGGTGGCCTGGTATGAAAAGAGATATCGCCACGTATGTTTCAAAGTGTTTAAATTGTTCAATGGTGAAGGCAGAGCACCAAAAGCCTTCTGGGCTGCTCCAGCAACCTAATTCCTGACTGGAAATGGGAGATTACTATGGACTTCATTACAAAGTTACCTCGAACCTTGAAAGGTTACGATACTATTTGGGTCATTGTTGACGATTGACGAAGTCTGCACACTTCATTCCAATACGGGAGAATTGGAAAATAAAGAAATTGTCTCAAGTTATATATTGAGAAGATTGTGTCACTTCATGGTGTTCCTGTGTCTATTATCTCTGATCGTGATGGTCGTTTCACTTCACAAGCATGGAGATATTTTCAAGACGCTTTAGGCACTCGGTTGAATTTGAGTACGGCTTACCATCCACAATCGGACGGACAAAGTGAGCGTACCATTCAGACTTTAGAAGACATGCTTCGGGCATGTGTTATTGATTTCAAAGGTAGTTGGGATACCTTTTTGCCGTTAGCTGAATTTTCATATAATAACAGCTATCACACAAGCATTAAGTATGCGCCTTTTGAGGCTTTGTACGGGCGGAAATGTAGATCGCCTGTTTGTTGGCTTGATGCTGGTGAGCGTCGTTTGTACAAGTATGGACTGGTTCAGAAGACTACTGACCAGATTGTTGAAATTAGGGCACGGCTGAAGGCGGCTCAGGATCGCCAGAAGAGCTATGCAGATCGTAGAAGGAAACCCCTTGAGTTTCAAGTGGGGGATAAAGTTATGTTGAAAGTGTCACCTTGGAAAGGCACTGCACGTTTGGCGTGAGAGGAAAACTTAGTCCTCGTTATATCGGACCCTTTGAAGTCGTTCAAAGGATTGGTTCGTGGCATATAAGCTCAATTTACCCCAAGAGCTAGAACATGTTCATCACACATTTCATGTATCAAATCTTAAGAAGTGTTTAACTGATGAAACGTGTGTACCTGTGGAAGAGTTGCAAGTGAATGGCTCTCTTCAATTTGAGGAACCTGTTGAAATTTTAGACCAACAGCTCAAACAGCTTAGACGAAGTCGTATCAAATTGGTCAAAGTTCGTTGGAACTCAAAACACGGACCGGACTCGACTTGGGAACGAGAGGACTATATGAGGGATAAGTATCCTCATCTTTTTACTAAGCAAGACTTGATTTCGGGACGAAATCCTTAGAAGTCGGGGATGCTGTGACAACTCGTAATTTATTAGCAACGGGTTAGTCTTAATCTCGATCATTATTATAATTTCGTCTAATTTAGAAATTATGACGTGGAAATTATTAGATAATTGAACATTTGATATAGTTCAATTAGACGTATCCTGATGACGTAGATTATTAGCTACCTTTAGTCAAACGGTATTTAATCGTAAGCATTTTTTACCAAATTAAGGGTATTAAAAATATCCCAAAAAGGGCCACATGGGCCGGTTTCTTTCTTTGTGGTCAGGAAACAAACACCAAAACCCATTTCCCCTCCCTTTTTTGTCCTGACAAACACACACACACACACACAGAACACACACAAATCACCAAAATACTTTCAAATCCTCCCAAATCTCTATCATATCATCATCAAGAATCTGATTTTTGGCAAGAGAAGTAATCATCTATTAGTTTCAAGGGTTTATCATCATCATTTTCACCATTTTCTTCCTATTTCTCAAGAACACCAAATTTTGGTAAGTAACTTTCTTCTTCAAAACTTTTGATTTGATTAATTCCATTTGATTTAATTTCAGTTTTGTTAGTTGAATTAGTAGACTTTGCATATGAAATGAGTTGTGGGTTTTGATGATAAATGAAATTTTAATTAGATTTAGGTCTTGGATTTTGAAAGTGTTTGAAATGGTAAATGGTTAGGAAATGGAATTGTTTCCAGGTCTTTGAACATGTTTGAAGTCATTGCAATGAAAAGAATGGGTTAGAAAACGGTTAGGTTTGCGGAAATGGTCGAAAAATGAAGGTTTTGCTCGTCCAGGAACTGAGCTCGCGCCGCGAGGTACCATGCTCGCGCCGCGAGGTGTGTCAAATTTCGAAACAGAACCTGCACTTGATCTGACTCGCGCCGCGAGACCTCCAGGTCGCGCCGCGGA
>CM067170.1:43762442-43856977 GCA_034093135.1 Erigeron breviscapus | reverse complement strand
AGTCCATCCAAAAGCTTGGACTGTTGTATCTTTCCTTTCATCTGTAAAGTTACCCTCCCTGGTCAACTTTATATTAAATCTGGTCATTCCTTGATGATTTTCAGCCAACTTGATTTCAGCATCAACAATTTTTCTAGCATTAGCCCTGAAATTCATCATTTGATCATAAGATGCCTTCTGCTTCGCCATCTGGACCATATATTCAGTTTCCTTGGATACACCACTCTGTTGTCCTTCAGTGGACTGGAGTTGTTGGCGATTAATTCTCAGAGAAGTATCCAGGGGAATGAAAGTGCTCACATTAGCATCCTTTATTGCCTTGATTTGTTTGGCAGTAAGCTTCGGCAGACCAGTCAATCTTTTTCTGTACTCTAACTCCAGAGCACCAGCATTTTTTCTAATCTTTCTCTGGAGACTCACCAGTTCCTCCCTTCTCTGCCTTATCAACTCTGGAATGGTAACACCATAAATTAATGAATCATATACCTGTTCTTCTTCAGCGTAGAACGAGCGTATATGAACATCATTCAATGCATCTAGACATTGATGAACTCTGGGATCATCCTTCATCTTCTTGAACACTTCAATGTTAATGCCTAACCTTCCAGCATTATAAGAGTCCAGAGTCCCATGATTAGCCATATCCCTATGATGGGCCAGCAGTTCATCTCTTTGATTCTTCTTGAAGATTTCAATCATGATGCATTGTTGTTCTAACTTCTTGGCAGATTCATCATCAGCATCTTCAGTTCTTTCTTCCTCTTCACCAGATACCACTTTTTCTTTTCCTTTAACTGCCTTCAGAGTTGATGGAATATCTGGGAAGGACTCAAATTGGGGCTCACTGGCTTCAGTGCCAGTAGCTTCTTCAGTTAGCCCGGCTTCAGTGCCATATGCTCTTTGTGCTAATTCTTTCAATGTCATTTGATCTATTTGGTCACCAGATGATGGAACAGTTGATTTTTCCCCCTTGGAATGATCACCAGTCCTGGACTTGAGATCATTCCATAATTCTTCCATCATATGCCTGTCCAGAGAACCAAAAGTTCTTCCTTGTTCTGGCATGGAATCAGTCATACCTTGCTTCAGTGCCAGCACTTCTTTCTTCATATTTTCAATTTCTTCTGGCAAGTGCTTAGGCAACTCAGTGTCTATCATCTGAACAACTTCAGGCAACAAGCTATCTTGAATGGTTCTTAGAACAGAAGCAGAGATATCATCAGTGATTGTTTTCAGCATATCACCCCTAAATTTTCTAACAATTTCATCACTAAGGGTGCTGACAATATCATTTTGATCTAATGTTGGCCTGCTCTCCAGTGAACCAACCCTTGTAACCAGCTTCTCAACCTCTTCTTTCAGACCTGCCAGTGGTTGAACAATCTTACTATCCACTGCAGTCTGAACAGAACTAACAACCCTTGTTTCTAAGCCCTGGACTGCCACTTTGATGTTTTCAGAATTTCGATTGGTGGCCAGTACCAGCTCATCCAGTTTCTCAAAACTAACTTCTCATTCCCAGCAAACAAGTTCATTTCTGATGCTAAATTATTTGACAATAAGGATTTGAAATCAGAAATAACCTGGGAAGAGCTCTGGAGTGATCTCTCCAGGTCCGCCACCTTACTAAGAAGGCCTTGGACCTCGGTTGAAGATGAAGTGGAGAGACCACTGGGTGGTTCCAGATGAGAGGTCATTCTCTCCATTACTGGTACTTGTGCCCAGACCTCTTCAGTTTCAACAGTTTCAGCATTTATAACAGTAGAGTCTGGCACACCTTGTTCAGAGAGGTTGACTGGAGTTTCAATGGGTGGTGGTTGAGTTTGTGAAGGTTGAATGAATGGGGTGAAGTATGGAGTTGATTGTGGAATAGAAGGTGGTGGAGGTGGTGGTGGTGGTGGCATGCTTGATTCTGGTGGGGGTGGAGGCATTTCTGTTTCTGGAGGGGTAATATTTGTTTCTGGTGAAGGTGGTGGCATTTCTGGGAGACTTTCAACTTGCTCAACATCTTCACCCAGAAAATTCATATCTACATCAAAATTTTGACCTTCAGAAATGGGAGAATCAGCCTCATCCCAAAACATATCACCAGCAGTTGCATCACCAGCCGATGTACCAGCCTGAACATTCAAATCAATCTGAGCCTCTTGCTCATCAGACTGGACAACCTGTTCTTCCTGCTCAACCTGCTCACCAACCTGTTCATCAAACTGGCCAACAACTTCTACATTCTCAATCTGTTCAACATTTTCAACATTCTCCTCTTCAAAAATGGGAGACCCATCCAGATCCATTACATCACCAGCCTGTCTTGCTGGGTTTACCTGGACTCCACCTCTCATCAGACGCCTACTAGATCTAGGTCGTCTAGAACGATCAACATTTTCTGGTTGCATACCTTCTTCTGGAGCAACTTGCCTTATTGGTTGTACCATCTCTACAACCTGAACATCTTGGTCATCACCAGGTCTTTCAATAACTTGTACTCTACCTGGTGCCTCTGCTTGTTCCCTTTGAAAATTTAACATTGCTGGAGGAATATCTACCTCACCAGCTCTTGACTGAAGGTTGGTCAGATCCCTCAAAAACTCACTCACAGAAAAGTGAGTAGTATCATAATCATACTCATCTCCTAGAGCACTTCTAAACATAAGGGAAAGAAAACGGATATATGGAACATGGGGTTTTCTCCCTTTTGCTTTCAGTCGATCTACCAAGTCATTGAACAAGATCTGAGCAAAATCTACTCTTATTCCAAACCACAAACAATAGGCAATCTGGAGCTGCATTTGATTTATCTGATCAAGTCCTCCAGAACTACCTCCCAGACATTCAACCAAATGTGTGAAGAAAAATCTCCACGAATCTGTCAGCCTACTCATATAAATTGTGCCTTTTCTCAACAACTGGCCATGGTCATCAAGAATTTCTGTGTGCCCCATCAACCTGCACACTTCCCTGTAATTTATGCCTGATGGAAGTTCGATGGGTAACTCATTCTGGTCAAGATAATTTAACTGTAGAACAGACCTGAGTAAACTCACTGAGAAACTTAAAGATCTGGTACCTCCCCTAAGAGTATAAGAAATTGATGAGGTTTCTTCATTATAAAATGCGGAGTACCAGAACTCACACAAATAGTCATGGTACATTCTCCCTGGATTTAGGGTTAATGCACCATACAGAGGGCATGAGAGAAAGAAAGTATTCAATCTCCCAATTATAGAACGAGCAGGATGAACACTGGAAAGTTTGGCCATCCAGTTATTCATATTGATTCGAATGGCTTTTGCTTCAAGAGTAATATGTCTCGGTTTAGCAACATTATCAACCGGAGCATATTCGGCAGATAAAAGATTTTTGGGTGCCATTTATGATTGAAAGATGAAGATGAAATTTAGGGTTTATGATGAAGAAATTAATGAATTTGCAGTTAATATGAGAGTTTTAATGATTGGAAAAGAATGAAGAATTGAATGAAGAATTGAATGAAGGAATTTGAAGATTTGGGAGTAAATGTTCGAAGTAAATGTAAAGTGAAAGTGAAAATGGGTATATATAGGAGAGATAATGTGGAACTCAAACGGGTTAATTTGAAATTATCAAATATAATTTTGATCGGGTTTTGAGATCCGCATTAAGTACATCACATCACACATTAATGTGTGATGGTTCACCGCCCACAAAAACTAACAACTTGTTCTTTTTGTCTTCCCAAGGTAAAAATACCATCATTTCGTTTGAAAAATTACATGCCACGTAGGATTTATAAGATAAATATCTTTGAAAAAGTTTGCTTACGTGGCACGCACAATGACCAAGTATTTAAAAATATTGTGACTCAATTCAGTCCATCTGAAGGTTGACTAGACACTCCAGTATCACTGGTGGATTAGTCCAGTGAAGCATGTACTGATGGTACACTGGAGGGACACTCCAGTAAAGTACCAGTGAAAACCATTTTGAAAGACTGGTAACTTCAAACATGCACGTCAACTAATACAGACAAATGAGAGGGACACATTTACAAGAAGACAAAAGTCTCCTCAAACACGCACTTCAACCTGTCCAATTACCAGTGAGAGGGACACATTTACAAAGCACCAGTAATATTTTCTGGACAATTCGTCCAGTAAGAAAATTTTGTCCAGTGAGAAAATAAATTAATAAATTCCCTTTGAACTTTAAACATTTTTTAAGAAAAATATATCTTTCAAAGTCTTCCCCCTGGAATGTTGATCCAGAAATAAATTTATGAATCTTTAAATCAAAGATCCTTAGTAGTACACAATGGCGTTCAATACTAAGGTTCCAGATTTAAGGGTTTAACATTCCCAACTCACCAACAAGATATTCAAATGTTTTGACATCCAGTGGTTTCGTAAAAATGTCAGCGAGTTGTTTGTCAGTGGGGATAAAATGGAGTTCAATGTTTCCTTTCACAATATTATCACGAATGAAGTGATACCTGAGATCAATGTGCTTGGTTTTGGAGTGCATGACTGGATTGTTTGAGATAGCAATGGCACTGGTATTATCACAAAAGATTGGAGTCTTTGAATACTTAATACCATAATCAAGCAACTGGTTCTTCATCCAGAGTATCTGAGCACAACAACTGGCTGCAGACACGTATTCAGCTTCAGCAGTGGACAATGAAACTGAAGTTTGCTTTTTACTGGTCCAACTGACCAGTTTGCCACCAAGGAAATGACATCCACCAGTAGTGGATTTCCTGTCTATCTTACAACCTGCATGATCTGAATCTGAATAACCCATTAGATCCATGCCTGAGCCTTTGGGATACCAAAGACCTAGACTGGGGACACCCTTAAGGTACTTCAGTATGCGCTTTACAGCAAGCATATGAGATTCCTTTGGATTAGACTGATATCTGGCACATAAACATGTTGAAAACATTATATCTGGTCTACTGGCAGTTAAATACATCAGTGAACCAACCATGCCTCTATAGACAGTGGTGTTTACTGGTTTACCATCTGGATCAGAGTCCAGTGTCAGTGGTGCAGAAATTGGAGTTGGTTTAGATGGTGAAGAGTTCATATCATATTTCTTTAAAAGATCTCTAACATATTTTCCTGATTAATAAAGATGCCATCTTTGTTTTGTTTAATCTGGAGTCCAAGAAAATATGTTAATTCACCCATCAAACTCATTTCATATTCAGTGGACATTATTTTCGAAAATTTCTTGCACATGTTTTCATCAGTAGACCCAAAAATAATATCATCAACATAAATTTGTACCATTAACAGATTACCTCGTTCATGAAGAATAAATAAGGTATTGTCAATTGCACCTCGTTTAAAACCATTTTTCAATAAATGTTTAGTCAGAGTGTCATACCAGGCACGTGGGGCTTGTCTGAGGCCATACAGCGCTTTGTCCAGACGATATACCCAATGTGGATGCTTTTCATCAACGAAACCTGGTGGTTGTCTGACATAAACTTCTTCTTCAAGCTTTCCATTCAAGAAGGCACTCTTTACATCCATCTGGTAGACCTTGAACTGATGATAAGCAGCGAATGCTAAGAATATTCTAATCGCTTCAAGTCTAGCCACTGGAGCAAATGATTCATCAAAGTCGACATCTGACTGGCAATAGCCTTGTGCTACCAGTCTGGCCTTGTTTCTGATTACGTGGCCATCTTCATCTACCTTGTTCCTGAAGACCCATCTTGTTCCAATTGGTTCTTTCTTACCAACTGGAAAAGGAACCAGATACCAGACCTTGTTCCTTTCAAACTGGTGAAGCTCTTCTTGCATAGCAGTCACCCAGCTTGGATCTTCCATAGCCTCGTCAATCTTCTTTGGTTCCATCAAAGATAGAAAACTTACGTATAAGCATTGATTACTGGAGGCTCTTCTGGTCTGAACTCCTCTACTGGAGTCACCTATGATCTGATCAATAGGGTGAGCTTTTGTCCATCTGGAGTATTGACCAGGATTGTTACTGACAACAATATCAGTGCAAGAATTCAGTTGAGTCTCCTCTGGAGTTGCTTCTGGAGGAGGATCTTGCCAGATTACTTCAGTATCTTCATCTGAGTCATTTAAATCACGATTTGCATCATGAAATTCTTCATTTGAAGGCATTTCCTGGAGTACTGGTTCAGTTTGAAATTCTTTATAAGAAGACATTTCTGGTCTATTCTCAACTGACACTGATACTGGGGGAGCAGTACGAACATCTGATCCAATATTAATTTCAGATGGTAGTTTGAAAATAATAGAGGGATAGAATGGAGTACTACTGGAGAGTTTCTGAACAGGTTCCAGATCAGGATGGCTGGAAACTTTATCTTCTGAATCTTCTTTATTGTAGTTGATAAGATCAGATTCACAGAAGACAATTGGAGTTACTGGGGGAGTTTCAAGGGCTGGTTTGTTGATTGCACCATTTGATTCATCGAAAGTAACATGTATGGATTCTTGTACTATCTCCAGTCTCTTGTTGTAAACTCTGAAGGCTTTGCGAATGGCTGAATATCCTAAGAAATATCCTTCATCAGCTTTGGCATCAAATTTGCCTAACTGACTGGAGTCGTTCAGAATGTAAACTGGACATCCAAAAACGTGAAAATAACCAATATTTGGTTTTCTATTTCTCAATATTTCATAGGAAGTCTTCTTGTGTCGCTTCACGTACACTGATCGATTCTGGGTGTGGCAAGCAGTTGCAATTGCTTCAGCCCAGAAACTGGTAGGAAGACCAGATTCAGCTAGCATACTCCTGGCAGCTTCTATCAGCGTTCGATTTTTCCTTTCTACCACTCCATTCTGCTCTGGAGTGCGTGCTGATGAGAAGTTCTGGGAGACGCCAGTGTCAGTACAGAATTTCTCCAGAGTTGCATTCTGGAATTCTGTTCCATTGTCGCTTCTTAACTGACACACTTTTCGCTTATGCTTCAGTTCAATCTGCTTGATAAGAGAGATGATTTCAGCAGCAGCTTCACTTTTAGACCTAAGAAAGATCACCCAACAATATCTGGAGAATTCATCTACGATCACCAGGGTGTATCTTTTACCAGCACGAGTCTGAACATTCACTGGACCAAAGAGGTCCATATGAAGCATGTGAAGTGGTTCAGTAATGCTGAAATTCTGTCTGGTCTTGAAACTGGCACGTTTCTGCTTTCCCATCTCACATCCTGGACATGGCCTTTCCTTTTTGAAGGAAACTGAAGGTATCCCATCTGCAAGTTGTTTTCTGGACAACTTATTAATGTTCTTGAAATTTAAATGGGATAACCTTTTGTGCCATAACCAGTTTGTGTCTTCATCAGCTTGAGTATAGAAACACTGCTCTGAAGGAGAGCTTTCCATATCCATCACGTACACATTCCCTTTTCTGGGAGCAATCAACACTACCTTCCAGTCCTTGTTGAATACGATGCCCTGAGCAACATTGAATAAGACTTGATAGCCATCGTCACACAGTTGGCTTACACTGATCAAGTTATATTTCAAACCATTCACAAATGCAACACGTGTGAACTTGACTTGTCCATTGTTCAGAACACCATATCCCTCAGTCTTTCCACAACCATCATTTCCAAAAGTAATGGAGGGTCCATCAGAAATGGTGAACTCCTCCAGTAGGGTCTTACATCCGGTCATCGTCCTGCCAGCTGCACTGTCAAGATACCAGATATATTTCTTTCGATCGCCCTACACATACACCAGATATTGATCAGTTAGATTTGGGAACCCATCGACTGATGGGTTCACTGGATCCTCCCTTATGGATCCCTGGGGGTATCTGGTTGAGTTCACTTTCTTCAACAGTAGTTTTTGTTGAAAACACTACTGGAGTTGATAGTTTAGAAACCTTTTTCTTTTTCTCAACTGGAGAAATAAATTTGTCTTTCTTTGCAAAAGGTTTAGTATTTTGTCTAGGGCCAGATGAAGTACCCTCAATAAAGTTTAATCTTGCATTAAAACTTTGAAATTGACGAGTCAGTGTTTGAATCTGGCTCTCTAACCTGGACAAAACATTTTCATCAGATGATACCTGAGCCTTTCCAGTTGTAGGCTTAGGTAAGGGATTGTTCTGAGGCAAAGGTCTATTCTGCTTAACCTTTTTAACTGGAGCAGTCATCTGGACAGCTCCAGTCTTAACCTCTGGGCAAAGAACTGGGAAAGTATTGGCCTTGGGAGTTACAGGCTCATCATAAACAGTGGTGGGCCTGAATCCCTCTGGTAATCGATCGATTACTGGTATTAATGATGCTACATGAGTATTTCCATCTAAATATGCACGTTTTTGAGTAGGAAATTGATTTACTCCAGCATCATATGGCTTTTTGGTTTCAAGCCATGATTTAATCACCAGTTTTTCTTTTTCTAAAATGATCTCAAGATCTTGTTTTTCTTGGATCAATTGTTCAGTTACCAGAACCTGGGCTTGAAATGCCAGTTCAATATCTTGAAGTTCTTTTAATTTTGATTTTAAAGCAGCCATTTCAGAGGAATCTGTTTCTAGACCATTTAGACTGTCAAATCTAACAGTTTCCACAAAAATTAAATCAGAATTTAGAGCTTCAGCGATGTCCAATTTAAGTTCAGGATTAGTTTCAAGATCATACTCACTAACCTTTTTAATAACAATGTCGACCCAACGACCAGATATGACATCATCCTTGACCAGATGCTCTTGATCTGCCAGAGCCATAAAACAACAATCTCTTTCCTCTTCTTCATCGACTGATGAATCATCAGAGGGAACCCATGCTTCTTCAGTAGTTGCTATCATGCATTTGTTATTGTCTTCCATCTGTTTAGACAAGAGAGCAATCTGAGCCTTAAGCTTTTTGTATTTCAATTTATAGCTATCATCAGGCTTGTTATAAGAAGCAGTTGGACCAGACTGAGAGACAAACTGACTGGACCTGCACTCTTTCATGAAATGACCTTTTCTGCCACACTTAAAGCATGTCAGATTGGTCTTGTCAGTGGAAGAACTGGGTGCATGTTGTCCAGTGGGCCTATTTGCTCTGGCCTTAAAACGGTTTAAACGTTTTGGCCATCATTGCAACCAGGTCATCACTGTCAGTTTCATCACAGTCTGGAGAGATATCATTACAGACTCCAGAATCCATTAGTTCAGACATCATCTTCTTCATAGAAAATACATTCTCAGAAGATATTAATGCCGCACAAGGTGGTGCAGTATTAGTGACCACTGTGGAACTACTGGAAGCATGATTAAAAGAATCTTTTTCTGCCTCAATCCTCTGGGCTTGATTTTCTTCAGTGAATCTGAAGGCTCCATACAATGTTGTCAAAGTATGGGAATGCAAGGTTTTACCTTGCCTCAAGACCAGAATCATGTGAGACCATTTTGTTGGAAGAATATCACAAAATTTCTCCAAAAGTATATCCTTGTCTTTTTCTACCCCTAGTCCTCTTAACTGGTTTATGATGCTCATAAATCTGGTGTAAGTACCAGTAAGGGACTCATTGGGGAGAGCAAAAATGACTCATACTTTTTGTTTAAGGAGACTTTTCTGGTAACAACAGTATCATCACCTCCCTCATGCTGGTTCACCAGTTCATCCCACATGCTTTTGGCACTGGGATAGAGAACTAGTGTGGGAATAAGAGTTTCTGGAACAGCCCCGAGGATCATATTTTTAAGAAGTGTATCAAGATTTACTAATCTTTTCTCCTCTTCGGACCAGTGTTCCTCTCTCTTTTCCCTCCCACTTCTTGATCCTGTAGGTCAAGAAGTGCATTGATAGGAAGTCTTGGCACATAGGGTCCTTCGTTTAAAATTTTCATCATATTCCTTTCAATACCAGTAACATGCAATATTATCCTAGCTTTCCACGTACCAAAGTCATCATTGCTCCCATTGAATTTAGGAACAGGATTATTCGAGTAGTGCACATGCACATGTGGAGAAGCAGGAGGAGGAGGAGGTGGTGGATTGTTATTTCCAGTGGGTGGTTCATTAAAATTAGTTTCATGAGTTTCTTGTTGATTTTCTGGGATTGCCATCGCGAAACAGATCTAGGTAAGTATATTAACCTTCTGCTCTGATACCAATTGTAAAGTCCCTCACACGATGGTTTAACCCACGAGTGTAAAATAACAAGACAGGTATGAACTAGAATCGGACTAGTATTACTTCAATATAAATATGCAAGAATATAAACAAAGTAATAAATGACTTAAGCAATATTTAAACAAGTAAATAAATGGTGGAACACAAATGTAGTTTTCAAGTGTATTTTCTTTATTGATGTATAAACAAAATACAAGATCGTTGCGGAACCTAGATATTACACGTATGTAAGTATCTAAACAATCTTTGAATTACAAGTGATCTATACTTGCTAAATAAACTCCTTTGATCGATATACTTAGAGTTGTGAAGTATAACTGTTTAGATCGAGAGTATTTAAGCAAGTTCACCAATTTGCTAAAAAGTGATTTTCTCAAAGAATGACTTTGTATTTATAGGCAACAAAATTCACCAGTGAATTTTGTGCCGTACAAATATGGTTGCATACATTTAATGATCCGACAAGAACATTAAATGTATTGGATAAGAATAAGGATAAAGTCACATCAAATGCAAGTGTATCCTTTTATCCAACCACCTTTACACACGTATACTTTGGTAAAGAACAAGTGGGTTGTTCTTTGGAAAGTGTGTAAAGGCTTAAAGTCAAATCCTCGATATCAGTGTTCAGACTTGTAAGGTCTAGAACACTGACAATCCTCCAGTGTGCAGATCTGGTAAGACTTCCAGTGGACTCCGCCATTTGTCAGTCTTCTTTATTCTTACTTCAGTCTTTGACTTCAGTGAGAACGTCTTCAGTAGAGTAGATCTGGACTGGGGTGAAGTCCAGTGGTCTTCCATTATTTCTGGACAAATCTTCAGAGGGACTCCAGATTCCAAGTCTGGAGTAGGTCAGTTTCTGGACAGATCTTCAGTAAGGCTCCAGTAGTCGAGTCTGGAGCAAGTCCAGTAAATCTGGACCTAACAAATTCCCCCTATTTTATAAAAAAATGAAAAAAAAAAAAAAAAGGAAAAAAAAAAGAAAAAAAAATGAAAAAATGTATAATGTAGTGTATATGTGTGTAAAATGTAGTTAAATGCCTATGTAGTGGTATTTAAAGAGGTACTTATGTTATATATGGTCCCTATGGAAGTTTTTGACTAGTAATGAAGGATTAGGAAGCTTAGGGACTAGTTTTGACATGGTGAAAGTCAAAAACGGGATTAAGGTTTAGGAAGGAGTCATTAGATGTTAATATGCAGAAAAATAACCTCCTTCTCAAGCCCTAGCCGCCCCCATGATTCCCTATCAAATTCTAAGCCGAAAATCCTTCAAAACGTGTGATTCAAGTGTGTTTGATCGAGTCTTTTGCATCCTCATTGAGATCTACAGGTGGAAAAGGTATAGTGACATAGATTTTATATCTTTTCAATTAATGGAGTCGTTTGAAATCAGATCTAGGTCTTTGACGATCAATTGATGTCGAAATAACAATTGTTTAAATGATGCAAATCATGTATGTTTTAATCAAAGGTTGTATTGCATCATTATGGTCTAAATATGAAGGATTTTGAAGTATTAAAGTCGTGTTTATGATTTGGAGTCGTTTTGGTGGAGTTTCGGTTTGGATTCAATTATGATTATGAGACGATTTAGGTCAAATCGGGTGTCAAATGATTTGTATAAGGTGTGTAATGAATCCATGAATCAATATATGATTTCATAGTGTCAATTGAATCATATTTTAGGTATATATGAACTGTAGGTGTCATGGTTAATTTCCATGGATGTTTGATGTTTGAGATCTTTTGTAAAACAAAGAGTTTATAAGGTCTGAAAATTCAGTCATATTGCAAAAATCGTATCTCCTTTATAATAATGAGTTAGGAGATGAAACTTACATTTTTGAAAAGTTCTTTGAGTCCCCTACATTTGTTAAGAACTGAGTTTTCTCTCATTTGGTCGTCTTGTATGCCAAAAGTAGTCTAACTGAAGATAGTCAAAAGATGAAAGTAGTCTACAGAATATGAAAGTAGTCTACAAAAAGATTCAAGTAGTCTACAAATGAGTCAACTAGTCTACAGAAAAGTATAGTAGTCTACAAAGAATGAAAGTAGTCAAAAGTAGACTAGTAGTCTACAAATAGATGGAAGTAGTCAACAGAGACTATTATTTGACAAGTATATAGACTGTAGGCCGGTTCAGCCTCGTTTATACTCATTAATTGATCCTATGTTTATTATAGGTAGTTGGGAACACTTGCTTTGCACGGTAACCTTAGTTATCGTTTGTGTGCGCTTCTACGAGGTAAGATACACTACTTTTGACACGCTGAGGGTTCAAAGAAAAGAATGGTTTCATAATTAAAACTTCCCAAATGGTAATATATCTTGTTTATGGGTATACAGGTTTTCACGGGAGGTAATATGGGTTATGTAGTTGCCCTATGAGACCTGAAATGCAGTCCCTCATGACATGTAATGTAGTACATGTTATGAAATGAAGTATAATGTAGTATGTGTTATGATATGAAGTATAATGTAGTATGTGTTATGATATGATGTAGTGATATGTATGAAGGATAATGTAGTGTTTTTATATGAAGTAGCATGTAGAATCTTGAAATGCAGTATGACGTAGTTTATGTTGTTGTGTGCATGTATGAATGGCTTGCTCATCTAGAACACTAGACTTGCTAAGTTGCCATGTCACGTGCACGTTTAAGGGCCCAAACGTAATGCAGATAATGTGTGAAAATGTTTAGGTTGTGTGATGCCTAAACTAATGATGTGTGAATTGTTTAGGTTGTGTGATGCCTAAACTATTAATGTGTGAAACCGAGCTCGTAAATTTATAATGCAGGGAAGTGTTAACCTTAACCCGTACTTGCCCTAGCCCGGCGAGTGTGTGAACGTAGGTTGCTTGGGTGGCTCCTTGCAACATGGTCATTAATGCAGGGCGAGTAATACGAGGGGTCTGACCCGCCTCCATATACGGATTACTCCGGGATTGGCTTGCCATTCCCTAACGACATTTGATGAGTAGCCTTTTTGGTTGATCATCTAGTCGGGTGTGATGCAGGGCACACTTATATGCAGTTAACGAAGATACGTGTGATTATGTGTGATATAAAAGAAGGATAGGCACAAATAGGGTGATTCATCCTAATTCGATATGCAGGTTGAATGTGTGTGTTATGTGAGTTGTGCCTTAATGTTTTGTCATTAAAGTAGAAATGTTTTAATTGGACAAAGCTTTATAACTTTAGTGTTATCTTACTTAGCTAATTCGTTAGCTAACACTTGTCTTTTGAATGTGTGTTGCTCCCTCAGGTTTAGCAAAGCCGAGGAAGACGTAGAATGGAAAGTGAGGAATTGGGTAGAATGCTTGACGAAGACTTTAGCTACCCATAGATGCTACACCTCATTAGATGTTATTTACATTTTGATATTATGCAGATTTTATGAAGCACTATGTAGACGGTTGTTTTGTGTTGGCAACCGTTGGGTTTTCATTTAGACATTTTAATGGTATGACATGTAACACCAATAAATGCAGAAACCGAACTGTTTTTATCGGTTTTGAACATTTAAAGTTTTCTTCCGCATCTTTTAACACCGTTAGGTGGAAATTCTTGAAAACCCATGTTTTAAATGTCGGGTGTTACACTGAGAGGAGTACCGGTTGCTCCTAGCAGAACCGAAACTGATCAGCCAGAATCCTCTCAACGGGCGTCTGGTGAAATTCCACAAGAAACCACTCCTATTGACATTGAAGAGGGCAGTGGTGAAGAGATTGTTGTAACTGGTGTCTCAACTATGGCTGGAGACATCATGAATGCTGATGGGTCATTGATTGTAGAACAAGTGGTCGAACAGAAAAATGTTGAACAGGCTGGTGATCAGACTGTAGATGTTGGACCTCTGGATTTGAATGTAGAGGTTGGTGATCAGGCGGGTGATCAAAATATTGAAGAAACATTTGTTTGGGATGAAGCCGATTCACCTATGTCAGATAACAACACCTTTGATACTGACATGAGATTCTTTGGCGATGATGAACAATTGTCAGAAATGCCTCCTCCTCCAGAATCTTTAAATGTTCCACCACCACCTCCTCATCCTTCAATTCCACAAGGTACTACATATTTCAATCCTCCTTCTCTTCAATTTTCCAATATTCAAACTCCACCTCTTGAAGCAACAATTGAAACCACTCGTGTACTGGACTCGACTACTATCACATCTGAAACAATCACTGAAGCAGTCCAGACACAAGTGCAAATGCCCACCAGAATAACATCCGAACTCCTTCCTCCCAGTGGTCTCTCCACTTCTTCTTCAACCGAGGTCCAAGACCTTTTAAGAAAGGTGGCGGACCTGGAGAGATCACTCCATCTTCCCAGGTGTTTCAGACTTTAAATCCTTATTGTCAAACAACCTGGCATCTGAAATGAACATATTCGCTGGGAATGAGAAGATTGTATTTGAGAAGCTAGAGGAGCTGGTACGTGCCACAAACACCAATGCTGAAAACATTAAGGTGGCAGTCCAGGGTTTGGGAGAGACAGTGGCAACTAATGTTCAGATTGCAGTACAAGCAAGAATAGCTCAACCACTGGCAGGTCTGACAGAAGAAATTCAGAAGTTGACCACTAGGGTTTCTAATGTTGAAAGCAGGCCAACATTAGACCAGAACTCTGTTGTAAGTAATATTAGTGATGAAGTTGCCAGGAAGTTTAGGACAGACATGTTAAAAGAAATCACTGCAGAGATCTCTGGTTCTATTCTTAGATCAATTCAAGATGGGTTGTTGCCCCAGGTTCTGAAGATGATTGACACTGAACTCCCCAAGAACTTGTCTCGAGAAGTTGAAGGTTTGAAGAAGGATGTTCAGATGATCAAACACACTGTCAACATCACTTCTCCAGTTGCAGGAAGAACATTTTGGTTCTTCTGAAAGGCACATGCTGACCCAATTGTGGAATGATCTCCAGTCTAGGAGTGGTGGTCCTTCCAAGGGGGAAAGTGAAAAGAGGAAAGAAAAAGAAGTGATTGCTAGTGAAAGTGCAATTGAAAGAGCCTTTGGCACTGAAGCCATTGTGCAAGAAGAAGTGACTGGTACTGATGCCAGTGCACAGGAAATGGTACAAGAAGAAGAGGCTGCTGGTACTGATGCCAATGAGCCCCAGTTTGAGCAGTTCCCAGATATCACAACCACTCTAAGGTCAGTAAAAAGAAAGCAGCATGTGGTATCTGGAGAAGAAACGACTGAAGGTCCATCAGAACTCCCTGCTACTGATGATGAGACTTCAAAGAGACTGGAACAAGAATGCATCATGATAGAAATCTTCAAAAAGAATCAGAAAAATGAACTCCTTGCCCACAAGAGAGAAATGGCAAACATGGGGACCTTGGATTCTTACAATGCTGGAAGGTTGGGCATACACATTGATATTTACAAAAGAATGAAGGAAGACCCCAGAGTTCATCAATGTCTGGATTCAATGGACGATGTATATATTCGCTCCAGGTACTCTTTGGAAGAACAGACATATGACGCAGTTACTTATGGTGTCAGTGTTGTCGAGTTAATCAGGCAAAGGACGAAGGAACTGGTGAACCTCCAGAAAAAGATAAGGAAGAATGCTGCTGCTCTGGAGATGGAGTACAGGAAAAAGATTAAGGGCTTACCAAGATTTACTGCCAAACAAATCAAAGAGATCAGAGATGCAGATCTTAGTACCTTCATTCCCTTGGATACTTCACAAAGGATCAATCGTGAAGAACTCCAGTCTGCTATTGAACAGCAGAAAGTGTCCAGGGAAACTGAATCAATGATCCACATCGCCAAGCAAAAGGACAAATATAATGAACTGATGACGTTCAGGGCAGATGTAAGAAGGATCATAAGTGCTGAAATCCAACTCGCTGAGAATCATGAAGGTATGTTAAAATTTCAAGTTAAGTTGACCAGGGAAGGAAATTTTGTGGATGAAAGGAAGAATGCTTCAGTCCATGCCTTTGGTTGGTCAGAATTGAAAGAGATTGGCCTGACATTTAAAGGAAAGACTGATCTTTCACCAGATGTCAAGGCGTTTTTGAAAAGGATAGAGAAGGTCTGGATGAGGAAGCAACAGATGGAAGTTGCTTTGGGTATGCGACCAGCAGTAAGCTGTACCATCCTCTCCATCACCAAAGAGAAAGGCCACTGAAGATGCACCTAGACAGTCTTCAAAGAGAAGGTCCTGAAGTGTTTATTTACTTGCTTACACTTGTAATTATTTATCAAAACTTGTAACTTATTTTGTTGTTGATGGCTGTAAATAAAGTTGCAATTTTTTATTCATTAAGTAAGTAATCAGATTTAGTCTAAGTTAGAACTAAAAGATGAAACTGAAAACACTCATGATCTATAAAGTGTTTTCCAGTAACTTAGATTTTTAGACTAAGTCAAAACTAAGTGTGTTTTTCAAGCATACAAAATGTATTGATATAAGCTTGAAAAACCTTGCATTATTTCTAAACAAATAGGGGGAATTTGTTAGGTCCAGTTTGACTGACGACCTCCAGACTTGACGACTGGAGTCCCTCTGAAGATTTTTCCAGAAATAATGGAAGACCAGTGAGCAAAATACTTGAATAGGAAATCTGGAATCCTCCAGATTAGCTCACTGGACTTCACCCCAGTCCAGATCTAAAGACATTCTCACTGAAGTCAAAGACTGAAGTTAGAAGAAAGAAGACTGACAACTGGCGGAGTCCACTGGCGGTCTTACCAGATCAACGACTGGAGCTTTGTCAGTGTTCTAGACCTTACAAGTCTGAACACTGATTCAAGGATTGACTTTTCCCTTTACACACTTTCCAAAGAACAATCCACTTGTTCTTTACCAAAGTATACGTGTGTAAATGTGGTTGGTTAAAAGGATTTATTCTTATATTTTAACCAATGCATTTAATGAATCATAGTCGGTTCATTAAATACATGCAACCATATTTGTACGGCACAATAAATTCCTAAGAATTTATTTGCCTATAAATACAAAGTCATTTCCTTGTTAAAATCACTTTTTAGCAATTAGGTGAATTTGTCTAAATACTCTCGATCTTAAACAGGGATACTTCACAACTTTAAGTATCTCGATCCTAAAGAGCTATTTAACAAATATAGATCATTTGTAATCATAGGTTGTTAGGATACTCACTTAATCGTGTTATCTTGATTCCGCAACAACCTTGTATTTTATTTAAACATCAATAAATAAAATACACTTGAAACATTACATTGTGTTCCACCTTTATTATTTATTGCTTTAAGTCTTGTATTACTTATTTATATACTTGCATTTTATTTAAGTAATACTAGTCCATTCTAGTGATTATTAGACTTGTTGTATTTTTTCTAGGTTAAACCATCAAGTGAGGGACTCTACAATAACATCAACACATTAATATACTAACCAGGCAACAATCATAAAGCCTTCCAGAATCAATCATACAAACATACATTCCAAACATCTATATGAATATTCAACAAATAAGAAAGGACATTAGTTCAATCATAGTGAATAACTGAAGCACATAGAAATTAACAACCAGATGAAGAACCACCAAAAAAGGCACAAATGACAAAAACAAATAAGCAATAAAGATGAAAACTAACAAAGGACCACAGAAACAGCGGAAGAAGCAATATGAGTGACGAGAACAAGAAACACAAACAGTAACACCAAGAGCACGAAACAAAGCAGATCTGAAAACACATATGTACAACCTAGATGCCTAAATGCAACACTTAAAACAAGCAAACAGGGGATGTCTCTCCATGTATTTCTCCCTGTCTCAGACGCAAACAAATGCTGGTACTCCTAACCCAGCCAAAAATGCCTAATGCAAAAGAAAGAAGTAAAAAGAGTTTAGATAAACTCACAGTGGGGTAACCCTATAAAGAGTGATCCAAGCAATATAGTCTTGTAACCTTCAAGGGTTACAAAGTCATCATCTTGGGCCAGCAGTTTCTCTTCACACGGAACTTGTGATAAGCATAACCAGCCTTGAGCATAAGCTTCTCATTACCTCCTTCTCCTGCAACCTGACCAATCATAGCACGGCAACCACTTGGCACGATTTTCTTGGCACCAGATGGAAGCTTGACCCTAGAGGTACCGATATCAGGATTATGACTAATAACAATAGCTTAATCACCAGAAGCTCTAGCAAAAGACCCACGATCACCAACATCATGTTCCACATTACAACCAACAGCTCCTTCAGGAATGCTTCTAAGAGACAACATATTTCCAACCATCAAATTCGGCTTCTTCTCACAAAACACAAACTGACTTGTATACATTCCTTCAGCAGCCACAAACAGCTCTTCCTGATGCTTATAACAGAATGGATGATGGAATGTATATAATCAACTTATCTCAAACACGAGCATGAACTCCAATACTCAAACAATCAAAGCGCTAATGAAACCCCAACCCTATGAAGGATTGAGTCTCAATCGAGAGTAAGTAATCAAAGACAGATGATAATAATGATGATGATGATGATGATGATGATGATGCGCCTTCGCTGCTGCTCCTCCTCCCTCCATCCTCCTACTCTCTCCTCCCCTCCCTCCTCTCCCCTCCCTGCACCCCGCCCCCCCGCTCCTGCCCCTCCTGGCCCCCCTTTTTTTTTTTTTTCACCTCCCATCTCCACCCTCCCCCCCTCCCCCGCCCCCCTCATCATTGCCCGAGGGCTTTTCTCTTCCCGCCCTGTTTCCCTCGGAGGCCCCGTCCCTCCCCATAACCTGGCTCTGATACCATGAAACGATTATCAAAAGGAAACAAGAACAGAAGAGATTTAAGTAACTAGTCATATAAACTACCCATTAATTGATAAAGCTTAATTACAAGACACAAATCTGATAATAAGCAATCAGATTGTGAACAAAAAAGATGAAAAGTAAAAAAGATCTACATTGTGATATATTTTTGAAGGAATTTCTTAAAGAAAAAGAGAAAAAGGACTACTACTCTGCTATTGTTCTGCTACTGTTTAGATATATGGGAAGAAAACATCCGTTGTAGAAGATCCAAAAATAACGGGTATATTGAAGTTATAACCCACACAACTTTGACCCCTCATCATCAAAAGAAATGCACTTCAGCCCTTCAAATAACATACTATCCTCATCTTGGACTTCTTTAAGATTCAAAGCTAAGATTGATGAAATACACTTGTTAACACATGGCCTGTCATGGCGGAGCAATTTTATAATGCGAAACTAGTGACGGATGTGTTCAAAATTGGGGTTTCGATTGGTGACGTGGAGTGGAGTGCGACTTCGACATGTGAAGGTGTGACAAGAGACGCGATCGAGAAAGCTATGGCGATGGTAATGGTGGCGGAAGGAGGCGTAGGAATGAGAATCCGAGCTCGGGTGCTCAAAGAGAAGGCGAAATCAGCTGTTGAATAAGGGGGGTCATCATACTCGAGTTTAACTGGTTTCATAGAAGAAATGAAAGCATACAAATAAAACAAGTAGAAAATAAGCATTTGACTCGATCTAGAGACAGAGATTAAAAAATTCGATATTTTGATCTTCCTTCTTGCATGCCAGAAAAAAAAATTTGGAAGCAACTCTCTAGGCCCGTCCGATGGACGGGTAGTTTCAAAACAATATCTTATATATTTTATTACGATATGTTTTAAGTTTTTATGATATATTATATAACTTAACTAAGTAATAGGATTGATAACTTCAGGGAAAGAAATTAACTTGAGGTGCATTCAGATGAAGAAATCAATTTCAGGCAAAAGATATCGAATTAACAAAGTATGAATTTTTAAAACCTTCTTATATTTTTTATTTTAAAAAATCTTTTATTTGAACATCCTTCCCATTTTGTACTCTTTGTTACAATTTTTTCAATTATACAGTTACGTATAAAATAGCATATCAAAACGTCCAAGATACCAACCATATGAGTTATATGGAAGCTATTTCTTAATGAAAAGCTCCCAACTTTTCCAAACAATTACGATTACGATCACGATCATTTATATATAATACAACATCAACCTTTTTCACAAACCTCTAACTAAAATTCTGGAAACAATGAAAACATTCCTCACGAACCTCTAACTACGGTTATGAAAACAATGAAAACACGGCTAAATACACTTCGATATTATATTAACAAAAAGATTGCATCAAATAAAACTTTATGGGAATATGCCAAGAATATGAACAATAGCAAAGGTCAAGCACCTGCCAAGTGCCTACTCTTTAAAACAGTTTCATAGCTTTGTAGCATTTTTATCACTAAATCACAACCATTTTGGTATTGCGGTTAGTTATTGCAGCCAAGTTTTGCCAAACTGGAGTGTTAAAATGCCAGCAGCCGTTCACTGCACCGGTAGCTGCCAGCCTGCCATACACCAAAGTTCAACACCTGGGTTTGTGAAACCCGGGGTTGTCAAACCCAGAGCTTTAATGGGTCAAAGCAACATGTGTAATGAGTTACTCCATTCAACCCAAATAGCTTAGTTGGAAAAAACTACTATATGTCTTTAAAAAAAACTTATCATATAAAACATCCCATCTAATACTATCTTATAAAGCATTTTGCCCTTTTTTTCAAATCTCAATTAAGTAATTGAACTACCTAAATTACCCCTCTTTTTTATTCACTAATATAAACATCTCTACCTAATATACCTATAATACCTTTAAATCTCAACCATTCATTTTTTTTCTCTCCTCAAATCTCAACCACTCATTTTTCTCTCTCCTCCATAAATCATTTTATTCCTCTAATTCATTCAAAATCTTTTATCTCAAAAACCATATATCGATAAATTATAAAAATTGTATGGGTGTTCTTAAAATTTCATGCTCTTTCATTAGAGATGTCATTCGATATACTTTCGACGAATTTTTAAATCGAGGGCGGAGCCGTACGGCTAAGACATTTGGCTATCATACTCTATGACTTGACCTATTACCCCCACCATCTCACCGTCACAACGCGCGGGCACCATCTCTCGTATAGAATAACATAAATATGATGAGCTTCAGAATCACACAGGTGCCGTATTTTGTACATTTTATTTCATCATAATCCAATTGTCTTTCACGTAGTACAATGAATAGAATAACAAAGAATTTTCATGATCAGAAATATATAATACACAATAAAATAATGAAATGTGGAAATTAAAATCCGAAGTAATTGCTTATTAGAGGAATCGGGGGCGTTTGCATTCAGAAGAAAGACCATGGGGAAACCGTTTGTGGTCACTACAGTAGTTGTAGATCGTGTTTTGCACCCAACTAATCCTGTTCCGCCCGGCTACATCAATCCCTTGTGTTTTCCATGCCTGCTTGTCATTCTCAGACCTTGCGGAACTTGAATTAGGACCAACTCTGTTGGCATTTGCATTAAATTTTCTGTAGGATGCAGTGAAAGGTCCTTTCGTCCAGTCAGTGTTCACACGCCCACCTTGGGTTGCCCATTCATCTGCGTTCCACAGGCTACTCTCATGGGTTGCTTTGTGGGAAATGGGATTCCAGCAGCCTCATGGTTTTTGAACACCCTTATTGGTATGTTATCTATCAAGAAAATGCATGCAACAACAAATTATATATAATCTTTTTAGATGTGTATGTAGTACATCTAACCATGTATGTAGTAGTGGCATTCGATACAACCTTTAAGGCCTTTCAAAATTGAGTTTTGACCTAAAAACTATGCTTCACTTTTGCATAAAAAAAAGACGATTTTGGGTAGAGCAAAGAAAATGACAAGGATAAGGATTTTGAACCTAAAAGCTATGCTTCACTTTGCATGCCTTGCACTCATGGAAACAGATTGACTAAAGCTACAAAGATGCGAACACAGAACATGGTTAAATTTCAAAATTCCACCAACCAAAATCACAATCTCAAGACTCCTACTCAGTATCAAGATTATTATTATAAAAATAAAATAAAATAAAATTATAAAACTTAGAGAAATAAACAATTGTAGTTAAAGGTAAACACCTGAAAATCCGACGATTGCAACAGTATCTTTATGCTTCACCCCAACATGGTACTTAGAAAATTCATCTTCCATCCAAAATGTAACTTTTGAACAGGTGTGAGTTAGCCAGTGTATCTTTCTACAATCGATAACTTATAAAAAATGAACAATCTAAATGGACATAGATATTTAAAGGATGATGTAGAGTGAAAACATGTTAATGCAATTATTCATCAGTATTTAATAAATACTATTTATTCATCATTTTCAAAACTAAAATCAATATCATGCTAGTCTTTTTCGCCATTTTATTATCAAATAACAATTTAGCAGTACAAAAAAGATCGATATTTTGGATATTTCAGTTCACAATAATGATAGGGTTTAGAACTAAATCATGTGGAAATTATTAATTATTGAATGACCATTTTATATAAATTGTGTAAAGTTACCTTGCATCAGCCATAACTTGCACTTTTAACCCAGCACCATGTAAATCGTGAAATAACAACTTCGCTCATGAAGATCTTTTGCTCATCAACAATAAACAAATTTATCCAATAGATCATCTGGCTCACCAGCTAATGATACTTCCACATCATATATATTCACGAATAGAGATTGATACATGGAATATGCGAGAGTGAGGATTCAAGTCTTGTGCCTTTTGAACCTCAAATGCTTTTAGCCCGTCATAAATCATGATATTGATGCAAGGAAAAAAAGAAAATTTAGTCTTTGATATCCAAATAAAATAAAGCCTTTCAACTAAAAAGAATGTTGCTTATGTATTCTGAAAGGATATAACACGGTCCTTCGTTAAAAGTACTTGTTAGTGAGAAATATCGGACTTCTTATGTTTGAAGGCCAATTTATATATATATAAAAAAAAAAAACATATCACATTCTCAATTATAAAAGAAGATGAATTGCTTGCTCATCAAATTGTACTTGTGTTCTCTAGAGACATATGGTACATTAGGCTGGTCAATAGAAAAACTTTGAGCGGTCGTATATCAAACTTTTGTATCATTACTATAGATACTACATATAGTCATGGGACAATTACAGGTTCCACGTGTCTCACTAAAATGTGCAATTATAGTCATGGTAACGAAAGTTTTTGTAAATGTAATGAGATAACCATTGTGATTCCACAAAGCACATGATGTAACAATGACCAGCATGTTTCTTCAAGCTACATGATCCCGATTGACATGTGTTAAGCGACTTTTAGTTCTTAAAGGGTTTTTTATGGTTAGTGGAACTGAAGAAGACATATGTACACATCCTTCCACTACTCGATTATCTAAACCATGTACGAACTACAAAAGCATTAAAACATAATCTTCTGCAGATGTAGTAAAAAAACTAATAGAAAAAAGGACACCTGTGAAAGAGAGGACCATTGAAAGAAATGCTTACAGTGGACAATAAGATCATTTGGGTACTTTTTGAAGAATTCTTTTGCAGAAAATCTACAATTTTGAGCACTGCAAGAACGTAACATACCTTATATTACAACACAAAGCTATGAAATATTAAAAACACCATGCTATTTGACTCCAAATATCACTTACACCAAATAACGTTTTGGATAACTTTTTTATTGTGTTATATGAGACCTTGATCCCAATTATGTGCTAACCCCTTTCTTATACAATTTACAATGTAATACTATCTTATAAAGCATTTTGCCCTTTTTTTTAAGAAAAGATGATTTGAACTACCCAAAATACCCCTATTCTTTATTCACTAATTTAAACATCTCTACCTAATATACCTATAATAACCTTAAATCTCAACCACTCATTTTTTTCTCTCTCCTCAAATCTCAACCACTCATTTTTTTCTCTCTCATCCATAAATCATTTTATTCCTCTAATTCATTCAAAATCTTTTATCTCAAAAACCGTATATCGATAAATTATAAAAATTGTATGGGTGTTCTTAAAATTTCATGCTCTTTCATTAGAGATGTCATTCGATATACTTTCGATGAATTTTTAAATCCAAGGGCGGAGCCCGTACGGCTAAGGCATTTGGCTATCATACTCTATGACTTGACCTATCACCCCCACCATTTCACCGCCACAACGCGCGGGCACTATCTCTCGTTTATACAAAATAAAAAGATTCATTAAAACAAACAAATAAGCTTTAGATGAAAAAATAATAACGGATGATTAATAATACCTTACTTAAAGCAAGCTTGGAACCAACAAAATCAAACAACTTGCTAGCAAATGGATATAGATTTGCATTAGGTTTATGAATACACCTGCATATACCTTGAAATCATCCATTTTAATTCCATTCCTGATAATAAAAATAAACCCCAATCTAAGTTACTACATAGATATAGATATAAATATATAGGAATCACAATATATACATATAGATAGAAGATAGACCTGGAGATGTAAGACATGATAAAAAGCAAGATTCAAGGAGTTTAACGCCAGATTCGGTGTGTACATCAAGCTGGGTTCTAATTTTGCCAGAGGCAGAATTGAATTTAAGTGGTTGACTTACCTTGACACTATCCTTGCTGGGGGTTATGTGGGTACCAATTCGGTACATGGGATCAAGCGGTTCCTCATCAATCTACCGTTTTTAGAATGACAAAGAAAGAAATAAAGCGTAAAATCTAAAGAAAAGAATGGAGCGCGTAGAGTATTAGAAGAGAGAATTAGGGGATTAAGGGTGCCAAGTCCAACCTTCTCTTTTAGTTATATTATAGATTGGACGTTAGTTACCTTTCATAGAAGAAATAAAAGCATACAAATTCCATCTATTTATATCAAGATGTTTAACAGCGTAATCTATGTATTATGAGTTTTAAGGCCAACAAACTCATTTGCATGTTGACGTCATCACACTTTCAAATCATCAACCCAACACACTTGTAACATTTACGATATTTGACTATTTTTGACTTGTAACGAAACGAGATTTAAAGGTATGATTAAATGATTTATTTCCCGACGTTTTGTCATGTTTTAACGTAACGTTGAGTTAGATTGTGTTTACGGTTTCATTTTAGCGCTTAAATGGATAACGAATAGCTATTGGTCGAAGTTAGCGGAGCGGGAGCCACATTTGGACCTCTCTAGGCCGGCCCCCAACTCCCTCCCCCCTTCCTTTCCCTTTTCATTTCTTTCTTTCTCTTTTCTCTCCAAAAGTAAACACCAAAACACATTTTTCTTCTCTCTAAATTCTTGGATTATCGATTGTTGTTTGGGATAGATTAGTAATAAATTCTTCATCATCATCATCAACTAAACATCATATCGAAGGATCGGATCTCCAAGTGCAAGAAATCTCCATTTTTGGGTCAAATTTGGATTTAAAGGCTTTTGGAAGAATTGGTAAGTAAAAACTATCTCATATTAACCATTTTATGTTATTGAACATGTCTCTAGTCAAATCTAAACGATTTCGAGTCTCGAACCCAGTCAAAAACGGATTTGAGTCATTTAGGGTTTTGAAATGGGGGGATGAATGATTTTGGGAAAGAAATGATGTTATGAATCGAATTTGTACAATGGGTTATGTTTAATTATGTTGAAATATGTTTGTTCAAGCTTTAAATTGAGTCTTGAAGCATCCCAAGTCGATTTGGTAGTCAAAAATGGGGTTTGGGTGAAGTTTGGATCGTGTTTGGCTCACAAATCTGCAGACCTGAGCCTTCTCGCGCCGCGACCTAGCCTCCTCGCGCCGCAAGGTTGGTCCCTCGTGGGTAAGGTGAATTTCTCGCGCCGCTAGCGCCTGAACTCGTGCCTCGAGTGGCCTGTGAGTCTCGCGTCGCGAGCTTGACTCCTCGCGTCGCGATTTTTATCTGTTTGCGCGTCAGTTTTCAAACGTCAATAACTTTTGAACCGTAAGTCCGTTTTAGACGTATGACCTATCGTTGGAATCGTGAAAGAGTCTACTTTCTCATGGTATCATCCTTTTTGAGAGAATCCATCTTTGTTTCCAAAAAATGTCGTGTTAAAGCGTCCTTGTCTTTGTTCGGTTGAACCATAAAGACGTTTAAGTGTCGTGGCATGACCAAGTCGAGTCCCGATTGTCATTCATAGATGATTTAACCTCCTAAAGCTCCGATTAGGGTTTGACTTGTGATTGTAAAATGTGTATTTGATAGGTGATGCACACGAAGCGATCGTTGGACGTTTATAGTTTGACTTTAACTTGTTGTAGCCGCTCAAGGTGAGTTTCATAACTCCCTACTCAATTTATATTCGGGCTGAAAAGTGTACACATACATGCTTGTTTGATTATTTGGTTGATTTGATTGACGGCTTATTGATTGTCTGATTGATTGTTTGATTGATGGATGGTTTGATGACTTGATGGCCGCACTTATGATATGCATTATGACATTTGCATACATACGGTACATGATTTGATATTGACATTACTTGTGTTCATTCATTACATATATGTCATTTGGTTGATTATGCATTCAATTTTGGATTATGTGATGTGATTAGGATAGGTGTACATAGATGGAAGACGATGATACATTTGATGATTTGTAGATGTGGTGGGAAGGCTGCGGGTGACCCTATATATAAGCATCTATGATTCCATAAATGTAAAGTCGTATGAAATGTATGTGCACGGTGTTTTGAATGATTTGTGGTATGAAACGTATGAAATGGTTTGTCGTGTGAGATATGTTTGCGCATTATTCAATATGTAACTCGCGCCGTGAACATGCATTTGAAATATATGTAAGTCATGTCGTGAACATGCATTTGAAATATATGTAAGTCATGCCGTGAACATGCATTTGAAATATATGTAAGTCATGCCGTAAACATGCATTTGAAATATATGTAAGTCATGCCGTGAACATGCATTTGAAATATATGTAAGTCATGCCGTGAACATGCATTTGAAATATATGTAAGTCATGCCGATATGTATTGATTTGGGATATGTGTTGATTTGTGATATATGTTGATTTGTGATAACGTGAGACCTTTTAGGGTTTCCTTGATCGTGATTAGGTATTCTAATCCTCGTATATCGTTAACGGTTGTTATCCCGACACTTGTTTCCTATTACTTGTCCCTACGAACTCACCAACTTTATGTTGACCCGTTTTAGTACACTTTTCAGGTGATCAGGTTAGCTTAAGAACGTATCAGATGATTGCTTGCTTGATTATGCTAGAATTGGACTTGGACTTGGACTTCTTGGATCCGGGATTCATTATTCCCGTTTAGGGGTTATGCTTATGTGTTATCCGATATTTGTATTCGTGAATGTTTTGTATGGATTATAAAATCCCATTTATGCATTTAGATTTACTCTTCATAATTTCCATGTCGTGCTGTGCTTTTCTTGTGATACCCCATGATTCCGCCTTGTTGGGGTGTTAAAGAATGGTATCAGAGTCGTGGTTGTAGGGAATTAGGTGGATCGACCTAGCCTATAGCCAATGCACCCACATTTCATATTAGCATGCATGATAGGAAATTTTGTGTGCAACATGAATTGTATGACGCATAAAACTTGTTTAAACGGAGTTCGTAGGTTTTCCATGACTTGTGACTTGATTGTTATGTGATAGATTGAGGGACGTATGTGTTAGTGTCGGGATACACCGTGACTTGCCGTTTGAACGTTGACATATATCTTTATAGTTTTATTGTTTAACCCTAGCAAAGTGAAATGATGGCATTAACGGAGTATGATACTCGGTAACCCTAGAGGCGCCTGATCAACAAATCTATGGTTACCTATGTCATATAAAGTTAATGACCTCGTGGATTGCGCATTGTGGATGAAGTATAGTAGGTAACCCGGTATGTTTAATGAGTGTTGGTTAGGTGGAGGGTTAGCCGCTGGTACACCCTGTATACATACCCGACCAATACTTAGAGGACATAACGGAACCGAGTCCTGACATCAATCGATATATTAACGGTGTGGAGGGTTAGCTACTGGTACACCCTGTATACATACACCTTTAATGTATTGAATGTCGAAGTTAAGATTCGGACTATGCTTTACCCGCCTTGTTAGTGACTTGACCCCTTATATGTTTGTATGAAATGGTTTGAAATTGTGGAATTGGTTGAGAATTGAATGAAACGATGATGTTTTGCCTTGTTATATGTGAATTGGTACGTGATTTGAACGATTTAGTTAGGATTGGATTGGAATTGTGTAATTAGTTAGAATGTAAATGAAATGATGATGACATAGTTACTGCCATGATAATATCCCCGTAAAGGTACATACTCTTGTATTAGCTTAAGATAGTTTAGTTGTGGATTGTTTGTTATGTGGCGGTTAATTGCGAATGTTCGTGTGTGAATTGTGAGGATTAACTTGGAAATCCAACACGTGTGTTCGAGGAAAGATGGATAGACCATGGAGAGCTAACGTGAATTATAGGCGCCAAGACGAGTAAGAGAAACCGGTTGATCAAGGAAATCAAAGAAGTAGAGGTGGTCGTGGAGGTCGTGGTAATCGTGAAGGACGTGAGAGAATCGAGTAGGTTAAACATCAAAATGTGTACCATCAATCTTCGTGCCTTTCTTTGAATACCGTTCCGACCAATGCTCGAAATCCCCCGGTGGCCCAAGGTACTTGTTATGAGTGTGGTAGTCATGAGCACCACCGAAATAAGTGCCCCAACCTTATCGGTCAACAACAAGCTCAACGACAACTTACTCCCCATGGAAGAACTTTTACGGTGATTGCGATCAAAACTCGTGTTGATCATAAACGTCGTTGCAAATACGTTTCTTCCCAACGATCAAAATACCACCGTACCATTTGACTCCGGTGCCGATTTTAGCCTTGTTTCCAACGATTTCGTGCCTTTGATTGATACTAACCTTAGTCCGTTATCGTATTACTTTGAACTTGGAATGGTGAATGGCGGGTTAACGAAAAATTGACCAAGTTGTCTGTGATTGTACGTTAGACTTGTGGAATCACCCACTTCTCATAGACCTGGTTCCTTTTGATATCGGTAGTTTTGACGTGATTGTGAGAGTGGATTAAATGTCGGCAATGAATGCGGTTATAGATTGTGGTAGTAGGGTAGTAAGGATTCCGTTAGAAAATGGTGAAGAATTAGTATTTCAAGGCGAGACGACCGGGCACATCGACTCGACAGGTGGCCCCTAGCATCTCCCGGTCTACGACCGGCGGAGCTCTATTGGGGGGGGCCCGAAGGGAGGTCTTCTCGGGTAGTCAGGGCGAGGTACATTGTGGGGAAGTCGTGGAGGCTCCGCTTCGCTGTGTCTTTACAGCTACGCGACCGCACCTGGTGACAGCATTACGTCTTTCCGGCGAGACGACCGAGCCATGGGATGGAAAATACATAGTGTTAACATCACGAAAGTTGAATTGAAGATCGTGCCCGTGGTTAATGATCTTGCGGATGTATTCCCGGATGACCTACCAAGTTTGCCTCCATCTCGTCAACGTGATCTCTGAATTGATCTTATCCCTAACGCTTCTCCCGTGGCCAAAGCACCCTATCGCTTAGCCCTGACTGAAATGCAAGAGTTGGCTGCCCAACTCAAAGAACTTCAAGAAAAAGGTTATATCCGCCCTAGTCAATCACCATGGGGCGCAACGGTTTTATTTGTCAAGAAGAAAGAAGGCTCCCTCCGAATGTGTATCGATTATAGAAAAATCAAACAAACTCAAGTTGAAGAATCGTTATTCCCTTCCAAGAATTTACGACTTATTTGATCAACTCCAAGGTGCTCGCTAATTTTTCGGGATTGATTTGTGGTCGGGTTACCACCAATTGCGTATCCATGAAGATGATATTCTCAAGACGGCCTTTCGAACCGGTTATGGACACTTGAATTTACGGTTATGCCTTTTGGGTTGACCAATGCACCGGCGGTGTTCATGGACTTGACGAACCGGGTGTGTCGACCCTACTTGGATAAGTTTTTCATTTTCTTCAATGATGACATCCTTGTCTATTTCAAGAACGAAAGAATATCATTCGGAACACTTGAGGAAAGTTTAGAGTTTTTGCGGGTAGAGAAATTGTATGCCAAGTCCTCCAAGTGTGAATTTTGGCTTGAAGAGGTTCACTTTCCTGGTCACGTAGTGAGCAAGGAAGGAAATTCATGTGGACCCAAGTAGAATTGAAACGGTGGAAAATTTGAGACGACCCAGACGCCAACCGGGATTCGCTAACTCCTTAGTTTAGCGGGTTATATTAGACGATCCGGTAAGGGCTTTTCGAAGATTGCCCAACCTCTAACTGTAACATCCCAAAACTTAAACGTATATGTTGACTAACGTCGTTAGGTCAAATTCTAAGTCCGTGATATGTTATGTGGTAAAATGTGTGTTTATATGTTTATGTTCCCTATATGTGAGATTTAATTATCTTTAATGAGTGACAATAAAGTAGACTTAATGATGTGTAAAAGGCCTTTGTAGTGTGCGAAAGTGCTTTAGTGTGTTATATGTATCCCCAATAAGTGTTTTTAAGCGAACAAAGTCGATATGAAGTCCAGGGACTAGTTTTGTCAATGGTGAAAAGTTAAAAACGGGTTAAGAAAGGGATTAACCTAATCCAGGATCATTTTCCAGCAATTAACCTAATTAATAACACTTACACAGCCTCTCCAATCCCTTAATCGATTTCTAAAGCAATTGTTCAAAGTTTTGGTTGAATTGATTGTGTATTTTGGGTTACTTTCAATTGGCTATCAAAGCAATCAGGTAATCAATGGGTTGTTGTATGTATTTTCAGTTCTAAAAGATGTTTTAGATTGATCCAAAACTGATTTTAAAAGGGTTTTGTAAATAATTAGAGTTTAAGAGATGTTTTGGTTAATTGATGTTTGTAATGGTGTTTAATGGGTTTATAAACGATCTTGATGATCGAAAGATGTTTAATTATGTCAAAAATGTGTTTTGGAAGAAGCCTTAGTCGATCGATTTCTGAAAAAAATGAAGAACTTAGTCGTTTTTGATTTCTGGACGAAGTTAAGTTTAAGTTCGTTTGAGCCATCTTCGTAAAGACTAAATTCGTTTTCTGGAAACTATCTTCGTTTGACAAAACGAAGATCATCTTCGTTTGAAGCTAAAAAGGAAGTCTAAGTTCGTTTGTGTGTTAAATTCGTTTTCTGGAATCTATGTTCGTATGATCAAACGAAGATGAACTTCGTTTGAGGTCTAAATTCGTTTAGGCTAAATTCGTAAGGTTTAAAGCTGGACTTTTACGTAGTCAGTCCTAAGGTCATACGAGAGTTGTTTTAAGGTCCCAAATGACTTATATTTCATATGTTAATGAACGATAGGTGTCGGGGATTACTATTAAGCACTGTTAGCTTTGTTTGCGCGCACATACTACTACGAGGTAAGATACACTACTTTTGTCACGCTGAGGGTGCAACGAAAATGGTTCGTAAACTATAACCTCCATAACAGTAATGTATAACTCATAGGTGGTTGGGTTGATATGGGAGGTACTCGGGGATTAATGATTACGGTGGTTAATGATATGTTTACGATATGATATGTTATGATGACGGTGGTTAATGATATGTTTACGATATGATATGTTATGATGACGGTGGTTAATGATATGTTACGATATGATATGTTATGATGAACGGTGGTTAATGATATGTTGTAATGTTGTTATGTGCATGTATATGTGCTTGTTCATCTAGAACACTAGACCTTTTTAGGTTGCCATGACACGTGCACGTTTTAAGGGCCCTAACGTGAAAAGATGATAGTATGATTAGTTTAGGTTAAAGGTGGAAATCTAAACTAAATATGATAAATGCTCGAGCTAATTAGATGTTAAGTGTTATGCATAACCTGTGCCTTACGGTGGTAATAGGTACATCGTGCCTTACGGTGGTAATAGGTACGTATAGATGGTGCCTGACGGTGGTAATAGGTACGTCATGCCTGACGGTGGTTATAGGTATGTTAAAATGGTTGCTCGGGTGGTTCCTTGCAACAAGTCATATGTGGCGAGTAGTTTCGGGTGGCCTGATGACCCACCTAATGTCATGAACATAATGTGCTACTCATGGATCGACATTGTCTTTCCTTAATGGTAACTTCGGTTACAACTTAACGGTGACCTAGTCACAACTTAATGAGATGAGATGAAATGATGAAATTGATTAGGCACGCTTAGGGTCATGAACTCTATGCTTATATGTGATGTGGATATGTTTATACGGTGGTATGAATGCCTAATTAAAATGACGTAATGCTTTAAAGTGACGATTTAAATGGATGAAATGTTTTGCTTAAACCTGGTGTTATCTTACTTAGCTTTATAGCTAACACTTGTTTCTTTTAATGTGTTGACACCCCTCAGGTTAGGCAGTGAGATGACATGTGAAGCTTTGGCGAGAGATGGGTAGATGATCAAGCTGGCTTTAGTTTACCCAATAGCTTCGCATAGACCTTATGTTATTGATTTCCTTTATGGAACTTATGTAATGACTATGTTATGATTGCTTTATGTTGGGCAATCTTATGGATTTCTTTTATTACAGATTTGATGCTATTAGTAACACCCCCAATGTTTTCTCAACTGTTTTCCTTAGTTGAGTATTTTTTCCTAAATCGTTTCCGCATGATTTAACGCCGTTAGGCGAAATTTTTTGGAAATCCATATTTTTACGAAACAGGTGTTACAAGTTGGTATCAGAGAAGTAGTTTAAGTGAACCAAGGTCTATTGACCATAGGATTTGGACTTAAACTTAGGATATGCATGCTAGGTACTCGTAGGATGCCTTAGCTAGTGATGACATGTGATGTAGGATGGGTTGGGATGAGTGCGAGTATGATAAGGCTTACGAGATGTTTATGTTACGATGATATGATTTAGCCTTATCCCAACAAACTTTTGTTTTATTTCGCGCTTATCGACTCCACCATTTTATTGAAGGAAAATGGTTAACACTCGCAACCGCAACATCCAACGTGACGGAGCAACTGCCAGCGTTACTCCACCTGTCCATCCAGGTGCAGTTGCTACTAATGCTGCTGCTACTGCTACTGCAGCTAACGTGAATAGAAATCGAGTGAATCCTCAGCAGGTTAATCGGCAAGGCTCGCTAGGCCCTATGCCTCCACCTCTTGGTAATCAACCCATAGTTAACGAAGCAGTGGTGGAGCAAATCCCAAATGCAGCTGAATTGTACAATCTTGTGCTGACTCTTCAGGCCCAGTTAGCACAGACTCAGGAGCAACTGAACAACGCTCTTGCCGAAAATGCTGAAGGAACTGATGGCAATTTCTCAGTGCCTTCTCACCACATTGAGCCACCAGTGGATAATGTTGTCGTTCCCCCTGTTAATGTTGATGTGGCTCCTCCTAATGTAGTTCAAGCTCCTCGATTTAAGTTCGAAAGTTTCCAGAAGTGTGGAGCTCAGAAATTCAATGGAACACTTAACGCAGTAGGCTGTATGGAATGGCTTGATGATACTGAGATGGTCTTTGAAGCTTGTGACTATCCAGAGGATAAAAAGGTGTTGTGTGCGAGTAGAATGTTGAAAGAAGGTGCTCGAGATTGGTGGAAGAGCATTACTATTTCGATGACTCTAGATATGGTATCTGCTATCACATGGGCTACCTTCAAGCAGAAGTTTATTGAGGAGTATATCGGGACTCATGAACAGCGCAAGATGGAAAAGGAGTTTCGTGCTTTGACGGCTGAAATTGGTAAAGTCAATGATTATGCTCGCTCCTTTATGGAAAAGATGAAATTTGTGGGTCATCTATTCAGAACTGATGCAGATCAAGTCGCCTGCTATGTCGATGGTTTACCTCCAAGTTATCGAGGTATTTGTAGGCAGCATAAGACCCTAACTGAAGCAATCAAAGAATCCAAAAGCTTGATGATGATTTTGCTGCGGATAAGAAAGTTGAAAAGAAAGAAGATGAGAAGAAGTCTGGCAATAAACGGAGGTTTAGTGGGTCAAATCGTTTTGGAAAGAAATTTAAGGAATCTTCATCGTCCTCTGACAAGGGAAGGGCAGACAAGGATGGAAAATGGTGCCCAGGCTGCAAATCTATCCATTCTGGTCAGTGTTCTACAAGACCCGCAGGTGCAATAGGTGTGGAACTCAGGGTCATACCATTGATCAATGCACTGACAAGGCAAGATGTTATAAATGTGGAGACACCAAGCACCGTATTGCAGACTGCCCGCAGATGAAGAAAGATGAGGGAAAGAAGGCAGAAGCTTCCAAAGCCAAAGCCCGTGCTTTTCAGATGACGGCTGAGGAGGCAAAAGACGATGATCAGGTAGTTACTGCTATCCTTATTGTTAACTCCAAACCTGCTAATGTGTTATTTGATTCTGGTGCGAACAAATCTTTTGTGTCTACTCTGTTTGCTCCTAAGTTAGACATGACTACTAGTTCTTTACGGTGCCCTATAGAAGTAGAAGTGGCTAATGGTGCAACGTCTATTATTCGGGAAGGTTACTCCGATTGTCCTTTAGAAATAGAGGGTCGTTCGTTTACTGCTAACCTGTTACCCGCTACCATTCCTAGTTTCGATGTTGTTCTCGGTATGGATTGGATGTCTAAGAATGATGCTGTCGTCCTATGTTCAAAAAAGATAGTCCGTAATCGCTACTCCCGACGGTAAAGGTGTCTGTGTTTATGGTGACAAGAAGCCGGGAAATGTTAAGGTGATCTCGATGATGAAAGCACTTCGTTGTATACGACAAACTAAGTCACATTTTCTAGCTTATGTCATCGATTCCCGTATCGCGAAGCCTACAGTTTCTGATGTTGAAGTTGTTTCCGAGTTTCCTGATGTTTTCCCCGAAGATCTTCCAGGTCTTCCTCCTGATCGTGAAGTTGAATTTTCTATTGATCTCATTCCTGGTGCTACTCCTGTAGCCAAAGCTCCGTATCGATTAGCTCCGACAGAGATGAAGGAGCTGATGACTCAAATTCAGGAACTTTTAGATAAAGGTTTCATTCGTCCGAGTTCCTCTCCATGGGGTGCTCCTATCCTTTTCGTAAAGAAGAAGACGGATCCATGCGCATGTGTATCGATTATCGCGAGCTGAATAAAAGAACGGTGAAGAATAAATATCCACTCCCTCGCATTGATGATTTATTCGATCAACTTCAAGGTGCTTCTTATTTTTCAAAGATTGACTTACGGTCTGGCTATCATCAATTAAAGGTTGAAGAAGAAAGTGTAGCCAAAACAGCGTTCCGAACTCGTTATGGTCATTATGAGTTCCTTGTCATGCCATTCGGTTTGACAAATGCTCCAGCGAAGTTTATGGATTTGATGAACCGTGTCTGTCGACCGTTTTTGGATCATTTCGTTATCGTTTTCATCGACGACATTCTTGTGTATTCAAAGTCGGAAGAGGAACATAGAGAGCATTTGAGGGCTGTCTTACAAGTCCTCAGAGAGAAAAAGCTTTATGCTAAGTTCTCCAAGTGTGAGTTCTGGCTAAAGGAAGTTCATTTCCTCGGCCATGTCGTCTCCTCTGATGGTATAAAAGTGGATCCTGCAAAGATAGAAGCGGTGTCGAAGTGGGAGCAGCCTAAGTCTCCAACAGAAATAAAGAGTTTTCTCGGTTTGGCTGGCTATTATCGACGTTTTATTCAAGATTTCTCGCGTATTGCCAAGCCAATGACTGAATTAACGAAGAAAGGTGTGAAATTTGTATGGACTGATGCTCAAGAGAAAGCCTTCACAACGTTGAAAAAGAAGTTGTGTGAAGCTCCAGTCTTAGCCTTACCCGAAGGAACAGATGATTTAGTGGTTTATAGTGACGCATCCATCACGGGGTTAGGGTGTGTACTAATGCAACGAGACAAAGTTATCGCTTACGCCTCTCGACAGCTGAAGCCTCATGAGCGGAACTATCCTACTCATGACCTTGAGCTGGCTGCTGTTGTTTTTGCGCTGAAATTGTGGCGACATTATCTGTATGGTACGAAGTGTACCCTATACACGGATCATAAGAGCTTACAGTACGTGTTTACTCAGAAGGACATGAATGTTAGACAACGGCGGTGGATGGAGTTATTAAAGGATTACGATTGTGAAATTAAATATCACCCAGGCAAAGCTAATGTGGTTGCTGATGCCTTGAGCCGCAAAGGATATGCGAAGAGTAGATTATGTGCGAATGATTACAAAGATTGAGTCGAATTTACTGGAACCTATTCGATTAGCTCAAATCGAAGCGTTAAAGGATGATAATGTGAAAGCGGAGTCTATTGGGAAAAAGAAGAAGAACAGACTCCAAATGGAAGAAAATAGTCGTGGCCTTCGAACTTACAAAGGTAGAATATGGGTTCCTCTCTGTGGAGGCAATCGTGAGTTAGTAATGGATGAAGCTCACAAAACTAAGTATTCTGTACACCCTGGTGCCACAAAGATGCATGCGGATTTGAAGCCGATTTATTGGTGGCCCAGTATTAAGAACGATGTGATGATGTATGTGCAGAAATGTTTGACGTGTGCTAAAGTGAAAGCTGAACATCAAAAGCCCTATGGGAAATTTCAGCAACTTGAGATCCCTGAGTGGAAATGGGATCACATTACGATGGATTTTGTGACCAAACTTCCGAGGACGCCTCGTGGTCACGATATGATATGGGTTATTGTCGATCGATTAACGAAGAGTGCTCACTTCCTCCCAGTTCGTGAGAATGCTCCTATGGAGAATTTCGCTACGTTGTATATTGATGAAGTGGTTACTAAACATGGTGTTCCGATATCGATTGTGTCCGATCGTGATGCTCGATTCGTTTCCAACTTTTGGAAGAGTTTTCAACGGGAAGTTGGTACTCAAGTTCGTCTGAGCACAGCCTATCACCCGCAGACCGATGGGCAAAGTGAAAGGACTATTCAAACGCTCGAAGATATGCTCAGAGCTTGTGTAATGGATTATGGTGGTTCGTGGATAAACACCTACCTCTTATTGAGTTTGCGTATAACAATAGTTATCATGCGAGCATTGGAATGCCACCTTTTGAGATGTTATATGGTAGAAAGTGTCGGACTCCTAGTTGTTGGTTGGAGCCCGGGGAAAAGCAATTTGCTGGACCCGAATTAGTACAGCTTACGGCCGATAAAGTTAATGTTGCAAAGAAAGCCCTGCGTATTGCCCGCGAAAGGCAAAAGTCATATGCTGATAAGAAAAGGAGGCCGTTCGATTTTAAAGAAGGCGAAATGGTTTTACTCAAAGTGTCGCCTTGGAAAGGTGTATTACGGTTTGGAAAACGTGGAAAGTTAAGCCCCAGATTCATTGGACCTTTTAAGATCATTGAGAAGGTTAATGAACAGGCATTTAAGCTGGACTTACCTCCAGAACTTAATGGAATTCACAACACATTTCATGTGTGTTATCTACGTAAGTGCTATGCGAATGAAACGGATGTCATTCCACTCGAGGACGTAAGTATTAATCCCAACAAGCAGATTGTCGATGAACCTGTTGCTATATTGGGAAGGAAACAAAAGAAGTTACGACGAAAGACTATCGATCTAGTTCTCATAAAGTGGAACACAATCACGGCGAAAGTATGACTTGGGAGACCGAGTCCGTAATGCGGGAGACCTATCCCCACCTTTTTGATGCTGAAGTGATTCCGGGGACGGAATCCTCTTAAGGGGGAGGTAATTGTAACATCCCAAAACGTAAACGTATATGTTGACTAACGTCGTTAGGTCAAATTCTAAGTCCGTGATATGTTATGTGGTAAAATGTGTGTTTATATGTTTATGTGCCCTATATGTGAGATTTAATTATCTTTAATGAGTGACAATAAAGTAGACTTAATGATGTGTAAAAGGCCTTTGTAGTGTGCGAAAGTGCTTTAGTGTGTTATATGTATCCCCAATAAGTGTTTTTAAGCGAAACAAAGTCGATATGAAGTCCAGGGACTAGTTTTGTCAATGGTGAAAAGTTAAAAACGGGTTAAGAAAGGGATTAACCTAATCCAGGATCATTTTCCAGCAATTAACCTAATTAATAACACTTACACAGCCTCTCCAATCCCTTAATCGATTTCTAAAGCAATTGTTCAAAGTTTTGGTTGAATTGATTGTGTATTTTGGGTTACTTTCAATTGGCTATCAAAGCAATCAGGTAATCAATGGGTTGTTGTATGTATTTTCAGTTCTAAAAGATGTTTTAGATTGATCCAAAACTGATTTTAAAAGGGTTTTGTAAATAATTAGAGTTTAAGAGATGTTTTGGTTAATTGATGTTTGTAATGGTGTTTAATGGGTTTATAAACGATCTTGATGATCGAAAGATGTTTAATTATGTCAAAAATGTGTTTTGGAAGAAGCCTTAGTCGATCGATTTCTGAAAAAAATGAAGAACTTAGTCGTTTTTGATTTCTGGACGAAGTTAAGTTTAAGTTCGTTTGAGCCATCTTCGTAAAGACTAAATTCGTTTTCTGGAAACTATCTTCGTTTGACAAAACGAAGATCATCTTCGTTTGAAGCTAAAAAGGAAGTCTAAGTTCGTTTGTGTGTTAAATTCGTTTTCTGGAATCTATGTTCGTATGATCAAACGAAGATGAACTTCGTTTGAGGTCTAAATTCGTTTAGGCTAAATTCGTAAGGTTTAAAGCTGGACTTTTACGTAGTCAGTCCTAAGGTCATACGAGAGTTGTTTTAAGGTCCCAAATGACTTATATTTCATATGTTAATGAACGATAGGTGTCGGGGGATTACTATTAAGCACTGTTAGCTTTGTTTGCGCGCACATACTACTACGAGGTAAGATACACTACTTTTGTCACGCTGAGGGTGCAACGAAAATGGTTCGTAAACTATAACCTCCATAACAGTAATGTATAACTCATAGGTGGTTGGGTTGATATGGGAGGTACTCGGGGATTAATGATTACGGTGGTTAATGATATGTTTACGATATGATATGTTATGATGACGGTGGTTAATGATATGTTTACGATATGATATGTTATGATGACGGTGGTTAATGATATGTTTACGATATGATATGTTATGATGAACGGTGGTTAATGATATGTTGTAATGTTGTTATGTGCATGTATACGTGGCTTGTTCATCTAGAACACTAGACCTTTTTAGGTTGCCATGACACGTGCACGTTTTAAGGGCCCTAACGTGAAAAGATGATAGTATGGATTAGTTTAGGTTAAAGGTGGAAATCTAAACTAAATATGATAAATGCTCGAGCTAATTAGATGTTAAGTGTTATGCATAACCTGTGCCTTACGGTGGTAATAGGTACATCGTGCCTTACGGTGGTAATAGGTACATCGTGCCTTACGGTGGTAATAGGTACATCGTGCCTTACGGTGGTAATAGGTACGTCATGCCTGACGGTGGTTATAGGTATGTTAAAATGGTTGCTCGGGTGGTTCCTTGCAACAAGTCATATGTGGCGAGTAGTTTCGGGTGGCCTGATGACCCACCTAATGTCATGAACATAACGTGCTACTCATGGATCGACATTGTCTTTCCTTAATGGTAACTTCGGTTACAACTTAACGGTGACCCAGTCACAACTTAATGAGATGAGATGAAATGACGAAATTGATTAGGCACGCTTAGGGTCATGAACTCTATGCTTATATGTGATGTGGATATGTTTATACGGTGGTATGAATGCCTAATTAAAATGACGTAATGCTTTAAAGTGACGATTTAAATGGATGAAATGTTTTGCTTAAACCTGGTGTTATCTTACTTAGCTTTATAGCTAACACTTGTTTCTTTTAATGTGTTGACACCCCTCAGGTTAGGCAGTGAGATGACGTGTGAAGCTTTGGCGAGAGATGGGTAGATGATCAAGCTGGCTTTAGTTTACCCAATAGCTTCGCATAGACCTTATGTTATTGATTTCCTTTATGGAACTTATGTAATGACTATGTATGATTGCTTTATGTTGGGCAATCTTATGGATTTCTTTTATTACAGATTTGATGCTATTAGTAACACCACCAATGTTTTCTCAACTGTTTTCCTTAGTTGAGTATTTTCCTAAATCGTTTCCGCATGATTTAACGCCGTTAGGCGAAATTTTTTGGAAATCCATATTTTTACGAAACGGGTGTTACACTAACTGGTTGACTCAATGAGAAAGACGTTTGATTGGGGCGAGAAGCGAGAGCAAGCCTACCAATTGTTGAAGGACAAGTGGTGTGATACACCAATCTTAAGCTTGCCGAATGAGCCGATGATTTTGTCGTTTATTGTGATGCATCCAGGTAAGGGTTGTGTTTTGATTTAACGGAGTAAAGTGATTGCTTATGTTTCAAGACAAATGAAGGTGCATGAGAAGAATTACCCGACTCGTGACTTGGAATTGAGAGCGGTCGTGTTTGCCCTGAAATGTAGAAGACATTATTTATATGGCGCCGAGAGTGTGATCTATACCAATCACGTAAGCCTTCTACACAGTTTGGACCGAAGTGGATTGAACATAATGCAACGGGGATGGCTTGAGATTTTTAGTGATTATGATTGCGTTATCCGGCCTCACCCGGGTAAAGAAAACGTTGTAGCCGATGCCTTGAGCCGAAAGGAACGTATAAAACCAAGGCAAATTAGGGTCGTGAGTCTTACCGTACAAAGAGTGTTCGCGACTCCATCATTGAAGTACTACACGACTTAGAAGAACGATTTGATAGAAAGGACGATGACGGGTTATACTTTGTTGAACTATTGTGGGTTCACGTTTTTGGTGGGCTTTGGATGAAATTGATAAATGAAGCTCACAAGTCGGCCTACTCGGTTCACCCGGGGCCCGACAAGATGTATTTTGACCTGAGAGACTTGTATTGGTGGCCGGTAATGAGGAAAGACATTGCAAGATACGTTAGTGAATGCATCACGTGTTACAAGTAAAAGCCGACCACGAGAAACCACCCGGTTTGCTAGTTCAACCGGTAACGCCGCAGTGGAAATGGGAACGAATTGATATGAACTTCATCACGAAGTTACCTAGATCGAGTTTGGGTCGGGACACCTTTTGGGTGATAGTTGACCGGTTGACTAAGTCGGCTTGCTCCTTAGCCATCCGGGAAGATGAAAAATTTGACACCATGGCACGTTGTATCTCATAGATGTAGTATCCAAAATTAGAGTGCCGATTTCTGTCATAACCAATCGGGATACCCGATTTACTTCAAAGTTTTGGAAGGCGTTCCAAAGAGCGATGGGTACTCAACTTGAGGTGAGTACGGCGTTCCATCCGCAAAGCAACGGTCAAAGAGAAAGAATGATTCAAACGTTTGATGATATGTTAGGAGTTTGTGCCCACAATGCTTGGTGGCATTTGGAGACGTGCATTTACCGCTAGACGAGTTCTCCTACAATAATAGCCATCACGCTAGTATCCAAATGGCTCCATTTAGAGCTTTGTATGGGAGAAAATGTTGGTCACCGTTAGCTTGGACGGAAGTTGGTGAAAGCCAACTCATTGGGCCCGGAATTGTTATTTAAACGACAAAGGTGATCTCACAAATCAAAGTTAAGTTGAGAGTAGCCTGGGAACGACAATTGAATTATGCTAACGTGAGACGAAGACCCCTCGAGTTCGAAGTGGGCGATTTTGTGATGTTGAAAGTGTCACCGTAGAAAGGAGTGTCCGTTTTGTGAAGCGTAGTAAGATGGGTCCAAGGTATATTGGACCATTCAACAAAATTTAGGACGTTGGCCCGGTAGTGTATCGTTTGGAGCCCCCCTCAATACTTGAGTGTAGTTCATAATGTTATTCATATTTGTAATCTTTGGAAGTGTTTGGCGGATCCAACACTTCATGTGTCTCTTTGAGAAATCCGTGTTGATAAAACGTTAAAGGTTGTAGGAGAGCCGGAAGGGATCTTAAACCTAGAAGCTAAAAAGCTAAAGAATACTTGGTATACGAACGTTAAAATGAGATGTAAATCTAGACGTGGACCCGAATTTACTTGGGAACGAGAACATTCGATAAAAGTCAAATATCCCCATTTGTTTGGCGAGCCTAGTTAGAATTGATTTTCGGGACGAAATTCCTTTAACGGGGGAATGATGTAACATTTACGATATTTGACTATTTTTGACTTGTAACGAAACGAGATTTAAAGGTATGATTAAATGATTTATTTCCCGACGTTTTGTCATGTTTTAACGTAACGTTGAGTTAGATTGTGTTTACGGTTTCATTTTAGCGTTTAAATGGATAACGAATAGCTATTGGTCGAAGTTAGCAGAGCGGGAGCCACATTTGGACCTCTCTAGGCCGGCCCCCAACTCCCTCCCCCTTCCTTTCCCTTTTCATTTCTTTCTTTCTCTTTTCTCTCCAAAAGTAAACACCAAAACACATTCTTCTTCTCTCTAAATTCTTGGATTATCGATTGTTGTTTGGGCTAGATTAGTAATAAATTCTTCATCATCATCATCAACTAAACATCATATCGAAGGATCGGATCTCCAAGTGCAAGAAATCACCATTTTTGGGTCAAATTCAGATTTAAAGGCTTTTGGAAGAATTGGTAATTAAAACTATCTCATATTAACCATTTTATGTTATTGAACATGTTTCTAGTCAAATCTAAACGATTTCGAGTCTCGAACCCAGTCAAAAACGGATTCGAGTCATTTAGGGTTTTGAAATGGGGGGATGAATGATTTTGGGAAAGAAATGATGTTATGAATCGAATTTGTACAATGGGTTATGTTTAATTATGTTGAAATATGTTTGTTCAAGCTTTAAATTGAGTCTTGAAGCATCCCAAGTCGATTTGGTAGTCAAAAATGGGGTTTGGGTGAAGTTTGGATCATGTTTGGCTCACAAATCTGCAGACCTGAGCCTTCTCGCGCCGAGACCTAGCCTCCTCGCGCCGCAAGGTTGGTCCCTCGTGGGTCAGGTGAATTTCTCGCGCCGCTAGCCCCTGAACTCGCGCCGCGAGTGGCCTGTGAGCCTCGCGCCGCGATTTTTGTCTGTTTGCGCGTCAGTTTTCAAACGTCAATAACTTTTGAACCGTAAGTCCGTTTTAGATGTATGACCTATCGTTGGAATCGTGAGAGAATCTACTTTCTCATGGTATCATCCTTTTTGAGAGAATCCATCTTTGTTTCCAAAAAATGTCGTGTTAAAGCGTCCTTGTCTTTGCTCGGTTGAACCATAAAGACGTTTAAGTATCGTGGCATGACCAAGTCGAGTCCCGGTTGTCATTCATAGATGATTTACCCTCCTAAAGCTCCTATTAGGGTTTGACTTGTGATTGTAAAATGTGTATTTGATAGGTGATGCACACGAAGCGATCGTTGGACGTTTATAGTTTGACTTTAACTTGTTGTAGCCGCTCAAGGTGAGTTTCGTAACTCCCTACTCAATTGAGATTCGGGCAGAAAAGTGTACACATACATGCTTGTTTGATTGTTTGGTTGATTTGATTGACAGCTTATTGATTGTCTGATTGATTGTTTGATCGATGGATGGTTTGATGACTTGATGGTCGCACTTATGATATGCATTATGACATTTGCATACATACGGTACATGATTTGATATTGACATTACTTGTGTTCATTCATTACACGTAGTTGCTATGCAACGTATACTTATATGTCATTTGGTTGATTATGCATTCAATTTTGGATTATGTGATGTGATTAGGATAGTTGTACATACATGGAAGACGATGATACATTTGATGAGTTGTAGATGTGGTGGGAAGGTTGCGGGTGACCCTATATATAAGCATCTATGATTCCTTCAATGTAAAGTCGTATGAAATGTATGTGCATTGTGTTTTGAATGATTTGTGGTATGATGGATTTGTGATTGAGATATGTTTGCGCATTATTCATTATGTAACTCGCGCCGTGAACATGCATTTGAAATATATGTAAGTCATGCCGTGAACATGCATTTGAAATATATGTAAGTCATGCCGTGAACATGCATTTGAAATATATGTAAGTCATGCCGTGAACATGCATTTGAAATATATGTAAGTCATGCCGTGAACATGCATTTGAAATATATGTAAGTCATGCCGTGAACATGCATTTGAAATATATGTAAGTCATGTCGTGAACATGCATTTGAATTATATGTAAGTCATGCCGTTAAATGAATTTGAAATATATGTAAGTCATGCCGTGAACATGCATTTGAAATATATGTAAGTCATGCCGTGAACATGCATTTGAAATATATGTAAGTCATGCCGTGAACATGCATTTGAAATATATGTAAGTCATGCCGTGAACATGCATTTGAAATATATGTAAGTCATGCCGTGAACATGCATTTGAAATATATGTAAGTCATGCCGTGAACATGCATTTGAAATATATGTAAGTCATGCCGTGAACATGAATTTGAAATATATGTAAGTCATGCCGTGAACATGCATTTGAAATATATGTAAGTCATGCCGTGAACATGCATTTGAAATATATGTAAGTCATGCCGTGAACATGCATTTGAAATATATGTAAGTCATGCCGTGAACATGCATTTGAAATATATGTAAGTCATGCCGTAAACATGCATTTGAAATATATGTAAGTCATGCCGTGAACATGCATTTGAAATATATGTAAGTCATGCCGTGAACATGCATTTGAAATATATGTAAGTCATGCCGTGAACATGCATTTGAATTATATGTAAGTCATGCCGTTAAATGAATTTGAAATATATGTAAGTCATGCCGTGAACATGCATTTGAAATATATGTAAGTCATGCCGTGAACATGCATTTGAAATATATGTAAGTCATGCCGTGAACATGCATTTGAAATATATGTAAGTCATGCCGTGAACATGCATTTGAAATATATGTAAGTCATGCCGTGAACATGCATTTGAAATATATGTAAGTCATGCCGTGAACATGCATTTGAAATATATGTAAGTCATGCCGTGAACATGCATTTGAAATATATGTAAGTCATGCCGTGAACATGCATTTGAAATATATGTAAGTCATGCCGTAAACATGATTTGAAATATATGTAAGTCATGCCGTGAACATGCATTTGAAATATATGTAAGTCATGCCGTGAACATGCATTTGAAATATATGTAAGTCATGCCGTGAACATGCATTTGAAATATATGTAAGTCATGCCGTGAACATGCATTTGAAATATATGTAAGTCATGTCGTGAACATGCATTTGAAATATATGTAAGTCATGCCGTGAACATGCATTTGAAATATATGTAAGTCATGCCGTAAACATGCATTTGAAATATATGTAAGTCATGCCGTGAACATGCATTTGAAATATATGTAAGTCATGCCGTGAACATGCATTTGAAATATATGTAAGTCATGCCGTGAACATGAATTTGAAATATATGTAAGTCATGCCGTGAACATGCATTTGAAATATATGTAAGTCATGCCGTGAACATGCATTTGAAATATATGTAAGTCATGCCGTGAACATGCATTTGAAATATATGTAAGTCATGCCGTGAACATGCATTTGAAATATATGTAAGTCATGCCGTGAACATGCATTTGAAATATATGTAAGTCATGCCGTGAACATGCATTTGAAATATATGTAAGTCATGCCGTGAACATGCATTTGAAATATATGTAAGTCATGCCGTGAACATGAATTTGAAATATATGTAAGTCATGCCGTGAACATGCATTTGAAATATATGTAAGTCATGCCGTGAACATGCATTTGAAATATATGTAAGTCATGCCGTGAACATGCATTTGAAATATATGTAAGTCATGCCGTACATGCATTTGAAATATATGTAAGTCATGCCGTGAACATGCATTTGAAATATATGTAAGTCATGCCGTGAACATGCATTTGAAATATATGTAAGTCATGCCGTGAACATGCATTTGAAATATATGTAAGTCATGCCGTGAACATGCATTTGAAATATATGTAAGTCATGCCGTGAACATGCATTTGAAATATATGTAAGTCATGCCGTGAACATGCATTTGAAATATATGTAAGTCATGCCGTGAACATGAATTTGAAATATATGTAAGTCATGCCGTGAACATGCATTTGAAATATATGTAAGTCATGCCGTGAACATGCATTTGAAATATATGTAAGTCATGCCGTGAACATGCATTTGAAATATATGTAAGTCATGCCGTGAACATGCATTTGAATTATATGTAAGTCATGCCGTTAAATGAATTTGAAATATATGTAAGTCATGCCGTGAACATGCATTTGAAATATATGTAAGTCATGCCGTGAACATGCATTTGAAATATATGTAAGTCATGCCGTGAACATGCATTTGAAATATATGTAAGTCATGCCGTGAAATGCATTTGAAATATATGTAAGTCATGCCGTGAACATGCATTTGAAATATATGTAAGTCATGCCGTGAACATGCATTTGAAATATATGTAAGTCATGCCGTGAACATGCATTTGAAATATATGTAAGTCATGCCGTGAACATGCATTTGAAATATATGTAAGTCATGCCGTGAACATGAATTTGAAATATATGTAAGTCATGCCGTGAACATGCATTTGAAATATATGTAAGTCATGCCGTGAACATGCATTTGAAATATATGTAAGTCATGCCGTGAACATGCATTTGAAATATATGTAAGTCATGCCGTGAACATGCATTTGAAATATATGTAAGTCATGCCGTGAACATGCATTTGAAATATATGTAAGTCATGCCGTGAACATGCATTTGAAATATATGTAAGTCATGCCGTACATGCATTTGAAATATATGTAAGTCATGCCGTGAAATGCATTTGAAATATATGTAAGTCATGCCGTGAACATGCATTTGAAATATATGTAAGTCATGCCGTGAACATGCATTTGAAATATATGTAAGTCATGCCGTGAACATGCATTTGAAATATATGTAAGTCATGCCGTGAACATGCATTTGAAATATATGTAAGTCATGCCGTGAACATGCATTTGAAATATATGTAAGTCATGCCGTGAACATGCATTTGAAATATATGTAAGTCATGCCGTGAACATGCATTTGAAATATATGTAAGTCATGCCGTGAACATGCATTTGAATTATATGTAAGTCATGCCGTTAAATGAATTTGAAATATATGTAAGTCATGCCGTGAACATGCATTTGAAATATATGTAAGTCATGCCGTGAACATGTACGTTTTTCATTTTTAGTCACTAAACTTTAAATATTGCAAATTCAATACTAAACTTGCCACTTTTTTTTCACTTTTAGTCACCGCGTCACTTTCGTTATTTTTTTTCCACTTTTCGTCCTTCCCATTATTTTATTATTAAAATTGATAATCGGCCAAACTTCAAAGATGAAAAGTGTAATTTACCTAAATTTTTCTATATAAATACTTCATTCGCCCCATTTTAGATGTCATATTTTAAATTTTTCTTTGTATTTTTTAATTTTTAACATTGACTTTAAAAAATTTTGTTTGTATTGTATAGTAGTTGGTGTAAATTATATCAATGAAAAGTACATTTAAAACTCAATCCATTTGTATGTTTTATATCAAATTTATATAACACAAACAAAAATATTTATGGTTAAATAGCATAAGAAGACTCAAAATTCAAACACATTACTAAAAAATCTAACTTTATAAATAAAACTTTCAACTAACAATTATTTATCGTCGTTAAAAAAAAAAAAAGATCAAACACAATTACTAAAAAAGTCTAACTTTATAAATAAAACTTTCAACTAACAATTATATTATCGTCTTTAAAAAAAAAAAAATAATAAAAAAAAGATCAAACACAATTACTAAAAAAGTCTAACTTTATAAATAAAACTTTCAACTAACAATTATATTATCGTCGTTAAAAAAAAATTTATCTAATCAAAACTTTAAAAATAAGTAGACCAAAAAAAAAAAATAATAAAAAAAAGATCAAACACAATTACTAAAAAAGTCTAACTTTAAAAATAAAAAATAAAAAAATAATAAAAAAAAGATCAAACACAATTACTAAAAAAGTCTAACTTTATAAATAAAACTTTCAACTAACAATTATATTATCGTCGTTAAAAAAATAAAAAAATAATAAAAAAAAGATCAAACACAATTACTAAAAAAGTCTAACTTTATAAATAAAACTTTCAACTAACAATTATATTATCGTCGTTAAAAAAAAATTTATCTAATCAAACTACTTTATAACCAATAGAGTAGTAAACTGTAAACATAAAAAAAAACGCTTTTTCAAAACAAAATAAATCAATATGTATTTTCACTCATCTGGCTAAACGAAATCTAAGACATGAAGTTTGACCGATTATCAATTTTAATAATGAAATAATGGGAAGGACGAAAAGTGAAAAAAAAAACTAACGAATGTAGGGAAGATAACGGAGAAAAGCTAACGAAAGTGACGCGGTGACTAAAAGTGAAAAAAAGTGGCAAGTTTAGTATAGAATTTGCAATTTTTAAAGTTTAGTGACTAAAAGTGAAAAACGTGTCAAGTTCAGGGACCAAAAGTGTAATAAATAAAAAAAAGTGCGTCGAAACGCTACTGGTATTTCTCTTAAATTAAAAAACAAATATCCGCAGGACCGCAGAGCGGGCTAGATAACTAGTACATATACATATATGAAAATAAGACTACTATTGGAAGTACAACAATTTTTATTTTAAGAAGAAAACAAGCAAGTAATTTCATTCCATCGCTGTGAGTTCTATCTAGTCATCGATTCCGAATATTTTCCTCATTCTCTGAACAAAGCCCAAGATCTCCAGCATATCAGGAAGAGTGTTAGACACACTCTCCTTGTTCTTAATGCATCTTTTGGCCCAATTCATCAGTTTTGGGCATTCTTGTTCAAAGTCGATTTTCCCAAAGGTTTCATACGCTTGAAACCATGAATAAAACGGGATTAAAGACACATCAAGGTACCCGAAATTGTCACCTCCAAAGTAGGGCTTGTCACCAAGCTCACCTTCAAGCAATTTAAGGCAATCTATGAATTCGTTCTTAGATGCTTCGTGTTCTTCCCCTTTTGTTGTGTACAATTTTCTCCCAAGTTGGTATAACTGCATTTTTCATACTCAAAAGATTACATATTTACATAACCTAACATTCTTTTCCCTGTTAATGGAAAGAATATAAATTATTTTACAATTAGAAATTCGGTATGGTCATCTACTTTCCTGCATTTTTATAAAAAAAGACTTTTATGTTGTAATTTGGTCTAACCAAACTAAAAGATAATTTATTTTTTTTCTTTCATCTTTTGTAACTTGAGTCTTGAGAATGACATGTGATTTATACAACTAGTCAAAATGTAGTAGTACTGTATGAGGAAAATTGGTAAAGCTGACTTAAGAATTTAGTCAAATCTAGTCAACACACACTTTCAAATGATTCGTACTAAAATCAACGAAATAAAAATGGAAAATGATTTATCCTCCTAAAAAATTAGCCTAAAAATCCTCTTAATAGCTTTAGATGGTAACATGTGAATACCACTAATTCTCTTTCTTAATCTCACCCCGATTTTCCACATGTCACAATCTTATTAATTAGGAGGATCGATCATTACCCAATAAAAATACTCGTAAAAGTCAAGAAAAGTCAAAGGTACCTGGTCAATAAAATTAGCCTAAAAATCCTCTTAATAGCTTTAGATGGTAACATGTGAATACCACTAATTCTCTTTCTTAATCTCACCCCGATTTTCCACATGTCACAATCTTATTAATTAGGAGGATCGATCATTACCCAATAAAAATACTCGTAAAAGTCAAAATATTAAACGTAAATAGTTACTCCCCCATCCCATTACCACATGATAGGTGTGTTAGACATTTGTATATACATATACATGGACATATTAACGTGTTTTAAAAGATAAATTCAAATAACCATTTCATTATCACATAGAAATCTAATAAAAGTTATAAAAAGAAAAAGAAAAAAGTGCGTCGAAACGCTACTGGTATTTCTCTTAAATTAAAAAACAAATATCCGCAGGACCGCAGAGCGGGCTAGATAACTAGTACATATACATATATGAAAATAAGACTACTATTGGAAGTACAACAATTTTTATTTTAAGAAGAAAACAAGCAAGTAATTTCATTCCATCGCTGTGAGTTCTATCTAGTCATCGATTCCGAATATTTTCCTCATTCTCTGAACAAAGCCCAAGATCTCCAGCATATCAGGAAGAGTGTTAGACACACTCTCCTTGTTCTTAATGCATCTTTTGGCCCAATTCATCAGTTTTGGGCATTCTTGTTCAAAGTCGATTTTCCCAAAGGTTTCATACGCTTGAAACCATGAATAAAACGGGATTAAAGACACATCAAGGTACCCGAAATTGTCACCTCCAAAGTAGGGCTTGTCACCAAGCTCACCTTCAAGCAATTTAAGGCAATCTATGAATTCGTTCTTAGATGCTTCGTGTTCTTCCCCTTTTGTTGTGTACAATTTTCTCCCAAGTTGGTATAACTGCATTTTTCATACTCAAAAGATTACATATTTACATAACCTAACATTCTTTTCCCTGTTAATGGAAAGAATATAAATTATTTTACAATTAGAAATTCGGTATGGTCATCTACTTTCCTGCATTTTTATAAAAAAAGACTTTTATGTTGTAATTTGGTCTAACCAAACTAAAAGATAATTTATTTTTTTTCTTTCATCTTTTGTAACTTGAGTCTTGAGAATGACATGTGATTTATACAACTAGTCAAAATGTAGTAGTACTGTATGAGGAAAATTGGTAAAGCTGACTTAAGAATTTAGTCAAATCTAGTCAACACACACTTTCAAATGATTCGTACTAAAATCAACGAAATAAAAATGGAAAATGATTTATCCTCCTAAAAAATTAGCCTAAAAATCCTCTTAATAGCTTTAGATGGTAACATGTGAATACCACTCATTCTCTTTCTTAATCTCACCCCGATTTTCCACATGTCACAATCTTATTAATTAGGAGGATTTTTAGGCTAATAACTTAGGAGGATCGATCATTACCCAATAAAAATACTCGTAAAAGTCAAGAAAAGTCAAAGGTACCTTGGTGTCAATAAAATTAGCCCAAAACCTAGCAGAAGCTTTAGCATAAGAATCAGAAGGAAACAAAGGAGCTATATCATTCCAAACATCATCAATATATTCAACAATAATGCTAGACTCACAAATGGGCTTGCCTTTGTGGATTAAAATGGGGATTTTCTTGTGAACAGGGTTCATGTCCAAAAGAAGCTGACTTTTGTTCCTTAAATCTTGTTCACTGTACTCATAAGGAATACCCTTTTCAGCAAGTGCTATCCTGACCCTCATACCAAACATACTTGCCCAATAATCTAATAGAATCACTTCTTCTTCTTGTTTCTCCATTCTTGGTTTTGGTTGGCTATGTGTTTGTGCTTTGTGTGGGTAGAGGTGTCTAGAATCTAGAACTTAAGATTAATATAGATAGATATATATGCGATTCTTTCAATATTTATGTGGGGATGAGTTTTACATATATCGAGAATCATCTTGTACAACTCTGTGGGGCAAGTTGGTAAGTTTGTAAAAAAAAAGAGATTTTATATGGATTTAATATATTAGGGAAAGATATCATATCACATATTTTGTTTCATTTCACTGTACATATTTCATATTTCATAGTTTATTGTACAAGTATGTCATACACAACAGTGATAAACTTATCAAATTGTGTAGTACGAATATCACTTCCCAGTATACTACAGTGAGTGACGGAATTAGATAGGATTGCAACAGATTGTTCAATAAAGATTTCATAAAAAGTTCGTTAGAAAGTTTGTTGCCCAAATTTATTCTTGCTTAGTTAGATACTTAGATGAATAAAAGAAAAAAAATGTTTTTTTACTTAAATAAATATCAATCTTGTTCATTCACTTTGTTTTTTAACATTTGATTATTTGTTCGTGAATATTTTTTCATATATGCTTATTTGTTTATTTATATTTGTTTAGTTGTCAATTTAATTTTATTTTATTTGTACCTTTAATATATATTTATATTTTTACAAAAAATGTAAATACTTAATTTCTAAAGTTTGCTAACTCTTTCTTTTGTAACACTAAGTTTGATTTATAATACTATTAATTGTATAGTATTTGTTTATTTGTGAACGTTTTGTTTTCTTAATTAACACAAACAAACAGACATGAACAACTATGGTTTCTTAATGAATGAACTTGAACAAAATTTATGTTAGTTTATTACCACTACAAATAATGTTATATTTATTCACACTTTTAGCTAGCGTGAACAAATTAAAAAATTTGTCACGCTTTTATGTGTATAAAAATATGGAGAACTAAAAGTGTGGAAAAATTAATCCACACTTAAAATTGTGGTATTTTAAACGTTCACACTTTTTAGTGTAAACTTTTATATTGAATTTGTCACACTACATTTGTCCACACTAACTAAATATGTGACGTGGACAAATGTGGTGTTACAAATTAAATATGAAAGTCCACACAAAAAAGTGTGAACTTTTAGAATACCACAATTTTAAGTGTAGATTAATTTTACACACTTTTAGTTCTTTATATTTTTACACACATAAAAGCGTGACAAATTTTTTTATTTGTTCACGTTAACTAAAAGTGTGGACAAATGCAATATTATTTGTAGTGTACATGACGAAAAGTTTGTTGGACTCGTTTACAACCCTAAATCCAACATCGAATACCACCAATTTACAAAACATCAATATTTGATTTACTTTTCTTTTATTTAAAGAAAGTTTTGTTTCTTTTAATGAAATTCATTCTAACCATTAAAAAAAATCATGTGATCCATATGCATTCTTAGTTTTATTTCTAAATAAAAGAATATCTAAAAACAATGTGTATTGACGTACTGAAAGTATTCGGTTCTAACCTTGATTTATTCAAAGTTACAAGTCAAAAAGTTTAACTCAAACTTGTTATCTCGTAACCTGAATATATGATTCATATGACCTGATTAATACATACATCTAACACGTTGATAAGTCGATAAGTTAGTTTTGGATCAAACAATATGTTTTCAAGTTAAGTGGGTTTAAGACCGATTTGTTTTTACATTATTCTCCAAATTTATAGTTTCTAGTAAACAAAGAAAATAATACAAATATGTTTTACAAAAAAATGTATTGAAACAACCTGATTGCATGAAGTATTTATAAATAAGTAAACACTAATCTTCAAGACCATTCACATAGCTACTAGGGATGAGCAAAAATTCCTTAGTGTCGATCCTCTTCTTGAAAAGTGGTATTGAATGGGAAATATTTGGGACCAGGACTGGTACCCATTTTTCTTTGATCGCGGGATTTGGGACCGCAGTACTAGGAAATGGTTCTAGGAAATGGTTATGAGTGGAAATTGAGACCGAGATCGCTCCCATGTTTTGAAGATTTTCATGATGGGTACTGTCAGTATGAGGACTTGTACGAGTCCCACGCCCGTCCCCAATGGCTACTATTAATTGACTTATTCAGCACTGATTAAGTTAATTAATTATAAAGGCTAAGTATCTTAATCTTAATATATATTATAAGACAGTTGAACTAATGACTAATTAACCAATCAAATCGCTCAATTTTATCAAATTGACTATCGCTTATGTCATCATTTAGATTGACTATAAATTAAAAATCCTAATAATCATTATCCAAATATATTATTATATTAGTATTTATATTAATTTATAGAAAAAGTCTCATTAATTTATACTTTTTTTGTTTTCCATCAATAATTTACACTTTTTAGCCCTGAATACTTAATTTATATTTATTTTTAGCCATAACTTGAGAGATTTTTTAAATTTACAATCATTTAATTAATTAAAAAAATTTCAACATATGAAATATTGTCTACAAAAATTATTTCAAAACCTAATGACTTATTAACAAATATTATATTAGATTTTTATAAATTATAAATATTAATATTTAGTTTAATATTTAATATAAACACAATTTGAACTCTAGATACATATCAAACATAATAACAGATGACGATATACAACATCATTATCCTAAACACAATAGGAATCACAGAACATGAGACGATCACAGAACAAAGCACGATTTACAACAAAGGTTACTTGAATACTAAATCCAAATCAATATGAACTCCATTCAAGATTCATTCTATCTCTCAATAAAAAAAAGTACATAAATTTTTCCTTTTTTATATATTAGTTTTGCGTATTAATGTTTGAAGTTACAATTATCACTTAAATCAAGAGTCTTAATTGTAATCAAATAATATGAAAACAATCCTAATTTTTATCTAATTATCATAGGACATGTGATTGAAAATAAACATATGCTTGTTATGGGTTCGCATCATGATCAAGTACATATACTGAATGTCAAGTACATGATCACAAGTATGTTTATATTTTAATTCTTAATTATCTTTCATAATAATATCACATTATGAGTACAACTGGTTTCAAAAAATTCTATTATAAAGAAATTATTATAGCATGTGCCTTGTGGAATGACTACGTCAAACAATTACATCAGTATGTCTCAGCTAATAATCACAGTGACGAACCTATGATTATTGTACTACAACTTGCAAAGTATAACACTTAGAACCGTATATCTTTAAAATTATAAGCTTTTATGACTTAAATATATGAAGATCTAATATTGATAATATCACGGGTCTAAAATCTAGTATAATGTTAAAAAGAAGGAAGAGAACTCGTATTTATTTCCACCAATTAAGCCTGGTTGATTATATCTCAACTTATATATAGCTACTATATAGGTGTTGGCAGAAAATGAATACTAACGTGGTTGTTGACGGAAAATGACTTTTGACTCACCAAACATGAGAATGGTGGGGGAAAAATAGACAATTGTCAAATCGTAGGCAAAGCAAATAAACGTACAATCTTTATTTTCAGAAAGACAAATCTACGTATCTTCTAAGTTCTAACCATACGCTGCAAGTTCTAGTCATGGTTTCCAAATCTGTTCCTCGTGATTTAATATGAAATACAACAAGAGATACAATTAAAAATACAGCTTAAATCTTTATGATTATAAGTGAAACAATCTTATTTTCTGTTAAATTGTAGCCTTAACTGAAACTTTATAAACCTGAGGGACCACTCTTGTCTATTTGTTATTCTTGCAGGTTTGTGCCAGAAGTGTCAAAAAGAAGAAAAGGAGGGGAGAAGAATGTAACTTGAAGATATGGCTGCTATATAATGAGCTTTATACCCATTTAGGTTTTTTTGAGAGAATATATATCATTTCATATTATTAGGTCTGTATATTTTCTCTCCATATTTTTTCCATATTTTTTGATTCGATAAAATGTTTGTAATAGAACTATTATCAAGTTAGATAATAGGTTTGCAACCGATTAACGGAGGTAAACTTTGTGTGAGATTTGAGATTGTTTGTGTTGACTGATTGAGATCAGTCTTGAGTTGTTTGGTGTTCTTGAATTAAGATTCAATATATTTAGGTTTGTTATCGAAATCTTTACATGGTATCAGAGACAGGTTACAAGAAATCTAATCGGGTTTAATCGAATTAAATAAAAAACCTTAATAATAATTATTTAGGGTTTGTTGATCGTTTTGGGGGTTTTCTGTTTAGATCGGGGTTCTTGAACGGCGTATGATTATTTAATCACCGTTCGATTATCCAGATCTGGTTGTGTACTGAAACCCTAATTTTTTGAGAAAGATTAGGGTTTGGGTTTGTCAGGTCCGGTTCAAAGAGTTTTGGGTTTATTTTATTGACTAAGTGAATCAATAAACAAACCCTTCTTCCTGGTGGTTTCCCTGCAGATCTATCTTCCTGCTATGTTTATTGACTAAGTGAATCAATAAACTAGTAGGGTTCTTCCTTCGGTTCTTCATATAGCGCTGTTTGTACCCTTCTTCTTTATCCTTCTTTAAGGTTTTGTGTGTTCTTTTTAAAAAAAAATTTCTCATCTTATTCTCATAAAACCAGCGGTGTTAAACTTGACCTACCTCCGTGAGAGGCAAGGAATCCTGTCCCTGGCACTGTTTGGGAGATTAAGATTATTTTCCCAAAAATATATATATATATATTTTTTTTTTCTGTTTTGCTGCTTTTCTTGGTTATTGTTGTGTTCTTGTGGTGTTTAAGGTTTCTTGTGGATATCTTCTGTGATTAATTGAATTTTCTTGCTATCATGGATGATGATAATTTGCATGACTATGAATATGACTCTGATAATGCTTCTGATGAAAGTGAAACTGCTACTAGAATTAGTAAACTTGATATAAGTCACCCTTTACACTTACATCCGAATGACTCTGCTTCATTAACTGTTGTGTCTGTTAAACTTAAAGGAACTGAGAATTACAATATTTGGTCTTGTGCTATGACTCTTGCTCTTGAGGGTAAAAATAAAATAGGATTTATTGATGGAACTTGTAGAAGGTCCAATAGAGATGAAGTTTTAGGTAGACAATGGGATAGAGTCAATGCTGTTGTGTTAGGGTGGATTCTGAATTCTATTTCTGAAGAACTATATGTTGGTCAAATCTTTTCAAAAAGGGCTTCTCATGTTTGGGCTGAATTAAAAGAAACTTATGATAAAGTTGATGGGTCTGTTACCTTTAATTTGCATCATAAGATTAATTCTCTTTGTCAAAATGGTTCTACTATTGCTGATTATTATCATAAACTGAATGCACTGTGGAAACAGTTTGATGCCTTGATTAAATTGCCTAAATGTACCTGTCATGCTGCTGAAGACTTTAAAAAACATAATCAGTTGCTTAAGTTAATGCAGTTCTTAATGGGTCTTGATGATGTTTATATGCAAGTTAGAAGTAATATTTTGTCCAAGGATCCTTTACCTGATGTTAGACATGCTTATGCTATTATTTCTGGAGAAGAGTCACATAGGATGATATCTAGTGCTAATTCAAGTAATGCTCAAAAGGTTTCTTCTTCTGTGTTTCATTCTAATGTGGGAAACAAATCTGGTTTTCAAAAGAATGTGTCTAATGGAAATTACTCTAAGTTTGGAAACAGAAATTCTGACTTTAAAAAGAACACTGGTGGTCCTTCTGTTGTGTGTGAAAAATGTGGCTTTAATGGTCATACCATTGATAAGTGTTATAAAATCATTGGTTATCCTTCTGACTTTGGAAAAAAGAAACCTAATGCTTTTCAGAACTCACAGAATTTTAACAAAAGGTTTGTCAACAACAATAATACTGTTGGTACCAGTACTTCTGCCTCCTTTTCTGATGAACAGATTTCTCAGCTTATTTCCTTGATTAAAGAAAACTCTATTGGTGCTCCTACTCAAAATGTTAAAGTGAATATGGCAGGTATAAAGTTGTTCAATAATAACAAATTTTTTAATCAAAATTTCCATAAATTTGTTTGTTTTAACTCTAAGATTAAGGCTGCTCTAGAAAAATTGGGATTAATTTGTGATTCAGGAGCAAATCAACATCTTACTTACACTGATAAATACCTTGTTGATGTAATTGACATATCTTATTTGAAAATAAGAGTGTCCCATCCAAATGGGACTGAAGCTTTTATTACTAAAGTTGGTAACATGGTTTTGTCAAAAGACATAATTCTGTATGATGTCCTTGTTGTTCCTGAGTACTGTGTTAGTTTGATTTCTGTTCATAAAATGTCTAGAGATAATAAATGTATTGTGGCCTTTAATGAGAATGCTTGTTATGTGTTACCTCAGGATTTGAGGGATGTGAAAATTCTGGGGATTGGTAGACAGATTGATGGTCTTTACTATTTTGATCAAGGTATTAAATGTCAAATCAACTCTTGTTCTGTTAAGCAAATGTGGCATAACAGACTTGGTCATCCTTCAGACCAAGTCTTAACTATTTTGAATAAGAAAGGTGACTTTAATTTTTCAAAGGAAACTGAAATTTGTGAAATATGTCAAAAGGCCAAACAGGTCAGAGAACCATTTCCTTTAAGTGATCATAAGTCCACTCATCTTGGTGAACTTGTTCACCTTGATGTTTGGGGTCCATATAGGGTTCCAAGCTTAGAAGGTTACAAATATTTCTTGACTATTGTTGATGATTACTCTAGGGCTGTTTGGGTTTACTTACTTAAATCTAAAACTGAAGTGTATGACTGTGTGGTTGTGTTTTATAATCTGATCTTAAACCAATTTGGAAAAAAGGTTAAAACCTTTAGAAGTGACAATGGTACTGAGTTTTGCAATAAAAATTTTACCACCTTTTGTGAAACTAAAGGCATTATTCATCAAACCTCTATTGCCTATACCCCTCAACAAAATGGAGTTGTTGAGAGGAAGCACAGGCATTTGCTTAACATTGCTAGGGCTCTTTTATTCCAGGGGGGATTACCCCTGTACTTGTGGTCTGAGTGTATTTTAACTGCCTGTTATTTGATTAACAGATTACCATCCTCTGTGTTGCATGGAAAATCTCCTTACTATATGATATTTGGAAAAGAACCTTCTTTGTCTCACCTTAGAATATTTGGATGTCTTTGCTTTGCTACTATTCTTGTCAATCATGACAAGTTTAGTAGTAGAGCAGAGAAGTGTGTATTTGTTGGTTATGCTAGTTATAAAAAGGGTTATAAATTATTTAGCCTCAATAAGAAAGAGTTTATCTTCTCAAGGGATGTTAAGTTCTTTGAGAAAGTATTCCCTTTCAAAATAAATGATCAGTCTGCTTTAAATAATGATCAGGAAATAAATCAAATTGATTTCTTTAATTTGTGTGATGACCCTGATCTTCCCAATGATGATAATGACCCTGCAATTGATTCTGATAATGATGGCAGCAACTCTGCACATTCTGGCACTCCAACTATTGATCTAGGAAGGTTGTCTAATGATAACTTGCCAGATTCCAATGAGAGTACCAATGTGCAAGAGAGGGCAGCAACACATGAGGAAAATGCTATGTCTGAGGGAAATGATCAAGAAGAAAATAATGTAAATGTGTTTGAAGGTCAAAATACTTATCAAATTGGTAATAGAAGGTCTGATAGGTTATCACATATGCCTAATAAATATAAAGACTTTGTTATTGATTCTAAAGTCAAATTTGGAATGGAAAAGTTTGTTAGTTATGCCAATCTTAACTGTGATAGTTTTGCTTTCATTTCTGAGTTAAATAAGACTGTTGAACCTGCTCATTATTGGCAGGCTTGTAAGAATAATTGCTGGATAGAAGCTATGAATCATGAAATGAATGCTTTATATGATAATGATACTTGGGAAATAACTGAATTACCTGAAGGTAGGAAACCTGTAGGTTGTAAATGGGTGTACAAGATTAAATATAAAGCTAATGGGGAAATAGAGAGATATAAAGCTAGGTTAGTTGCCAAAGGCTATAGTCAAAAGCCTGGTATTGACTTTGATGAAACCTTCTCTCCTGTGGTTAAGATTGTGACTGTTAGATGCATGATTAACCTAGCTGTCCAAATGGACTGGCCTCTGTTTCAACTTGACATTAACAATGCTTTTCTATATGGTGAACTTGATGAAACTATCTATATGACTTTACCTGAAGGTTACTTTAATTCTGATGACAAAAGAGTGTGTAAGTTAAAGAAGTCATTATATGGTTTAAAACAGGCACCTAGGCAATGGAATGCCAAACTCACTCATGCCCTACTTGAAAACAACTTTGTGCAAAGTAAAAGTGATTACTCACTTTTTACAAAGAATGAAGGAAATGTGTTTATTGCCTTATTGGTGTATGTTGATGACATTATTGTCACTGGTAACAATCATGAGGTAATTAATGAGTTTAAGATGTTTCTTAAATCCAAATTTATGATTAAAGATTTAGGAATTCTCAAATATTTCTTGGGAATTGAAGTTATTAAAACTGAAAATGGTTTGTGCCTTTCACAGAGAAAGTATTGTATGGATTTGTTAAGTGAGTTTGGTTTGCTTGCTTGTAAGCCTTCTGCTACTCCTCTTGAGCAGAACTTGACCATTACTAGTGAACCTAGTGAGAAAGACATTGTCATTGACAATGTGACTGAATATCAAAAGCTTATTGGGAAATTGATTTATCTTACTCACACTAGGCCTGATATAGCCTATTCTGTTCATTGTTTGAGTCAATTTATGCATAAGCCCTTGAAATCTCATGTTAAAATTGCCCTCAAAGTATTGAGATACTTGAAAGGGTCTCCTGGATTGGGTGTTCACATTACCAAGAGTCCAAACCTTTCTCTTGAGACCTTTGTTGATGCAGACTGGGCTAAGTGTGTAGTTACCAGAAAATCTGTTACAGGTTTTTGCTTGTTTTTGAATGGATCTCTTGTATCCTGGAAGAGCAAAAAACAACTCACCTTGTCTAAATCTTCTGCAGAAGCAGAATATAGGGCCCTTGCTTCAGCTACTTCTGAAGTCATTTGGGTTCTAAAACTGCTTGATGATTTGAAATGGGGAAACTGGCTTCCAGTTCCTATACACTGTGACAGTGAGGCTGCAATTAAGATTGCAGCTAATCCTGTATTCCATGAACGTACAAAGCACCTTGAAATTGATCTCCACTTTGTGAGAGACAAAGTTATTGCAGGTGTCATTGAGACTAAGAAGATTGAATCAGCTAACCAAATAGCTGACATTTTAACCAAGGGGTTGAATAAAATTCAACATGATAAGTTGGCTTCAAAACTAGGTCTCTATGATGTGTTTCAGGTTAAGGCTAAGAGGGGATGTTAAATTGTAGCCTTAACTGAAACTTTATAAACCTGAGGGACCACTCTTGTCTATTTGTTATTCTTGCAGGTTTGTGCCAGAAGTGTCAAAAAGAAGAAAAGGAGGGGAGAAGAATGTAACTTGAAGATATGGCTGCTATATAATGAGCTTTATACCCATTTAGGTTTTTTTGAGAGAATATATATCATTTCATATTATTAGGTCTGTATATTTTCTCTCCATATTTTTTCCATATTTTTTGATTCGATAAAATGTTTGTAATAGAACTATTATCAAGTTAGATAATAGGTTTGCAACCGATTAACGGAGGTAAACTTTGTGTGAGATTTGAGATTGTTTGTGTTGACTGATTGAGATCAGTCTTGAGTTGTTTGGTGTTCTTGAATTAAGATTCAATATATTTAGGTTTGTTATCGAAATCTTTACATTTTCCAATTACTCCGATAGACCATCACTTAGAAAACACAACTAAGTGTTTGTACTTTTTATCCCCAAAGAGAAAATGCCACCACATATATCTCTATTATTGTCACAAGTTCTAATCATCTAGTCCATATCTTTTCCTAATTTGTTGAGCAATGGCAAAGACCTTTTCATGGTCAGGAAGAGTGTTAGAAACACTCTCCTTGTTTTGAATGCACCTTTTAGCCCAAACAATCAGTTTCGGACATTCTTGTTCAATTTTGATCTTCCCATAGGTTTCATAAGCTTGAAACCACGAGTAAAATGGGATTAAAGATAGATCAAGGTACCCAAAACTTTCACCTCCAAAATAAGGCTTGTCCCCAAGCTCTTCTTCCAACAATTTATAGCAATCTATGAACTCTTTCCTTGACGCTTCATGTTCTTCGCCTTTTGTAGTGTAAAGTGTCCTCCCAGCTTGGTACAGCTTAATCCCCATAACAAAAGTTATACAAAAGATTTATGGTAATAAAAAATATATTTACGTTGAAAAGAAACAAAGACTTAACATGTCAAATTAGTACATTTAAAATGGAACAAGAGAGTATATGTTTATATATTGATTTATAGAACATAAGTAAAAGGAATGTAAAGATTTATTACCTTGTTGTTGATAAAGTCGGCCCAAAACTTGGCACGAGCTTTGCAATAAGAGTCAGAAGGAAACAAAGGAGGTTTATCATTCCAAACTTCGTCGATATATTCAACGATGATACTAGACTCACATAAGGGTTTGCCGTTGTGGATGAGAACCGGGACCTTTTTGTGAATCGGGTTCATGTCCAAAAGAAGCTGGCTTTTGGTTTTGAGCAGATCCTGTTCAAGATACTCATATGAAATACCTTTTTCTGCGAGAGCTATCCTGACTCTCATACCAAACATGCTTACCCAATAATCAAGTAGAACAACTTCTTTTTTCTCCATTATTATTTAGTGATACTCACTATTATGTGCAAGTGTGTATATATATACACCTACAGTCCTACACCGTGACTCTCGTGGATTAGGCGATATAGCCAATAAGTATAGCTCTTCTTAATTATTACGAGTAATATATAATTTTTGACCCATTAGCATTTGTTTTGTATCAAAAGTGGAGTATTATGAAATAAAAGAATAGCAAATGTACAAATGATGAACTCCAAAACATTTTCAAAAGTGTTGCTTTTATGCTAAACTTTCGGCCCATTATCATCTTTTTTCCTCCAAGGATACCCTACAAAACATTGAGAAACATAACAATCATCCCAATTAAGCGTATCAAAACTGGACCTACAACACATCAACACTTTCTTATATCATTATTACCACACACTTGCAAGTTGCACCCACATGTTTCAAAATGTATCTAAATACACACGAATGATCATAATAGTATGTATCCAACTACAATTTAAATGCATCTATACAGACAAATAATCATAACCTCATAGCATCTATCCAACTATAATTGTGTTCATTATATGTATTTAACTTTTTAAGTTTTCTGCATTGTTAGTACCCGACCTATCAAAATGTTAAATACCGACAACATGACGGGTATATCGGTTGGACAAAATATTAAGTTAGGTACACGAAGTGAACACATGAACAATTGGTTACATAAATTATTATACGTGTATAGATTATTACATTCGCAATCCATTACCTCAAAACTTGGCACGAGCTTTGCCATAAGAGTCAGAAGGATAGAAACCAGCTTTATCGCTCCAAACTTGTCTAAAGTATATCCTCTTCACGATACTAATGTGAAATACCATTTTCCGCAAGAGACATCCTCCATCGTCCCGAAAATGCTCGGCCAAGAATCTAGTAAAACCACTTCTTCTTGTTTCTGTTAGGATTCATGCACATAAATCATAGAGTTAAGTACTTTTTTCGTCCCTGTGGTTTATCGTTTTATCACTTTTCGTCCTCGCCGTTAACTTTTGGCTAAAATCATCCCCGTGGTTTGCATTGCGTCCTTGGTTCCGTTAACCCCTCACGTGCCTTGCACGTGAGGGGCATTTATGTCTTTTCACCCATCTTCATGGTTTGTCCCTATGGTTAAGTGCAAAATTCGTCCTTATGGTTTGTTGTTTTTGCATTTTTCATCCTTGTCTTTAACAAACCTTCAAACAAGAATTTAATCAAAAATCAAAACAAACTCAAATCAAAAACCTATATATACCTACATATGAAGATCTAATTTAATACCGGTCGGTACCGCTAATTTAATTTAATTTAATTTATTTTATAAAAATGTTATAAAACTTACTATAATTTAACGTAAATAATCAAAATATAATTACTATCCACTCAAAAATAATACCAAATAAGTATTTTATAACAAAATATAAGTTTTAAAGTTCACAAATTACAAAAAAAATAACTTTAAAATATTATAGAAATAATTTTTAAAAAAATTCAAAAAATAAAAAATGAAAATACCGGAACGGTAATACCGAAAAATATCGAAAATACCGGAAATAGTTGTACCGGAGTACCCTCCCGATACCAGTATTATTGGTAACACCGACCGGTATATACCTGTATTTAAAACATTGTATGTAAGTGTTTGTATTTCGACTAGATCCTCAAGGTATATATAGGTTTTTGTTTTGTTTGGATTAAATTCTTACCGGTAATTTTTGTTTGTTAACGGCGAGGATGAAAAATGCAAAAACGACAAACCACATGGACGATTTTTGCACTTAAATGGGTGAAAAGACGAAAATGCCCCTCACGTGACTTGCATGTGAGGGGGTTAACGACAAAGTTATAACGGCAGGGACGAAATGCAAACCACGGGGATGATTTTAGCCAAAAGTTAACGGCGAGGACGAAAAGTGATAAAGCGATAAACCACAGGGACATTTAGAATATTTAAAATATTCATGGATTAAACATGCAAATATAGGATACAATTAATATTAAATGAAAACAAACATACCACGTAGTTTAATTCATTTGTAAAATAATAATTGTTTAACATCCTTTATCCAAATACCAATCACAGATTTACATGATATAACTAGCTAATTTAAGTCCTTTGCACTCGGCATGCTTATTGAGCTTTCCTTTGACAATGCCTTCGTATAAGGATTAGCTAAGTTATAATCTGTGTGAACTTTGAGTAACTTGATTTCACCTAGTTCGATTTGCTCACGAACATAATGATATCGTCTAAAATAATATCTGGCACCTTTCTGAACTCAGGGTTCTTTGGCAATAAAGATTGCACCAGTATTGTCACAATACAAATCTAAATGTGTGTTATTTGAGGGCATCACGTTAAACCCAAAAATAATCTTTCTAATCCAGACGACTTTCATGGCGGCTTCTTGAGGCGGCAATATACTCAGATTTGTCTTAGTTTAACTATATTCCCATATAGTTAATCGACAATGGACATTTAGAATATTTAAAATATTCATGGATTAAACATGCAAATATAGGATACAATTAATATTAAATGAAAACAAACATACCACGTAGTTTAATTCATTTGTAAAATAATAATTGTTTAACATCCTTTATCCAAATACCAATCACAGATTTACATGATATAACTAGCTAATTTAAGTCCTTTGCACTCGGCATGCTTATTGAGCTTTCCTTTGACAATGCCTTCGTATAAGGATTAGCTAAGTTATAATCTGTGTGAACTTTGAGTAACTTGATTTCACCTAGTTCGATTTGCTCACGAACATAATGATATCGTCTAAAATAATATCTGGCACCTTTCTGAACTCAGGGTTCTTTGGCAATAAAGATTGCACCAGTATTGTCACAATACAAATCTAAATGTGTGTTATTTGAGGGCATCACGTTAAACCCAAAAATAATCTTTCTAATCCAGACGACTTTCATGGCGGCTTCTTGAGGCGGCAATATACTCAGATTTGTCTTAGTTTAACTATATTCCCATATAGTTAATCGACAATGGACATTTAGAATATTTAAAATATTCATGGATTAAACATGCAAATATAGGATACAATTAATATTAAATGAAAACAAACATACCACGTAGTTTAATTCATTTGTAAAATAATAATTGTTTAACATCCTTTATCCAAATACCAATCACAGATTTACATGATATAACTAGCTAATTTAAGTCCTTTGCACTCGGCATGCTTATTGAGCTTTCCTTTGACAATGCCTTCGTATAAGGATTAGCTAAGTTATAATCTGTGTGAACTTTGAGTAACTTGATTTCACCTAGTTCGATTTGCTCACGAACATAATGATATCGTCTAAAATAATATCTGGCACCTTTCTGAACTCAGGGTTCTTTGGCAATAAAGATTGCACCAGTATTGTCACAATACAAATCTAAATGTGTGTTATTTGAGGGCATCACGTTAAACCCAAAAATAATCTTTCTAATCCAGACGACTTTCATGGCGGCTTCTTGAGGCGGCAATATACTCAGATTTGTCTTAGTTTAACTATATTCCCATATAGTTAATCGACAATGGACATTTAGAATATTTAAAATATTCATGGATTAAACATGCAAATATAGGATACAATTAATATTAAATGAAAACAAACATACCACGTAGTTTAATTCATTTGTAAAATAATAATTGTTTAACATCCTTTATCCAAATACCAATCACAGATTTACATGATATAACTAGCTAATTTAAGTCCTTTGCACTCGGCATGCTTATTGAGCTTTCCTTTGACAATGCCTTCGTATAAGGATTAGCTAAGTTATAATCTGTGTGAACTTTGAGTAACTTGATTTCACCTAGTTCGATTTGCTCACGAACATAATGATATCGTCTAAAATAATATCTGGCACCTTTCTGAACTCAGGGTTCTTTGGCAATAAAGATTGCACCAGTATTGTCACAATACAAATCTAAATGTGTGTTATTTGAGGGCATCACGTTAAACCCAAAAATAATCTTTCTAATCCAGACGACTTTCATGGCGGCTTCTTGAGGCGGCAATATACTCAGATTCTGTCGCATATATAGCAACTGTGGTTTGCTTCTTGCTCTTGCAATCCACCGTGCCTCCATTTAAAATGAAGACGTATCAGTCTGAAATCCAACATCACATTATCTAGTCACTTTGAGTTTTGTATCGGGATTTCTACCATACACCAGAAAATCTTTAGTAGCACACATGTACTTAAGAATATTCTTCACAGCAATCCAGTGATCCTCACCCGGATTCTGTTCATATCGGCTAACGATATTTTGTGCGAACGCAATGTCAGGTCTAGTGCATCTTATCGCATACATAATAGATCCCACAGCCGAACATAGTGATATCGTCTAAAATAATATCTGGCACCTTTCTGAACTCAGGGTTCTTTGGCAATAAAGATTGCACCAGTATTGTCACAATACAAATCTAAATGTGTGTTATTTGAGGGCATCACGTTAAACCCAAAAATAATCTTTCTAATCCAGACGACTTTCATGGCGGCTTCTTGAGGCGGCAATATACTCAGATTCTGTCGCATATATAGCAACTGTGGTTTGCTTCTTGCTCTTGCAATCCACCGTGCCTCCATTTAAAATGAAGACGTATCAGTCTGAAATCCAACATCACATTATCTAGTCACTTTGAGTTTTGTATCGGGATTTCTACCATACACCAGAAAATCTTTAGTAGCACACATGTACTTAAGAATATTCTTCACAGCAATCCAGTGATCCTCACCCGGATTCTGTTGATATCGGCTAACGATATTTTGCGCGAACGCAATGTCAGGTCTAGTGCATCTTACCGCATACATAATAGATCCCACAGCCAAAGCATGAGGAACTCTTTGCATACGCTCTACCTCATTAGGTGTAGAGGCACCATTTTTGCTAGATAAGTTAAGTCCTTCTTGCATAGGTACAAAACCACGCTTAGAATTCTCCATCTTGAATCGCTTCAAGATCTTATCAATATAAGCACTTTGACTTAAACCAATCAACCGTTTACTTCTATCTTTATAGATCTTGATTCCAAGAATGAATGTTGCTTCACCCAAGTCTTTCATAGCAAAACACTTTCCAAGATGAGATTTTACATCTTGCAACATTGGAATGTGAATTCCTATTATCAATATGTCATCAACATACAAGACAAGGAAAGTAACATTACTCCCACTAGCTTTGCGATATACACATGGCTCATCAGGATTTTGAGCAAAAACAAACTTTTTGATTTCCTCATCAAACCTTTTATTCCAACTTCTTGATGCTTGATTTAGTCCATAAATGGACCTTTGAAGCTTGTACACTTTGTCGGGATATTTTAGATCGACAAAACCTTCTGATTGAACCATATAAACTTCCTCGTCTAGATAACCATTCAAGAAAGCGGTTTTGACATCCATTTGCCATATCTCATAGTCATAGTACGCTGCTATGGCTAAGATGATCCTAATAGCTCTAATGTCCGTAACGGAAGAAAAGGTTTCCTCATAGTCAACTCCGTAAAGCTGAGTATAGCCTATCGCCACAAGACGAGCTTTATAGGTGTGTACATTTCCATCCATGTCGGTCTTCTTCTTGAAGATCCATTTACACCCAACGGTTCTACCATTAGGTGGAAGATCAACCAAGCTCCATACTCGATTATCTTTCATGGATTTCATTTCCACATTCGCAGCTTCAAGCCATTTGTCAGATTCTGGATCTGATAATGCAGCTTTGAAATTAGGAGGTTCATTTAAGTCCCCTAATACGTGTTCTTCAGACTCAATATTAAGATTTAATCTTTCACGAGCACGTATTGTCCTTGAGAACCTACGAATTGGAATCGTATTATCTTCAACTTGGGGTTCATGAGATTCATCTCTTTGAACATTTTCCCCCCAAGTTGATGATTGTTAGTATTTTCAGAAGGTGACACATCTTCTTCTTGAGTCTCATCAAGCTCGACAATCCTCCCACTGTTTTCTTGAGTGATGAGATTCTTTTCAAAGAACTCAGCATATCGAGATACTTTAACAGTGTTGTTGGTAGGAAAGTAGAAGTAGTAACCCATCGTTTCCTTTGGGTATCCTACAAAGATGCACTTAACAGATCTAGGTTCAAGTTTGTCAGGCGTATCTCATTTCACAAGTGCCTCACAACCCAGTCCTTTAAGTAAGACAAATTAGGAACACTTCCATGCTACAATTCATGCGGTGTCTTGTCAACCTTCTTGGTTGGAACCATATTGAGAATGCGTACAGCAGTCTCTAGAGCATAATCCCAAAATGAAAATGGGAGATTCGTAAGGTTCATCATTGATCTCACCATGTTCAACAAGGTTCGATTTCTCCTCTCAGATATACCATTATGCAAGAGTAAGCTTTCAGATAAATCCACAAGCTTTTAGATAATCCTTAAACTCTTGGCTTAAGTATTCTCCACCTCGATCCGAACGAAGAATCTTGATGGTTTTACCGAGTTGATTTTCTACTTCATTTTTAAACTCTTTGAATGTTTCGAAGACTTCATGTTTATGTTTAAGCAAGTAAACATAACCATAACGACTGAAATCATTCATAAAAGTGATGAAGTAGCTAGCACCATTCCTTGACATATGTCTAAATGGGCTACATACATCGGTATGTATAAGTCCAAGTAGATCTTTAGCCCTCTCTGTTTTATGCGGAAAAGGTATTCTTGTCATCTTGCCAGAAACACAAGACACGCATTTGTCAAATGATTCATCATTTGATTGTAAGATCCCTTCACGTTGAAGTCTTTCAATGCGTTTCTTGCCAAAATAAACAAGATGACAATGCCAAAGATAGGTAGAGTCCAAGTCAGGTTTGACTCTTTTGCTATTGAATTATCATTTGAATCACAACAACACATATAATTCAATTGTGAAGATACTTGAAGAACTTGTTAAACCAACTTGCTTCTTCTTCTCGTTCAACTCAGCTAGATACTTAGGACAATTCCTCTTCCAGTGTCTCACTTCAGCACAGTGATGACAAGCCTGGTCTTTTAGCCGGATGCTCCTTTTTCGCCAAAGGGTCTTTTTAGGTTTTGAGACTGAAGCACCTTGTTTTCCCTTACCAAAGTTCTTGCCCTTAGCTTTCGGTTGTTTGGCTTTCTGAACCTTTCCCCCCTTGATCATAAGAACTTGGGGTGTCTCAGATTTCTTGGGAAGGTTTTTCTCATACTCAATCAACATGGCATGAAGTTCAGCTATGGTTTTGCTCATGCTGTGCATATTGTAATTGCGCACAAACTTCTCAAAATCCCTCGAAAGAGACTTAAGAATCATGCCAATAGCAATAGGCAGAGGATACCCATAGTTTAACCTTTCTAAATGCTCAAAGTAACTCTTTATCTTGAGTACATGAGCGCTCACCGGTTTCCCATACTCGTGTTTACAATCATGGAGTGACTCAATTATCTCAAATAATTCAATTCCAGCTTGTTTTCCGTACATAGACTTGAGTCTCTGATCATATCATACGGATTAAAAGTCTCGAATTGCTTTTGAAGCTCGGGAGTCATGCTGCCTAGCATCAAACAAGCAACCTCAATATGTCTATCGTACCGAGTATTGTATGCTTCCAACTGCACAGCAGTGGCATTCGCATCAGGGATGGCGGGTATCTGATTTTCAAGGACATCGGTTTTCTCCTCAACTCTTAGAACGATTCTCAGATGACGAAACCAGCCATTGAAGTTGGTTTCAGAAAGTTTTTATCTTCCTAACATCGACCTGAAAGCCGATTAGTGTATGGTTTGTGAAGGATTTGTTGCCATTTACAAAACAGATTCAAGTTCAATTATCGGTATTTTCGATAATGAATCCTTAAGAATTATAATCTACCCATGTTAAATACATTTAACAATTAATTTCATTAAGGCTAAGATCCAATTGACATACCATCATTTCATTAGTTGATCTGCTAGAAATGACGTACTCAAAAGGTAAGTGACGAGCAGTAATTGCATTACAAGTGCAATTCCTAGATTTATGGGACTTACAACAACACTTATTAGGGGTAGTAAGTGTTTTGTAAACATGTTTTGTCCCATCTTATGCCACGGGTCAAGGTCTCACCGCTTAACTCGCTTTAAGTCGCCCAATTAAGAACATGTAAATAGTCTACCACCGTCTCACGATGAGTAGTAGTTTACCTTGTTAGATACAATTCACCTACGGTCTCACGTAGAGCAAAAAGCACTTGCAAGTGTTCTTAGCAAAGTGGGTGGCAAATACTTAACTTTGAATGGGTAATGCATTTGATGTGAATCAAAAGTTTATGTATGAAGACTCACGCAAATCTTCATAACATAATGTTTAATAAAATCATTTGTATAGTCTTAACAACACAAAAGAGCTCGGTAGCTCCATTTGAACGCACAAAGAAGCGCATAAGCAAAGGTTTGCGATAGACGCAATTAAAAACCCGCTCCTTTAGGAGGCTAGCACACTCCGACTTATACCTCTCTTAGAGTTTGTTCAAATGGGTGAAGCCGGTGTATCTCTTGGTTGTAAGACTCCAATTTTATTAAAATAAAATCATATTTCGATAATTCTTAGTCAAGTTTATTCTTTTCAATAAAACAATTTTGCATCACCATTTATATCACAATAAAAGAAGCAAAATAATAAACTTACTAACTATTAACTAATTAATCATGCAACGAGTTATGATGGGCCACCTAAACATGGTCACTATGGTTAATGTATATGTCTAAGTCGGCTCCCCCTTCAAAGAAGAGGACCACATACATCAAGTTACCTTGATTGCGTAAGCCTTTAAACAAACAATTAGCAAGTAAATACATTCAAACATGCTGACTGGAAATTTCCAGCAGCTTCACGACCAGTTTAGACCTGTTTCTGGTCCGAATCAAGCTTCAACGAGAACTACAAAGTTGTAGCCCTTTGAGTTGGGCATCTACAGTCCAAAATTCAGCTTCTAACTCATTACGGTTGATTTTATATGAATTTTTTAGTGAACTGGTGTCAAGCAGAAAAAATCACACGAAAAATTCACATAGTCACACAATTATCAAATAATTAACCCTAATTATTGGACCATTATGCTAAGCAATTTATATCTATATATCTAAGTAATAATCATAAAGAATTTTGCATGAATTCCTTATGATTTTTACTTCTATTTAACAACATTAAATATAAAAGATACAAACATGCAATTTATATCAAATAAACATGTCAATTCACATAATCAAAACTTGCATAGAGGGTTTCAATTAACCATTAATATAAAATAGGTTGAATTTAATAATAAAAACAAAACCCTAATTTTATTTTTATTAAAACCGATTTTAATTAAAAAACAAATAAAGAAAACGATTTTTAATATTTAATTATTAATTAAATCGAACCAACCCTAAACCCCCCTTCAAGTTTTGAACTTTGTAACTAATATATCACATATTAGGCTCGTGATACCACTGTTAGGATTCATGCACATAAATCATATAAACAATCACGAGTACGCAGCGGAAAGAATCATATGCAATATAATTAATTAACAAAGTAAAAGTGAATGTGTACCTTTTAGCTTAGCTTCCAATATTAATAATAATGATGATTATTATTATTTAGGGTTTAAAGTAAAACCCCTCTACGATCGCACACACGACACGTCGAACAATACCCGAAGATTGCTAGATCTTGAATCACCAAAAACCAAAACTCATAGTTTGCTTTTATTATTATTCGAATAGAACAAAAGTAACATTACTGTTTCCTGTTCGTTGACTCACAAAACCAAAAAAAGAATTATAGTTATTCTCTAATTGGTTTTAAAGAAAACCAAAAGATTTGGTTTCTTTTTGATTTCGTGAATTGTCGACCGAGAGAAAAACGGAGATAGATATATATTTTAAGTTATTATTAGGGTTTTAATTATTAGGATATATATAGGGTATAAATATATCCCTAATAACTTAACCTTCAAGCTAACATCTTTTGACTTGGACTAGGGTTTAATTAATAATTACATTAATTATTAATTAATATTTAATAATTAATAATTCATATTTATTAATTAATAAATAATTCTAATTAACATATCTAGTTAATAATGTCCAATTATCATTTCTCTCAATTTGGTGATTATATAAATATGTAGATACAATATATACATATTACCGGATATTTAAGTGTCATCGCGTGTGACCCCGTAGGCTTAAACATTTTCCGAACATGCGTTTATTTAACGTGATCATATTCCAACAGGTCTCATTGAATTTGTGACATACTGATATTCAATATGCAGTGCTTGATATATTCTTACTGGTCTTGTATAGATCAGCCATACCCTCCCCCCTTATCTGGTCTTGTATAGATCAGCCATACCCTCCCCCCTTATCTGGTATCAGAGACAGGTTCGATCCTGTGACCTGTGGGTTATGGGCCCACCACGCTTCCGCTGCGCCACTCTGTGGATTAGGTGATCTACCGAAATCGCCGACCCCATAAAAAAATCATGGCACTTTCATTAATATGACGTTTTGGGCCACCAGCATTTGTTTTTAGTCAATCAAGTTCATTATTACTTGGATGAATAGCATATGCACAAATGATCGATATATGTTCTCAAATCGATCTCCAAAAACATTTTATAAATGGGCCTTAGCAAATAGGAGTATTTTATATGTCCATGAATTGTATTTAAATAACATAACTTTTTATGAAATTGACATCCGTTAATAGCACAATCTGTTTCAAGTCTCATTGCATCAAATTAATGAGAATGAAATTCGGGTGTTCTAGCTACCTGCAGGTTCGTTCAGTCAGATATGGTTGCAGATATCTTGCAGCATTTGTGTTACAAACCACATGCATATATAATATAACTTAAAATATAAGCGATCAAGAATGTACTACTTATGCAAATACGTCCCCAAAATCCGAAAATAAAAAAGTTGGCAAACGAACTCATTTCTTATAGTTGGATTTTAACTATTATTCATCAACTTAATTAACAAGGTGTTAAGACAACATAGTCTAGACCTCAGTGTGATATTCAATCTGCAACTGTCTACAAATAATGATTTTTTAGTTTTTTACATGCTTCATGTCTTCTATAGACTAAAGTATATTGTCGAACCCAACAAGGCCCATGATTCATTAGACTATTGGGCCTTCTTAGCTAGGCCTCAAATTTAGGGTTAGGGTTTAAGTCACTAGCCTTATATATGTTCACAATTCTCACCCTCGACAAAACTCACTCGGTTCCTCCCCTTCTCCTTTTCGTTTACATTTTATTATTTGCAAGTCAATTCAATTCATTGTTAATTTATTTTATTTTTCTATTTTTAATACAATAATATTTGTATATATATGATTTGATTTGATATTAAAAAGAAAAAATAAGCCAATTTGCAGAGCAAGGACGCCTAAAAAAAGTGACGAAACTTGCATTGAAGGTTGGCAATAATAAAACAATATTCTGCGATTCTCCGTGCCTATCAAATCTCTTGATTTTGAATAAGGCCTCGAACAAATCGCTACATACATACATTTATTTATTAACTTTCATTTTTATATGTATAGGCTGAATAACGTGATGCTTATTGCTTATATTTGGTTAGAAGAATAACATGTTGCGATACCCTGTGCCTATCAAATTTCTTTCTTAATATTGAATAAAGCCTCGAAAAAATTGCAACATTTTTAATTTGTTTGTGGCTGTTTGATATCAGCCCCAATGTTTTTAAAAACTGAATTCAGGTCGAATTTTTTCTTGCGAAGGTGTCATCTTATTGACTAGTCAAGCTGGAAATTATTAAGATTTAATGTTATTTACAACTTTCAATGCACAATGTACAATATTTGAAACTTGGTTAGTTTGGAATTAGTAAATATATTTCTTTGACGACAATCTTCTATATTACTAAATTACAAAAAATAATACTAAACTATTCGAAAGATTAAATATCTTGCTCTTAGAGACCAAAATTTCAATCATATAAGTTAACTTTAAGGGTCAAGATTGCTCTAATTCTCATCTAAGTATTTAAGGGTCAAGATTGCTCTAATTCTCATCTAAGTTGTTTCCGTAACAACTTGAGGGAATCTCTACCTTTTATCAAGCATGTCCATCAACCGTTCAAGTGGTAGATGTAGAGAGAGAATTTTCCTAAATGGAAGGGGTTGTTTTTGTGAGTGTTGTTATTAGTAGTGTTATTGTTGATGTATTCATTGATAAAAGACACCTTAGTTTTCATTAATTGATTCAACCATAACCACTTAAAACCACCCATATATCATAGTGGTGGAGATTGGAGAGGGAAAGAGGTGGTGGTCAGAAATGGTAGATCGTGGTGCTGTAAATATTGCCCTTTAGTCGGGAGTGGTGGTTAGGTTAGAAGGAGCGGTGGTGGCGACCGAAAGTGGTGGCTGCGGGGTGGGTTGGTGGTGCAATAGTGGTGGCTAGTGGTGGTTGGGTGGTCCTTTTTTGTCTCAGATCTAAATCTACCCTTCCATGTTCTTAACTTCTTACTTTCAATAATCGATTTTTGAAAAAAGTTTCCAGTGAACTGCGTTCAACTGGTTTTACCACGACGGTTTTTTATTTGGCAGGTATCTTAAAAAACCGTGGTGAATTGAACCGGTCGACCGACGGAACCTGATAGTTTTTTAATATTTATAAGAGGAAACAAACTTTTAATGATTGTAAATGATTAATATGAAAGAAAAAGGAGTGTTTTGCCTATCTTTTTATTTGAATGCTAATCACTTAAATAACTTATTCAAAACAAAATACAGAGTAGTATAATTAAAAAGTTACGCCAAACGCCTTACGAAAAAAATAAGAGTTAATTGCAGGATTCGTCCCTGTGGTTTACACACTTTCGTGGATTACATCCCTCCCTGAAATATTTAGTCAAATACACCCAAACTATCAAGATTAGTTGCGCTTTACGTCCCTCTCCATATTTCAGGGAGGGATGTAATCCACGAAAGTGTGTAAACCACAGGGACGAAAAGCGCAACTAATCTTGATAGTTTGGGTGTATTTGACTAAATATTTCAGGGAGGGATGTAATCCACGAAAGTGTGTAAACCACAGGGACGAATCCTGCAATTAAATAACTTGTGACGAAATCGCTACAAAACAAATGAACTTTTTAAAAAACTTTTTTTACCTTTATGTGAAAAGAAAAGATCGGTATAAAAAATAAAAATAGTGATAAAATCTTAGTTAAAATAAGATAATATTTCATCTTCTCTGGCTACACAAAGAGAAACACCCACTTCTTCTCTTTCTGTCAGCAATGTTTTAAAAGCATGTTCGGACCGACCGGTTTCACCAGGTTCGGCTTGTTGACCAGTTCAACAAACCACGTTTTTTTAAAGAAAACTATCGAATAAAAACTTGGCTGGCTTTGGCGGTCAAACCGGTTGAACCGGATATGTAAACCATCGGTTCACTGGAAATTTTTTGTAAAATTGATTATCGAAAGTAAGAAGTTAAGAACATCCAAAGGTAAATGCAGATCTAAGACAAAACCGACCGCTGAGACACCATTAGCCACCGCCACATCACCAACCCACCACGTAGCTACCACTTCCAGCTAACACCCTCTCGTTCGCCACCACCCATCTCGCCCAACCGTCACTTTCGACTAAAAGGTAATATTTACACACCATGATATACCACTTCCGGCTACCATTCCTCTCCGCCTACCACCAATTCGACCACAACCACCACTATAATATGATTATATATGTATGTGTTGTTGACTTGTAGTAATTGGATATAGTTTTTGAGATTTGGGGTTTTGTCTTTGATACAAAGAGAGATTGAAAAATGTTTCTTTGATGTAAATTGAAAAAAGACGAACGAATGTCTGGATCTTTGAATGAGAAAGGCAATTTATTACTTTTTTGAGTAATGTTTGATCATAAAAAGAATACGGGATTAACCGTGACAACTATCATGTCTCATAAATATATGTGTATAAATGTATTGATGAAATGTGATTGAATACGTGGCGGCTTGTACATCTAGTTCACTAGACTTATAAGTTGTCATCTCATGTGCACGTGTAAAGGCCAAATGTAAAAATTATGATATCATTGGATGGCCTAACTAACCACTAATGCCTATGAACATACAGGTTAATCCTGGATCGGCTCTACCTTTCTTAAGATAATGATGGACCACTGAAAGTTCTACCAATCATGTCGGGTACGAGGTTCCCTGTCAGCTCTTATAATTGGCACACATAACCACTCACCTTTGATTTGATAAATGACTTACGTCACACTCAACGTGGGAATGATACGTGGGATAAGATGTGTGATGTGTATGTGCGATGTAGTTAGGCACAATTAGGATTAAATATCCTTTGATGCGTGATGATATGAATATGTTATTGTGTGATGAAGTGTGTGCCTAAAAGATGTACAAGAAGCCTTTTCTTAATGATTAAAATGCACAAATGTTGTGAAACTTGTGTTATCTTACTTGGTTTTAATTAACTAACACTTGCTCTTTTAAATTTAGGGTGTACCCTCGGGTCCAGCAAGGTTGAGTAGGTAGATGTTATGAGATGCGAGGCTTGGGTAGACAATTTATGGAGATGCCTTTAGCTCACCCCGCTTGGGTAGACAATTTATGGAGATGCCTTTAGCTCACCCCATAGGAGCCTCTTTATTTAGACATTTATTATTTGTCCAGATGTTATGAAATATTTATGAGTTTATTCTGGTTGTTTAATGTTTGACAACCATTTGGATTTCCATTTCAATTATTTGGGATAATATGCTTTCGTAACACCTTTAATGTAAACAACAATTCGTTATGGATTGTTTTATTTTATTAAAAGTTTACTTCCGCATTGTTTAACGTCGTTAGGCGAAGATTTTTGAAAATGCTTTTTTTTAACGATTGGTGTTACACATACCAACTTAAGCGACAAAAAATGTATTTTTTTCAAAATTAAATATAGGGTTTTATTAAAAACGAAGATGGAAGCCAGTTGTGGTGAGTGACAAACCTCATCTTTTACTAGCTTGTGACTTGTACGTGACAAACCCATATAAACCACCTTTTTATAGCTTAAACATTTGTGCGAATAAATGTAAATTCTCCTCTAATTGAGAGAAAATCAAAACAATTAAGATAAGAATTCTTGAGTTCCCTGACTTACTAAACAAGGTATTTGAATTCATTTCATTTCTTTAAACTCATTTCTCTATATCAAACACACACTTAACTTTCTTCCAGGGATGTCTGAACTATTAGGCGGTTTGAGGGGCTAAAACAAGGTTAAAAAATGGGGTCTTATGTAATTGAAATCTTAGGTATCTATCTACAACTTACCGCAATCAAGATTGGCTTCCACATTATTGCATGTCAATTTTTTTCGGTTGGCTTAGGTGATTCGGACTCTGGGAATGGTTTTGGTTACGTTTTTTATTTTTTATTTTTTGTGTAGTCTCTAGCTCTCTCCTAGTGATTCTTTTAGAAACTCACTTTCGGCATATACAAATTTAGGCTTACCAATGGTGGCGTCTTGTAATCCTATGTGTATTACAGTTTGCTTATAATTAATTTATCCTATTAGAGTTTGTTTACAGTTTATCCTTCGAAAAATTTGAATAAGCAGTATCATTAGGCTATGAGGAGTAAGGGGTTCTTAGAACCCCCTTTTGCTTCTTTTTGTGCCATGTGGAGTTCCTTTGATTTTGGGGGTTCCCCTTGGAGTGAGGGGTTCCTCCTAATGGGCGTTCCTTTCTCTTTTTTTTTTTTGTTTTTTTTATTATTTATTTGTTTAATTTGTGTTATTTTAGTTAATACTTTTATTTTTTTATTTTTTAATAACATAATACTAAACATAAACTTAAAACTTTTTGAAAAAAAAATACATAAAACTAATACATAAAAATACATTAAATAATTAGACATAATATTCTTACATAATTCTTGAAAAAAAAATACAAATTACACACAAATAAAAGGTTTAAAACATACACAATACTAAACATTAAACATAAAACTACTCTTCGTCGGAGCTAACGTAATCACCAAAGTCTGCAAATGGATCGTCAACGGGCTGAAAGTCATGTGGTGCTGTCGACCATATATGGTCAACCAAGTCCGTCGTTAGCATGTTGTGAGTCTCTCGATTCTTCACCGCACGAAGATTTTGGAGACGTTGTTCCATTGGAGTTTGCGTATACCAATATCCCGGAACTAGAGTGGGATCCTCCTCATCAAAGTCTTGGCAAATAGCCTTGTCTTCGTCCTCCAAAATCATGTTATGCAAAATGACACAATCATGTTATGTATATAAGTGTGTTTGTATGTGTATATATATGTGTTTGTGTTTGAATGAAAATGATGATTTATGTGTATATATATAGGATGTATGAATTAAAAAAAAATAAAAAATAAGAAGAAACTAGCCGTTCAACGGCTACTTTTGCCTCGGCCTTCACGCGTGATCATCCGTTCCATTTCGAACGAGCCAACAATTTTTTTGTAGTGGAACGCCCCTCGGGGCGGTGTGCTGGGCGTTCCTGGGGCGTTCCAGTTGCTTTTTGGGCGTGCCTTGAAAAGAAGACGCTTCGTTCCTGAGAGCCTTATTGTAGGGTTAATTCAAAAGTAAGACGCCTAACAAGGCTAACACAACTATCTATACATTTGACATTAAACTTTCCAAAATACCCTTCCTGTTATGTATTTTCTTCATTTCCAACGCAATTTAGCCACAGAAATCAGTCACTTTTTCACCAAAAACCCACTCGCTTCAGTAAATCAATGATATATCTTAAATTACATAACCTTTCGCCTGTTACAACTACCATTATAACCCTCTTTTCTTCCTCGGTGTGTCTCTCGAAACCGGCCAAACAACCTTTTAACTTGTCGTAATTGAACTTTTTCCCTCTACAATCAATAATTAGTTCATACAATACAGTCTTATGAAAAAAATAGTATTATAGGTGCATTTCTCTTTATACAACCAACAATATATCATACAAATATTAATACATCACAAACATTTTACGCATCACTCTAAATTAAGCATAAGAGTTAATTGCACAAATCTTCTCTGTGGTTTACACACTTTCGCGGTTTACATTCCTCGGAAGTTTTTAAGTGGATGTCGCTCAAAATCTAAACTTTTTTAACATGTTATATCTTTTTGTCTAACACCATCATTTTTCCTCCATTAAGAAGCATCACGTGCCTTACATGTGAGGGCCTTTTCGTCTTTTCTTTCTCACATGACTTCCCCATTCGTTTTTCATAGTTATATCTCCTTTTGTCATCCTCATTCCTCATATATCTCTCCATAGTATAATGGAGAGATAAATGAGGAACGAGGATGACAAAAAGGATATTACTCTGAAAGAGGAATAGGGAAGTCACGTGAGAAAGGAAAAGACGGAAAGACTCTCACAGGCCGGACACGTGATGCCGCTGAACGGAGGAAAATTGACGGTGTTAGTTACACGTGCTAAAATAGTTTGGATTGTGGATGAAATCCCCTAAAAAAATTTCTGAGGAATGTAAACCGTGAAAGTGTGCAAACCAAAGTGGCGATTTGTGTAATTAACTCTAAGCATAAAAGACCAAACAGTTGAGAAACATTTGCAAAGCAGATTCGAAAGGCTTTTTTAGAAAACAGAAGATTCTAAAAGTTTAATGGAGAGACGATAACAGATCCAATTGCCTATGTGTATTCGGTTTCAGAGAATGTGATTTAGAGTAATAAATGTCTCAAGTTTTAGATAAACTAACCTCATGTTATTAGCACCATTGACATAAAGGTGGTTTAGTGACAACAAAAGATCTTAATTATAAACCTCACGGTGACTAAATTAAGGTTTTGGAAATGGCCTTATATAGCGGAGTCACGTCTTTTTCAAATAACCCCATCTTTTACTAGCTTGTGACTTGTACGTGACAAACCCATATAAAACTACTCGTACTTTTTATAGCTTTAACATTTGTGTGAATGAATATAATTTCTCCTCTAATTGAGAGAAAATCAAAACAAAAAAGATAGGAATATTCTTGAGTTCTTTGATTCAAGGTATATGAATTCATTTCATTTCTTCAAACCCATTTCTCTATATCAAACACACTCTTATATTTCTTGCAGGGATGTCTCAATATATTTTTACGCGGTTTGAGGGCCTAAAACAAGCTTTAGAAGTAGGTTCTTATGTAATTGAAATCTTCGGTATCTATTTACGTTTTTTTGGTTTTGGACTAATTAGTTGAAACTCACTTTCGGCATATTCAAATTTAGGCTTACCAATGGTGGCATCTATACTTATTAGTTTGCTTACAGTTTATCCTTTGGAAATTTTAAATGACCAATACCTTTTACCTTGGTTGAACTTTTTCGCTCTACAATCTATCTATAATTAATATATTCATACCATACAGTCTTATAAAAAAGCATGAGTAGTATTGTAGGTGCATTTCTCTTTATACAACCAGTAATATATCATACAAATCCTAATACTTAACTAACATTTTTACGCATCACTCTAAATTATTAAATATTAATAATTAACAATAGAGTTATGACACACATAAAGATGATAAACGTACTTTTTACATGTAGAACTATGGTTGGTTAGGAAAATCTTCAAAAAGTAGTTAATAATACACTCTCTAGCCACAGAGTAGTATGTATCACGTATGTTAGTTGCAAACAAAGGATCCTAAGGACCCAAATAGTTCTAGACATGACACATAGAATAGTAATAAAAACACTAACTTACATATACAATAGATATATATATATATATATATATATATAGATTCCAACTCATTGTTCCACTATCAACAGTAGTGCATATGTACAAACAGTATAACTTCAAATCATCAAACCTACGACCCAATATTCCAATATTTGCTACAATCAAAGGAAGACCCATTTAGTCCATATTGTTAGGCCCAGCAAGATTTTCGGAGAGTATAATTTCAACTTTCAGAAAATTCACTCATATGTCTTGTCTCTATCTATTCATAATGTATAAAGCAATAGAATTACACACACATTCTTTCATTTTATGATATTTTTTCAACCAATTATATAAACCATGATCATCATGTATGTGGTAAATAAGTATGTTGTTGGAATAAAACATGATTCGATCCATATAATAACGTACCGGTTGATCCTGAGGAACCTGTGAGGGCATTAAACATTGATGCCATTGATTCGGGTTCCCAAAATAAGATGATTGATTTAGGATGGATTGATGAATTCATGATTAAGGAATTCATCAGAGGATTAAGGACGAATTGGGGTGTTTAGGAGGCTGTGATTATGTGTTGATTAACCTAAAATTAGGTTAATTACTCTCTATTTATATAAGGAGAGTATTTTCACATTTAGTCCCTCTGGTGTTTAATTCGTGCCTCATCAGTCCTCTTAAGTCCAATCACCTAATGGGAAACCCTATAATACGTCTTTAAGAGTAAATACGTCCATCGAATATTTACTAGACATAGGGATTTCAGTTATCGTCAATTATCATATCAGGAAGGATAGATGATCAGTGACGGTCACACTAACGTGGTTCCAACATTCTCCCACTTGACCAAGCGATCATTTATCTATGAGCATTTAATAAGTCCGGCCGGGATAATACTCATTTTGTTTTAAACCGAAATCATAGCCAATAAGTACAGTCGTAGAGAAGAACATCAACTCAGGACCCCCACTAGTCAAACTATGACTCAAATTTAAAACTAATAAGCAATGATCAATTGACTAAGACAAATTTTGTTGCATAATGTCTTTACACTGTTATGAGCTCGAAGTGTAACTAATAGACAAACAAAATCTGAATAAGGAAGAAAATTTTCATTAACATAATAATAATAATGACCAACAAGTACAACATGCTATTAAATTAAGTCCTTAGTAAGCCCCATCTTCGACACGTGTCCTACGAAGACATTAGGAGGAAGACCTTTGGTCATTGGATCCGCTAGCATATCATTTGTACTTATGTACTCAATACAAAGAACATTTTCCTCAACTCGTTCGCGTACAAACAGATACTTTGTATCGAGATACAGACCAGCGCCAGTCGAACTGTTACTGTTCGAGAAAGTTACGGCAGCTGAATTATCACAGTAAAGCTTCAATGGTCTAGAAATAGAGTTGACGATTTTGAGTCCACCGACCAGGTTCCTTATCAACATCCCATGACAAGTGGCATTGTAAACAGCAATATATTCAGCCATCATGGTGGACGTTGCAGTCAGTTTCTGCTTATGACTCCGCCAAGAGATAGGTCCGCCAGCTAACATAAAAATATACCCAGAAGTAGATTTCTTATCTTCCTTGCTTTTAGCAAAGTCGGAATCAGAGTAACCTACTACTTCTAGATTGTCACTTCTTCTATACGTTAGTTTGTAGTCTTTGGTCCCTTGCAGATATCGCAGAACCTTTTTAGCCGCTTTCCAGTGTGCTAATCCTGGGTTAGATAAGTAACGCCCAAGCATACCGGCGATATAAGCGATATCTGGTCGAGTACAGACCTGAGCGTACATAATGCTCCCAACTACAGACGAGTAAGGTATCATCCTCATTTGCTCCTATTTTATCTCAATGATTGGACTTTGGAAACAATCACATACGTCTCCTTTTACTACTAGAGTTATAGTGGGTGTGTAGTGCTGCATGTTATGGCGTTCTAAGATGTGTTCAATATAAGTCTTTTGAGAAAGAACCAGAACATCATTACGCCTATCTCGTTGTATTTCGATACCTATAACATAAGAGGCATCACGGAGATCTTTTATGTCGACATTCTGCGAAAAAGTAAACGCTTCGACTCATGCAACATATCCAAGTTGTTACTTGCAAGAATATCATCCATGTGCAAAACAAGGATTGTAAATTTACTCCCACTGATCTTGAGATAGGTGCAAAGATCCACTTGATTCTTTAGGAAGTCTTGTCCTTTTATGACTTTATTAAACTTAAGGTACCATTTTAAGTGATGCTTGCTTCAACCCGTGATTCTTTAGGAAGTCTTGTCCTTTTATGACTTCATCAAACTTAAGGTACCATTTTAGTGATGCTTGCTTCAACCCGTATATGGACTTCTTCAACTTGCAGACCATGTGCTCTTTACCTTTAGGAATGAATCCTTCAGGTTGCCGCATGTATACGTCTTCATGCAAGTCTCCATTTAAGAAAGAAGTTTTGACATCCATCTGATGTAACTCAAGATCAAAGTGAGCTACAAGTGCCATAACAATCCTTAGGGAATCTTTACGAGAGACAGGAGAAAAGGTCTCTTGATAATCAATTCCAGCCTTTTGAGTATAGCCCTTCGCAACCAATCTGGCCTTATAGCGTTCGACGTTTCCTTTTGGGTCTAATTTGGTTTTGAAGACCCATTTACAACCGACAGTTGTGGATCCTTCAGGAAGTTCAACCAATTCCCAAACGTCATTATGCTGCATGGAATTTAGCTCCTCAATCATAGCCTCATTCCATTGAGTGGCCTGATCACTATTAATGGCTTCTCGATAAGAGGTGGGATCAACAAGCTTTCCAATGTCCTCAACTTCAGTCAGATAAGTTATGAAATCATCAAAATTAGTGGCCCTGCGTTCCCTCGATGATCTCCTGAGTTGATTTTGGGGTTGAGCAACGTGAGGCTCGGCAACTTGAGGCTCGGCAACATGAGGTGCTTCTTGGTTTTGAGGTTCTTCATGGTTTTGATTAGGAGGATTTGGATCAGTGACATCAGGAGCAGCATCGTGTACAAGAGGAATTATCGGAGAAATCGACGAGTGGTTCCCCCCTGCTTCTTGTACTTCATGCAAATCGAAGTTAGGATTTGTTGTGCTCCCACTGATCTCTGAGTTCTCGAGAAACGTCGCATGCTGCGTGTCAACGATGGTAGTAGTATGGGAAGGACAGTAAAACCGATACCCTTTTGAGTTATCAGGATAACCGATAAAGGAACATGAAATCGTTTTAGGATCCAGTTTCTTTAAGTTAGGGTTATAGACTTTTGCTTCGGCAGGGCAGCCCCATACTTTCATATATTTTAGACTCGGTTTCTTACCTGTCCAGATCTCATGAGGAGTTTTAGGGACAGATTTTGATGGAACCCTATTGAGTATATGAACGGCTGTTTTTAAGGCCTCAGTCCAAAGAAAGGTAGGTAGGTTAGTGTTGGCAAGCATACTTCTCACCATGTCCATTAAGGTTCGGTTTTCTCCTTTCAGCAACACCATTTTGTTGAGGAGAACCAGGCATGGTGTATTGGTTAATAATGCCATGTTCCTTACAAAAATTATGGAAAGGACCAGGAGCTTGACCAATGTCAGTATGTCTACCATAATACTCACCTCCTCTATCTGATCTCACAACTTTTATTTTACGATTAAGTTGGTTTTCAACCAAAGTTTTAAAATCAGCAAAAGTTTGTAAGGATTCAGATTTTTCTTTGATCAAATACAGGTGCATGTAACGAGAATAATCGTCAATGAATGTAATAAATGATGTATGTCCCGTGATGGATGCGGGATAGGGGCCACTTATGTCAGTATGAATTATTTCCAACAAGTTGGAACTTCTTGTGGCTCCTTTCTTATTCCCTTTAGCCATCTTCCCTTTGAGGCACTGTATACATGTTTCAAAATCACTAAAATCAAGAGAGGGTAAGATTCCATCCTTTACGAGTCGTGTCATGCGATTTCGTGAGATGTGGCCAAGACGTTTATGCCACAACATGGAGGAATTCTCTTGTTTAGGTGATTTTGTCTTTGTTTTAGTTATATCATCAACATTAAGAGATAACAAAGAATGTGAGAAATTATGATCTAGTTCTAACTTATACAGCAATCCATCCAAAAAACCACGACCAAGCAATTCATTATTACGAGTTATGGCAATCTTGCCGAAACCATGAATCGTTACATAACCTTCAAGGTCTAGTCTAGAAATAGATACAAGGTTACGAGTAATTCTCGGTACAAATAAGGTATCTATTAGTCTAATGCCTTTTCCGGTGCTCATATGTAAGACATAAGTTCCAATGGCTTCGACATTTAAGAGATCACCACTTCCAACTCTAAGCTTCTTTGGCCCTTTGGTAGCTTCTGGATTGTAAGGAACCCCTGTAATGAGTTGGTTACATGAACCATAGAACCAGAGTCACCCCACCATGTATTAACAGGTACCTCAGTAGTAAAGGAATCAAATATTACATAAAGTACGTTACCTTTCTTAGCTAGCCACTCCTTGAACTTAGGGCAATCCTTCTGACGGTGTCCTTTGTCACGACAGAAGTTGCATTTAAGTTTGCCAGTCGAGGAATTAGAGCCAGAGGCAACTGCACCATGATTAGTCTTTTGGACTTTGTTCGCAGTTTGTTTACCGTTGCTTCCCTTCCTCTTCTTGGAGTTAGCGGTGGTGGTCAGGTGAACAGCTTCAGGTTGAGCCAGCTTAAGACGCTCCTCCTCATTAACACAGTGTCCAATAAGTTCACTCATTGACCATTTATCCTTCAAAGCATTGTAGTTAACCTTGAAGGTGTCAAAACGAGCAGGCAGGGAGGTCATGATGAAGTGCACCAGAAAGTTATCGGAGACTTCCATCTGTAGAGTCTTAAGCTTGATCATGGCCAGTCATTTACATTATTGATAATAACGTACCGGTTGATCCTGAGGAACCTGTGAGGGCATTAAACATTGATGCCATTGATTCGGGTTCCCAAAATAAGATGATTGATTTAGGATGGATTGATGAATTCATGATTAAGGAATTCATCAGAGGATTAAGGACGAATTGGGGTGTTTAGGAGGCTGTGATTATGTGTTGATTAACCTAAAATTAGGTTAATTACTCTCTATTTATATAAGGAGAGTATTTTCACATTTAGTCCCTCTGGTGTTTAATTCGTGCCTCATTAGTCCTCTTAAGTCCAATCACCTAATGGGAAACCCTATAATACGTCTTTAAGAGTAAATACGTCCATCGAATATTTACTAGACATAGGGATTTCAGTTATCGCCAATTATCATATCAGGAAGGATAGATGATCAGTGACGGTCACACTAACGTGGTTCCATTTTGTATAAGTATGTTTGAGTTGACTCACTTTTTTTCATGTTGTCAATCACTGTCATAATATCCTTATGTGTTTGTTTTTCTTTCTATATCAATGTATGTAGTTGTAATGAAATGAAGCACTCAACTTTAGAAATTATTATTGTGCCAATGTATAATGTATATCTATTGTATTTTGTATATCTTTACTACTTTATAAAAATTATCACACTCTCTCTCCTAGCACTTTTTAACACTCTCTCTCATAAAAATGTCCCCATGCGAAATGACCATTCTACCCTTAATGGATTAATTAATTCTTTATTTTATTCATTAGTTTAATCATCTCCACTTAAAATATCTATAATACGCATAATGAAATAATTTACAACATAGACTCGTCAACTCCTAAAATAGCTACACTACCCGTTTTACATTAAATATTTTTACAATAATAACCACACCGCCACCACCACTACCAACCACCGCCGCCACCGCCAACACCACCGTCGCATTGCGCGGGTAAAATGCTAGTATCAATGTATATATGTATAAGTTGCCTTTCTCTGTCGCACACATTACCTTATCTCTTTGATTTTATTGCTTTGCCTAATTGCCCATCCTTTTTCATTTATGTCACGGATTCATTTACTCTTTTTGTGATGTAATTTAAGTTTATTTTTGCACTTTTTGATGATTAAGATTTGTGACTGTGCTTTAAATGTTGTTATTATTATTGGTGTATAATAGGCTTGCTTTCCAAGTGTTTATGAATATAATGATCATCATCAAAACCTCATAAAGGTGGTTTAGTTTGTACTAATCTTTCTTTGAAAATTGTCACGCCCTTTTTCCACCATGTAATTCATAACCTTATTATTGTCTCTTTCAATCTTGAAACAAACCACTTTTCTGGTGTGTGGCACAGTAAATTCTTGATAGCTACATTTTTCACTTTTTTAGTTTTTTATCATACTCAGATTTTCTTGATAAAGCCAGACCTCAATTTCTTTTTCTCTTTGCTTCTTATTATAACCCTTTCCTCTCATTCTTTGGTGTGTTAAGATGAGAAGGCTTGATCTTGATCAAAAACATCTTTTAGCTTTCTTAGTGCTATTAATGCTATCGAATTTCGTACGTGTTGATTCGATTAACGATGAGGGTGTTGTGCTTTTGGAGTTCAAACTCTCTCTTGCTGATCCAAGTAGGAATCTTGATTCATGGAATCAATCTGATTTAACTCCATGTAATTGGATTGGTATAGGATGTACCAATGATCATAAGGTAAGTTCTATAAACCTTCATGGTCTTAATTTATCGGGTTCTTTATCACCTGCCATTTGTAAGCTTTCATACTTGACCATTTTAAACATGTCACAAAACTTCATTTCTGGCCTCATTCCTAATGGTTTAGCTTCTTGTAAACATTTGGAGGTTTTAGACCTTTGTACAAATAGGCTGCATGATGTTTTCCCTAGCCAAATTTCGACACTTTCCTCCCTTAAAGTGCTATCCTTATGCGAAAACTATATTAGAGGTGAGATACCTGATGTCATTGGGAATATGAGTTCATTAGAAGAGCTTGTTATTTATAGTAATAATCTTACTGGAATGATTCCCAAGTCTGTTGGTAAGTTGAAAAAACTTAAGATTATAAGGGCAGGGGTGAATTCTTTATCGGGCCCGATTCCTAGTGAGATTAGTGAATGTGAAAGCATGGAGGTTTTTGGGTTGGCACAAAATAAGTTAGAGGGTCCATTTCCTAGAGAGCTTCAAAAGCTCAAGAATCTAACTAGTTTGGTTCTTTGGCAAAATCTTTTATCTGGTGACATTCCTCCTGAAATTGGGAATTTTAGTCGTCTGGAATTGCTTGCACTTCATGCAAACTCTTTCTCTGGAAACATTCCGAAAGAAATTGGTAAACTAGCACAACTGAAAAGGTTGTACTTGTATACCAACCAGTTGAATGGTTCAATCCCAGATGAGTTAGGAAACTGTTTGGAGTTAGTAGAGATAGATCTTTCTGAAAACCGTTTAACTGGGGTTATCCCAAAAAAGTTAGGCCAAATCACGAACCTTCGTCTGCTTCATCTTTTTGAAAACCTCCTTGTGGGAGGCATTCCAAATGAGCTTTCAAATTTGAAAGAGCTTCGGAAGCTAGACTTGTCGATAAATAATCTAACAGGGGAAATTCCTATAGGGTTTCAAAACATTCCATTTTTGGAAAGTTTTCAGCTTTTTGATAATCATCTTGAAGGAAGTATCCCTCCATTGATAGGAGCTAGTAGTAACCTCTCAGTTCTTGATATGTCCATGAATAATCTTGTGGGAATCATACCTCCACATCTTTGCAAATCTCAGAAACTAATGTTTCTAAGCCTGGGATCAAATAAGTTGTCTGGTAACATTCCACATGGTGTAAAATCATGCAAATCTCTTATACAACTGATGTTAGGAGATAATTTGCTCACGGGTAGCCTCCCTCTTGAATTCTCGAATCTTTATAACCTTTCTGCTCTAGAACTTCATCAAAACCACTTCACCGGGCCTTTGACCCCGGAAATAGGCCAGTTAAAGAACTTGAAAAGGCTTCACTTGTCTGATAACTACTTTTTCGGTCACATTCCTCCTGAAATAGGAAACTTGGTTCAGCTTGTTACATTTAACGTCTCTTCTAATCGTCTCTCTGGAGACATTCCTAATGAGCTTATGAATTGTTTAAATCTCCAAAGGCTTGATCTTAGTAGGAACTGGTTTACGGGCCAGGTTCCTTTTAAAATTGGCAATTTGGTAAACCTTGAATTGCTTAAGCTGTCTGATAACAGAATGAATGGGCAGATACCAACCTCACTGGGGAAGCTGGCCCGTCTTACTGAGTTGCAAATGGGTGGTAATTTTTTCTCAGGTAATGTCCCTTTTGAGCTCGGTCAGCTCAGCACTCTCCAAATTTCACTCAATATCAGTCATAACAAGCTTTCCGGCTCCATACCTCAGAATCTTGGAAGCTTGTTAATGTTGGAATCCCTCTATTTGAACGATAATCAACTTGTTGGAGAGATTCCTGCATCCATCGGGCAGTTAGTTAGCCTTTTGGTCTGTAATCTTTCGAACAATAACCTGTATGGGGCGGTTCCAGATACCCCCATCTTTAAAAGGATGGATTCTAGCAACTTTGCAGGAAACAAAGGGCTATGCATTTTGAGCTCAAACCAAAACCACTGTTTGTCTTCTTCAATCGCACGACCCAACCAGCATTCTGGATTCTCTAAAGATAAAGTAGTGGGCATTGTTTCGGGTACAGTTGGGTTCTTCTCTTTGATTTTTGCAATGGGTGTGTGTTGGGCTATAAAGAACCGAAAACCTGTTTGTGTGCCACTTCCTGAAGAACATGCTAAGCCCGATGTTTTGGACAGTTACTACTTTCCAAAAGCCGGGTTCAAATATCAGGATCTTGTTGAAGCAACTCACAACTTTTCAGATGATTCTGTGATTGGAAAAGGGGCGTGTGGGGTGGTGTACAAGGCGGTGATGGCTGATGGTCAGTTTGTCGCGGTGAAGAAGTTGAAATCTGGTGATGGTGGCGCCATTGTTGACCGTAGCTTCCTTGCTGAAATATCAACTCTTGGAAAAATCCGCCACAAGAACATTGTGAAGCTTTATGGTTTTTGCTACCACCAGGAATCAAATCTTTTGTTATACGAGTATATGGAAAATGGGAGTTTAGGGGAATTACTTCATGGTAACAAGAATGCTCATTTTCTTGAATGGAATGATAGATATAACATTGCTCGTGGAGCAGCCGAAGGCTTAAGCTATCTTCATTATGACTGCAGGCCCCAAATTATTCACCGAGATATAAAATCAAACAACATTTTATTGGATAAAATGCTTCAACCTCATGTTGGAGATTTTGGTTTAGCAAAGCTTATGGACAATACTTATTCGAAATCCATGTCAGCTGTTGCTGGTTCATATGGCTACATTGCTCCAGGTAAACATTAGTTTTACTAGTTAATACCATATTCATACTATTTCAGTCATTTCTAACAAGTTTTGTTGATTTTCAGAGTATGCATACACAATGAAAGTAAACGAAAAGTGCGATATCTACAGTTTTGGAGTTGTTCTGTTGGAGCTTGTTACAGGGAGACTGCCTGTTCAACCTATTGATCAGGGAGGGGATCTTGTGACATTTGTTAGAAGATCGGTTCATGGGATGGTTCCAGTTTCTGATGTATTTGACAAAAGGTTAGATTTGAGTTGTAAAAAGACAACAGACGAGATGTCTTTATTTTTAAGGATAGCATTGTTTTGCACGAGTCCATCTCCGCTCAATAGGCCTACAATTAGAGAAGTCATAGCAATGATGATCGACTCTAGGGAAGTCATAGTTAACTCACCGTCATCTCCATCATCAGAAACTCCTCTGGATGATTCAAATTCTTACAAAGGTCAGTAAAAAGTCAGCGGCTTTCAAGTTCGTTAGCGTACATGCTTATAATTTTAACACTGATCTTAAATTGATTTGCAGATTATTTGCCATTGTAATTCAAGCTTAGCATTTGTTCTATCGGTCATAACTTTCATACCAACTCTAATAATCTAACCATTACTATACCAACTCTAATGATCAAGCTCCAACCTAAATTCGTTTTCGGATTATATGTAATCACTGATATTAAGTACTTTGTGTACTATTCATTGAACTTGAAAGTGATTGGAAGTATAGAAGTTGGAAATGGAGGTTGGACAGGTTGTATGCTAATTATTGAAGATTGGTTATGCTAATTTACTTAGTTTAGCTACACAATTGTCAAACAAAGCTCACTTCTTTAATTGCTTGATTGTGGGAACTATAAACCATAATTATTAAAATAGTGGCATAGTTTAGAATTTGTTTGGTATAATTTGTTGAAAATTTGGTTTATGGGTCAGTGTGAGATGGAAAATGGTTGTTGTGATCAAGGAAGAATTATGTGGCAAAAGGACATGGTTGGTACATAGTGAGTTGCACCTTGACATTTTGAGCATACTATTAGGTAAGAATTTTAGAATTTAGGGTCATTTTACTAGTTTTTTTATATCACACACACTGTTTTCTCTAGTCTTTTTGTTTCCTCATATTCTGGATCAAGGTTCTATCTACTACCATTTTCAACCACTGTCAAACTAGGATGTAAAACTAAGAAAAATCGCTATATATCAGTGTTCCAGGCATATGATTGCGGTTTTTTGGGCCTATCTCCCATTGTTGGCCATCAACGAAGATGGTCTCACGTAAGGAGTACTTTTGGTACTCATGTAAAAATAAGCATATGGAGGCGCATAAATCATATCTCCAACAGCAATGACTGAAACAAGTATAACATACTCGTGTAGTTTTAAGTCTAAAATGGTCGAACCGTGATGTCCATGTCTCATATGTTTGTATCTGTAGCGCCAAAAGAGACTTGGGCTCGAAACTTGTCTATTTCTTTATATACAAGGGGAAGTGTTCTTGTGTTAAGATTAATGCCTCTGGGAGACTGGTACGAAGCTTATTTTAACGGTCACAAATGGGAAAAAACATACGCTATCATAGGCACTTCTAATTTACTAATCTTTATTATGGGTAAAAAAATTATCTGTGTTTCTATAATTATGGTTCTTCATACTGCAAGGGGTCTATACAACTAACCAATATAGTTGCAGGGAGCAAGTTGTGAACCTTGATCATTTAAAATTGGCACATGAGAGGAACATGCTTCAATTAATTAAAACATTTAAAATTATCTATAATGTGCTTCTAGCCTTCTACATAAATGTATAGATCTGACATCCTTAATCATTTTGATGTTTTTTCTAATAAACATTTCACAATTAATCTACTTTTATCCATTCAACATTATAATTCATTTTGTATCGTTTATTTTTATGTTTGACTAATAAAAATACGAAGTATCACACATAAATAGTTATAAAAGCATATGTTTCAAATTAATGTTCCTAATAATAAAACATTAGAAATAGACAAATAGTAGGGTGCATAATTTCTTTTTACAATATCACCCTTTCACTATTAAAAAAAAAAAAAAAACTAAAGGGCTAAAACTTAATACTATCAGGCATCAGCCAAGATAAATAAACTCCAACAAAATTTCTTAATCGACCCCTCAACTTTAACTATATTATCTTAAACCACACTTTTACCATAACAATAATAATTTTGGTTCGAGTTCAAGTTCTTCTTAGCTCCCTTACTTTTCATCAATAGACAACTAAGCCCCTTCCAAATCCAACGCCGTCTCTTCGACATTGTACTCACGTTACCACCATGTGGTCTACTACTCCTCTTAACCACCATCCCACGGAGCTCCGGCGGGCTATACGTCCTAATCAACGGCCACTTGATCCCGTCAAAAAACGGGTGTTGTTTAATATCGGTTGCACCTCTTGCACACCCCAGTCTGGTCCTCTGGTCCTTGACCAACAACTTTTGTATTAAATCTTTAGCCTCCTCCATTCCGGGCTCAACTAAATTAGTCTCTTCAAATACCACTCCATTTTTTCCTATATTCCGTAGCGTCGACTCTTTAGTCACGCCACGAAACGGGGTCTTTCCGTATAACAATTCGTATATTAGTACACCAAATGCCCACCAGTCAACCCCGTTTCCGTGCCCACTACCGTTGACCAACTCGGGTGCTAAATATTCATGTGTCCCAACACATGATTTTGAATAAGCTGAAGTTGGTTCAGCTACAAACTCTGTTACAATCTCCCTTTTAGTCCTATATTTTCGGTTACCATAACAACGACTCGTTTGTTGTTTTTTTGTTCGACTCTGTTCTGCTCTGTTTTCGAGTTTTGGTGTTACTTCAGCATTGAAACATAAATCGAAATCTGATAACATAATATGACCATCTTCTCGTATCAATATATTTTCCGGCTTTAAATCGCGATAAACGATCCCTAACGAGTGTAGATATTCAAGAGCTACTAAAACCTCTGCTGCGAAAAACCGAACCGAGTTGACTGGAAGTCGATATTTCGGTTGCTTGCGAAGCAAGGAATGAAGGTCTCCATTAGGACAAAAATCTATTAAAAAACATATATAATGAGAAACTTCTAAATGTGCATATAAAGTTGGAAGAAAAGGATGATCCAAAGATGACAAAATTCTGCCCTCGGTTTGTACGTGTGACAATTTTTTAGACGATAATGCGTGTTTATCAACAACTTTGATTGCAAAGTTTGCGTGTTCATAGTCTCTAAGACGACAAAGAAACACGCGACCGAGGTTACCCGACCCGACAAGGCGAATAAGTTTAAGGTGGCGAAGATGGAGTCTGCCATCGGAAGAAAGGTTAGTGGCTGCTTTGATGGATGACCAATGAGGGTCAGATTTACGGTGGGGGCGAGAATGTAGATTTGGGATTTGGGTTGAAGGGTTTTGATTTGATAATGAGACGGATGAAAGACGAGTGGACTCATTGAAGCTTAAACATAAGCTGGAGCGCGCGAGACTGGATCGCGCGCTCGATGATGAAATAGTGGTTGTTGTGCAGCTTGTGAAGCTAAGGTCAAGATCTGAGTCTTGCCTAGTGAATATTGGATGGTGGTCTGATAATTCTTCCATGGTTTTTGAAATGAGAGTTTGTGAAATGTGAAATGTGGTTTGTGAAATGTGTATAGGAAGGTGGTATATATATAAATATAAATATAAGTGTATAATATAATGAGAAGGGAAGTGGGGCATGTGTAATTTAATGGTATTAACATGTCTGGTTGACCAAAAGTTTGGGAAGAGAGTTAAAAATGTGGTAGGTTTTGGTTTGACTAAAGTTTTTAAGAAGAGGGGGTTTAAGAGTATAAAAATGAAAGTTGAGGGGATAGTTTCTGATGTGAGAGTAACTGCCTATCACATTGGGAAAAGACTGTAGTTGGTTTTTGACTACTGGTTACAAAATTGACGAATTAAGTATTCATAAGTCATTTATTAAGTTAAAAGAAGAAAAGGTTTGTGCTTCCAAATGTGGAGAGATATTAATCAATGAAGGTTGGAAGAAAGCTTGGAATTTTGAAGTTTTAAGTTGCTTTTAATTTTCTCACACTGGAAGTTGTGACGATTTTAGATAACTTGTTCATACAATTAAATGTGAGATTTAGGCTAACTTAGTAGCATATATATCTATAAATGTATGTATTTCTGATTTTTAGCTTGTGTGTATATGTCTATTTTTTTTTCCTTTGGAATTTGGGTGAACTTACTTAAATATCTGTCTTGCAAGCAAACTAATCCCATAACATACTTTGTGAGCTTATGTGTAAGAAGATATTAGCTAAAAATGTATGA
>CM067170.1:43757442-43759942 GCA_034093135.1 Erigeron breviscapus | reverse complement strand
TCAGTGAATCCATACAAACGATAAACAAGTAACGAAATACAACGGGAGCAAGTAAACATCACGATTACAATTGACAACGAAAGAAGGCTAACAATCCTAAATACAATGCAACATAAGGTAAATGGATCCTTGATCCATATCAGTCCAGTCCGGGTTCAACAGTAAGCAAACAATCAACTCCACGTCCTGAATAACCTGGTTACCTGAAAAGTGTACTAAGCATAGTCAACACAAGGTTGGTGAGTTCGTAGTAATGGTTCGTAAAGAACCAACAACAATAATCACAATATAAGAATAGAGGCTAGACATGACTTACAGTGAGCCTCTACATAACACAACATCGTCCAACAACAAGATTACACAAGACAAGTAAATGTGTAGATAAGGAATGCATAAATGATATATGAATCAATGTAAATGCCAAATGCATGAATAAGCCAACATGCCTATCCTATGCGTGAACGCCGGTCACAATGCAACGATACCCTTCTGCCAACCCTATGGACAAGGCTGTATCTCAAAAACATCGAGTTATATATGTCTATATACTCGGGGTCATGACTACATCCAAAATGGGTGCATACATCTATGCACCAGGATGCCGGCAAATCCCCTGCCGAGGGTCCAACAATAATGTATGCAATGCTTACAATCAAATGTAAATGCATAAATCATAAATCAACGATCGATATACGATGAATATGAATCAATAATCAATATTCGCCAAATCTGAGCCATCAATCGATAATCGTCAATCATCAACCAATAATCACCATTCCTCAACATCAGCCATTAATACTTAACCAATATATCAACCAAGTCTATCAACATATGATGAACCATAAACTAATAATCAATAATCGTCAATCTTAACCTACTAATCAACATTCGACAACCATAAGCCACCAATCACAACTTAAACCAACTATACGTACATATACTTCAGAGGATTCTACTTCCTTCGAGTTTCAGATGCTTATATATAGGGTCACCCGCAGCCTTCCCACCACATCTAAAACCCGACGAAGGCATAACCGACTTTCATGTATGTACGTCTATCCTAATATTACTAGATACTTAACAAATATAAACTAAGCCATTCAAACATGATAATCGTCTCAACAATTCAATACTCCAACCAATTTAACCAATCAAACGAAAGGAAACATCACATCAATCCAACAACTAAAACAACCAATCATTCAATCAATCAATCAATCAATCAATCAATCAATCAATCATCAATTAAACAATATCATCAACTGAGACAATCATACGTATGCGCAGTCAAACAACTTCATCAATCAAGACAATCAAACGTATGCATAATCAACAATCATCAATCAAGAATCAATCAATCAATCAATCAATCAATCAATCAATCAATCAATCAATCAATCAATCAATCAATCAATCAATCAATCAATCAATCAATCAATCAATCAATCAATCAATCAATCAATCAATCAATCAATCAATCAATCAATCAATCAATCAATCAATCAATCAATCAATCAATCAATCAATCAATCAATCAATCAATCAATCAATCAATCAATCAATCAATCAATCAATCAATCAATCAATCAATCAATCAATCAATCAATCAATCAATCAATCAATCAATCAATCAATCAATCAATCAATCAATCAATCAATCAATCAATCAATCAATCAATCAATCAATCAATCAATCAATCAATCAATCAATCAATCAATCAATCAATCAATCAATCAATCAATCAATCAATCAATCAATCAATCAATCAATCAATCAATCAATCAATCAATCAATCAATCAATCAATCAATCAATCAATCAATCAATCAATCAATCAATCAATCAATCAATCAATCAATCAATCAATCAATCAATCAATCAATCAATCAATCAATCAATCAATCAATCAATCAATCAATCAATCAATCAATCAATCAATCAATCAATCAATCAATCAATCAATCAATCAATCAATCAATCAATCAATCAATCAATCAATCAATCAATCAATCAATCAATCAATCAATCAATCAATCAATCAATCAATCAATCAATCAATCAATCAATCAATCAATCAATCAATCAATCAATCAATCAATCAATCAATCAATCAATCAATCAATCAATCAATCAATCAATCAATCAATCAATCAATCAATCAATCAATCAATCAATCAATCAATCAATCAATCAATCAATCAATCAATCAATCAATCAATCAATCAATCAATCAATCAATCAATCAATCAATCAATCAATCAATCAATCAATCAATCAATCAATCAATCAATCAATCAATCAATCAATCAATCAATCAATCAATCAATCAATCAATCAATCAATCAATCAATCAATCAATCAATCAATCAATCAATCAATCAATCAATCAATCAATCAATCAATCAATCAATCAATCAATCAATCAATCAATCAATCAATCAATCAATCAATCAATCAATCAATCAATCAATCAATCAATCAATCAATCAATCAATCAATC
>CM067170.1:43627442-43747442 GCA_034093135.1 Erigeron breviscapus | reverse complement strand
GGGGGGGGGGGGGGGGGGGGGGGGGGGGGGGGGGGGGGGGGGGGGGGGGGGGGGGGGGGGGGGGGGGGGGGGGGGGGGGGGGGGGGGGGGGGGGGGGGGGGGGGGGGGGGGGGGGGGGGGGGGGGGGGGGGGGGGGGGGGGGGGGGGGGGGGGGGGGGGGGGGGGGGGGGGGGGGGGGGGGGGGGGGGGGGGGGGGGGGGGGGGGGGGGGGGGGGGGGGGGGGGGGGGGGGGGGGGGGGGGGGGGGGGGGGGGGGGGGGGGGGGGGGGGGGGGGGGGGGGGGGGGGGGGGGGGGGGGGGGGGGGGGGGGGGGGGGGGGGGGGGGGGGGGGGGGGGGGGGGGGGGGGGGGGGGGGGGGGGGGGGGGGGGGGGGGGGGGGGGGGGGGGGGGGGGGGGGGGGGGGGGGGGGGGGGGGGGGGGGGGGGGGGGGGGGGGGGGGGGGGGGGGGGGGGGGGGGGGGGGGGGGGGGGGGGGGGGGGGGGGGGGGGGGGGGGGGGGGGGGGGGGGGGGGGGGGGGGGGGGGGGGGGGGGGGGGGGGGGGGGGGGGGGGGGGGGGGGGGGGGGGGGGGGGGGGGGGGGGGGGGGGGGGGGGGGGGGGGGGGGGGGGGGGGGGGGGGGGGGGGGGGGGGGGGGGGGGGGGGGGGGGGGGGGGGGGGGGGGGGGGGGGGGGGGGGGGGGGGGGGGGGGGGGGGGGGGGGGGGGGGGGGGGGGGGGGGGGGGGGGGGGGGGGGGGGGGGGGGGGGGGGGGGGGGGGGGGGGGGGGGGGGGGGGGGGGGGGGGGGGGGGGGGGGGGGGGGGGGGGGGGGGGGGGGGGGGGGGGGGGGGGGGGGGGGGGGGGGGGGGGGGGGGGGGGGGGGGGGGGGGGGGGGGGGGGGGGGGGGGGGGGGGGGGGGGGGGGGGGGGGGGGGGGGGGGGGGGGGGGGGGGGGGGGGGGGGGGGGGGGGGGGGGGGGGGGGGGGGGGGGGGGGGGGGGGGGGGGGGGGGGGGGGGGGGGGGGGGGGGGGGGGGGGGGGGGGGGGGGGGGGGGGGGGGGGGGGGGGGGGGGGGGGGGGGGGGGGGGGGGGGGGGGGGGGGGGGGGGGGGGGGGGGGGGGGGGGGGGGGGGGGGGGGGGGGGGGGGGGGGGGGGGGGGGGGGGGGGGGGGGGGGGGGGGGGGGGGGGGGGGGGGGGGGGGGGGGGGGGGGGGGGGGGGGGGGGGGGGGGGGGGGGGGGGGGGGGGGGGGGGGGGGGGGGGGGGGGGGGGGGGGGGGGGGGGGGGGGGGGGGGGGGGGGGGGGGGGGGGGGGGGGGGGGGGGGGGGGGGGGGGGGGGGGGGGGGGGGGGGGGGGGGGGGGGGGGGGGGGGGGGGGGGGGGGGGGGGGGGGGGGGGGGGGGGGGGGGGGGGGGGGGGGGGGGGGGGGGGGGGGGGGGGGGGGGGGGGGGGGGGGGGGGGGGGGGGGGGGGGGGGGGTTGAACATTGCTAACACTTTATTCCAAAAAATGGCATCCGTTTGACTTTTACCCACGATCGGGTCCTCCGAATAATGCACCCAACATTTAGCCAACAACTCCGCATCATCATCCTCCCAATTTCTTTTCTCGGCCGGTTGTTTGCCCCGCCTTCTCCGCCCCGCTGTTTGAACTTCTTCTACTTCATCATCAGCCGATGCGACGCTACCCGACTCGGGTGCATTTTGAGGGTTCTGTTGTTGTTGTTGTTGTTGTTGTTGTTGTTGTTGTTGTTGTTGTTGTTGTTGTTGTTGTTGTTGCTGTTGTTGTTGTTGTTGTTGTTGTTGTTGTTGTTGTTGTTGTTGTTGTTGTTGTTGTTGTTGTTGTTGTTGTTGTTGTTGTTGTTGTTGTTGTTGTTGCTGTTGTTGTTGTTGTTGTTGTTGTTGTTGTTGTTGTTGTTGTTGTTGTTGTTGTTGTTGTTGTTGTTGTTGTTGTTGTTGTTGTTGTTGTTGTTGTTGTTGTTGTTGTTGTTGTTGTTGTTGTTGTTGTTGTTGTTGTTGTTGTTGTTGTTGTTGTTGTTGTTGTTGTTGTTGTTGTTGTTGTTGTTGTTGTTGTTGTTGTTGTTGTTGTTGTTGTTGTTGTTGTTGTTGTTGTTGTTGTTGTTGTTGTTGTTGTTGTTGTTGTTGTTGTTGTTGTTGTTGTTGTTGTTGTTGTTGTTGTTGTTGTTGTTGTTGTTGTTGTTGTTGTTGTTGTTGTTGTTGTTGTTGTTGTTGTTGTTGTTGTTGTTGTTGTTGTTGTTGTTGTTGTTGTTGTTGTTGTTGTTGTTGTTGTTGTTGTTGTTGTTGTTGTTGTTGTTGTTGTTGTTGTTGTTGTTGTTGTTGTTGTTGTTGTTGTTGTTGTTGTTGTTGTTGTTGTTGTTGTTGTTGTTGTTGTTGTTGTTGTTGTTGTTGTTGTTGTTGTTGTTGTTGTTGTTGTTGTTGTTGTTGTTGTTGTTGTTGTTGTTGTTGTTGTTGTTGTTGTTGTTGTTGTTGTTGTTGTTGTTGTTGTTGTTGTTGTTGTTGTTGTTGTTGTTGTTGTTGTTGTTGTTGTTGTTGTTGTTGTTGTTGTTGTTGTTGTTGTTGTTGTTGTTGTTGTTGTTGTTGTTGTTGTTGTTGTTGTTGTTGTTGTTGTTGTTGTTGTTGTTGTTGTTGTTGTTGTTGTTGTTGTTGTTGTTGTTGTTGTTGTTGTTGTTGTTGTTGTTGTTGTTGTTGTTGTTGTTGTTGTTGTTGTTGTTGTTGTTGTTGTTGTTGTTGTTGTTGTTGTTGTTGTTGTTGTTGTTGTTGTTGTTGTTGTTGTTGTTGTTGTTGTTGTTGTTGTTGTTGTTGTTGTTGTTGTTGTTGTTGTTGTTGTTGTTGTTGTTGTTGTTGTTGTTGTTGTTGTTGTTGTTGTTGTTGTTGTTGTTGTTGTTGTTGTTGTTGTTGTTGTTGTTGTTGTTGTTGTTGTTGTTGTTGTTGTTGTTGTTGTTGTTGTTGTTGTTGTTGTTGTTGTTGTTGTTGTTGTTGTTGTTGTTGTTGTTGTTGTTGTTGTTGTTGTTGTTGTTGTTGTTGTTGTTGTTGTTGTTGTTGTTGTTGTTGTTGTTGTTGTTGTTGTTGTTGTTGTTGTTGTTGTTGTTGTTGTTGTTGTTGTTGTTGTTGTTGTTGTTGTTGCAGTGATATTAATAGTATGTTTGTTGATCATGAACTTTTATTTATTTTGATATATAAAAGTGTTTTTCAACTCTAATATTATTATCCGTAAAGCAGTAATTGAGATGACATTACATATAACATAACCACTGTTACAAAAACTCCCTGAGTTGAACCGAGTACTCCTCGTCTTGGCTGTTTTGACTCCCCGAGTACTCCCAACTCCCTAGTCGACCGACCTAGGAGCGCCCGGTGACTTCTGCAACCTTAAATAATAGTATAACATTTACTTTATAGAAAATATAGATTTCATTTTCCATTTATTCATACCAATACGTTATTATAAGTTCTATTTCTATAAAATCTTTTAATAGTTTAAGGTTCGCTACCTTAACTTGTATTTTTATCTTTTGTTTGTAAGACATTGTACTTAAACCCTGCTAAAGGTGTTGCCTTTAAGATCCCGGACACAACACCCTTCACCATTTGATTCGGGCACAAATTAACTTCTATGGCACTCCCATATGTTTTACGTTTTAACTTGTAACGTGTGTAGTTTGCAACTCGTCATAATACCAAACTAATTAACAATGTATGATAACTTTAACATATAGGGAACTATATATCTAACTGTTCTACAAAAGTAGAAACAATGTTTTAAGTTTCCAAGGCCGTCGCAAACGCTCGATACACCACATCTTGATCAGTAGAAGAGGCAGATTAGGAGAACATAGTAACTTCTCCAATAATTAATGACATGCTTTGATTTATACTGTATTTATATAAGTACTAATAACAATTAGTTAAATAATAACGGTCCCATGTGATGGGCCCTGATTAACCCCAATTTAGTTTTGTGGGATCCCCTCATATAATTGTCTGCCACGTGGTAAACATTGGCCCCATTTCAGCTAATCACATACTGACAAGAAAGCATATAAAATATTTTGTTCTTCTTATATCTCAATATTTTAACACATTTTCTTCCAAATGTGTCTAGTAACACATTAAACGTAGATCTTTCACTATATATAGTTTAGATGTTTTTTTATATAATATGATCAGAATTCAGATGTAACTAATTAACGGTCTGGATATAAGTTAGTTTGTTTTATAAGGGGGATAGTACTATAAATTAGTTATTAACGTGTTTCATTTCTGCTTTTAAATTGGTAATAGTTAGATTTTAAATTTATAATCTTTAGTAATAAGAAGCTCATATAATAACAACGAGAAGTTGAAAAACAAGAATTAATCGCAAAATTATGTGTTAGATGACATTACTATAAGTTCATACATATATATTTATAAAAAATAATGATCGAAGACTGTCAACATTGTAATTAGATTAGACGACATTGTAATTAAATTCTTATTAATTTTTCATACCTGCTAGTAATTAGATTAGACGACATTGTATTTTATTTTCTAAAGCAAATATATATATGAACTGATAAATTAAATAGATCCATTAAGTATAAGTATATATGATATATGATGCACCAATAATGCTTTACATGCATATAGAGCGACAATAAAATAATTTAACATAATTATGTGAAATAAACTCAATCTGCCATTGTCATGTGATGAAAGAGTTAGTTGCATATATGTTTTCATTTTTATTTACCCTCTCTCACTCAATTATAGGTTGATGATTTTGCGTGAGGAAGTTATAATCATTTTTATTTTTACGAGTATTTTTTTCCTTTAATTATTAGCTAAAATAATGATCAAGCTTCAGGTGTCCTTATTTATATTTATACTTTGTCACGTCATAAGCTCATTACTTTATCTACTTTTATTAACTGAACTCAACATATAGTTCTCCAAAATAATTAAAATACTAGTATATGTTAGCGTTGAATATAACTAAAAGCTTATTTTGGTGACACAATTGTTATATATAAACGTTATGCAATCTCCTCTGATTGTGTGTCTCTATAGTGAACAAATTTAACTTGGGTGTACTTTTAATACATGATGTGAAATCATTCTCCCATGAAAAATTTTGACATGCATATTTGTTCTAGCTAGATATTATTGTAAGCCTTTGAATATACAATCTGGACGATTATATAACGAGCTACCCAGACTTAACAAATTAATTAAGTATAACTTTTGGAAACACAATGTAGAATAAACCAAGTCACCTTTTAGATATATATGTAGACTGAACTCTAAACATCCGCATTGTAACAAAATGACTCTATGAGCAGTGGCGGAGCTACATGGTGGCCATAGGTGGCCATGACAACCCCACAATATTTATAAAACTCTATATTTCTAGTACTATTTTTATATATTTATTTAGTTTAAAGGTAATTGGCAACCCCAGACTCGTATAATTTAACTTTGTAGTATAATTTTTACGCTTTGTTAGTATCATGAAAACTAGTCGGCGACCCCAGACTGAAAATCCTGTCTCCGCCACTGTCTATGAGTATGTAAGTCAAATAGTTGACTCTGTAGCTAGAGTAAACTTATATGGTATAAAATGTGCCTCGTTGACATAGTGGATGGCATATATTCCTACATGGTCATGAGCACATCAAATTAAAGAACATGGCACGATGTGTGTCCATATGATACGTGAGGGTGACATGTGATATTGTGGCCAATTATACCTCCACACAAATTGGCCCACCCAAAGAGTGCAAATATTTGTTACTTGGGCCCTGTCACTTTATTTTAGGCCTACTCATTCGGCCCTTGTCTTATCAATTCAATAGTTTAGTTGAGAAACAATTCTACATAATTTAAAGGATTTTAAATTCTATACTCTTGTTTAATAAGATATCTCTTCTTAGTTTGACATTAGTCTTTCTTAAATAATCATGAAGTTTCACACCCACAAAACTAACCATTCAAGTTAGTCGAGTAGTAAAGCGTCATGAACTTTTTGTAAGAGACTTGAGTTTGAAAGTCTAGAAAATGGCCGCGTAGAGTCTCGTAGCGTGAACATATAATGAAAACAATACAAAAAGTAAATTTTACTATGAATTATTGCATTTGTTTTTATCATTTAAGATTTTAATTATTTATTTAGTTTTAATTAATAAGTATCATTTAAATCACTTTTAAACACACACCCTCGTGAGACAAAGTTTAAGGTACAAAAAAAAAAAAAAGGTTTAAGGTACAATAGACAATAAGATCGAAAAGTTAGATGTTATATTATTATCAAATTATATCTTGTTTTTATGGATGTGAATTGATGAGTGTTGATCGAATTTTATAGTATATGATGATGATGACGACGATGATGATGATTAATAAAATAAAATAACCAGATGAAACTAATAATTATTTTGTTTAAAAATGAAAAACATTATACTTTCAAATATCTGTTCCTATATATGCTATATTTGTTTTATATATAGTACTTTAAAGTTTAAAGACAAAGTGATGCCACGCAAATAAGGTACCAATGTGCTTCTCGATAAGAGTTGTGACAATATGTCCCTAAAGATATGATATATGATAAGCAGAATGTCAAACAATGCCAATGAAGACAAAATATATCTTATATAATAACTTGACATTGATATACCTCGATAATATTCTACACTAGTATATATTTACATCACGTGTTACATTTTTCATTTACAAATTAATTAATTAACACAGTAATAATCAAATAATGCATTGAAGCTAATTTCAGATTACACGAGTGTTTCCCTACTTAGCGGGCTCGTTAAGTGGAATTCAAAGACCATGTATGACAACTTAAAAATAGTTCAATACATTATTAAACCATTCGGTCATTTTGTACATCCAGTCATTTAATGATTAAGAACAAACAAGCTTTTAATTTTCTTTGGTTGATTTTTGTAATTTCTATCGTGTATGTAAATTTCCTTCTTTGCCCATTTTAGAATAAGAGTTTGACAATATATATAATCAGATGTTCAACACAAACTTCTTCTAATATAATCCAATTGTTTGCAGCGAACTTAAATTGTTCAATCCATCTTATATAAATTAAAGTTGTTTCTTATGAATATGTTCAATTGAAGAACTCTATAGAAATATAGAATGTTCGCATCGTCGCATGAGATCTATTGATCTCTTTTATAAATGAATTCGATCCCATTAAAGAAGAACTTTGTTACTCCGTAGAAAATAACTATAAAATTTATGTCGATAACTTTATGATTATGTGATAAAGAATGTAATGAAAAAAGACATGTAATTAAGGGAGGCATATTCATGCACAAGCTCATAAAGAGTGAGAAATAAAAAGGGTTTAAAATTGAAGAAATGAGTGTATAATTAGACATGGAGAGATATCCACTCTCTTATTTCCAAGGTGCAATGTATCTATGTATCACTTCTCTACCTAAATCATATTCCAAATAAATGCATCTTATTTATTACAGAATTTTAAAATCTCCATATTTTATTTGTCTACAATTATACCTTCATAATTGATCAATATCAACTTTGATAGGTTTCGTAGGTACTTTAAAGGTTATCCAATAGATTATATAAAGGTCATGGTTAATGTTGTTTTTTTTTTTTTTAAAGACAGAACGGATAAATGGCTAACACCCCAACTTTGATGCGTCCACGCCGGGTTCGAATCTTGGCAATGTCTTAAAGGGTTTGCTCTCCCATGTATAGATGGATATAACATTGTTAAGACCCTCTCACCACATTTGCATGTGGCAAGATTTGAACCCATGACCCCCTAGAAAGAAATCACAAAGTGGAAAACTCCCTAACCACTATGCTATCACCTTAATGGCCATGGTTAATGTTGTTAAGTCTCAAAAGTTGCTACGGGGATGACATTTATATGTAATAAATTAATATAATATAATATATAGATATATGTTTGAATAAACAATATTTCCATAACTTATATGTTTCATTAAAAACTTCGAATATTGTAATAAATTAATATAATACATAGATATATGTGTAAACGTTTAAGCTTGTATGTTGTAAAGTATATAAAATAAAATTAATAAATAAAGGAATAATGATCATGGGTAGCGGCAATATCACATGTAATACATTACATGAGCATGGTTTGGCAACTCCTTAGCTAATCATTAATTAGTTACCAATTAACATAGATATTAATTAAAATCAACTATGCAGGTATTATATAAGATTCCCATATTTCAATGATAGAGTTGCCAAAACAATGATTCAAGACCCCTCACACCCCCAACTTGTTTGCGGTTATGTTGGTTGCATTTGTTTCCATCTCAAAACAAATGAGAAGATATAGATAATTGTGGCCAGGGGTGTTTCACTAAACCTGCTATGCGGGGCCCCGGGGGAGTTTACTCCAAGGTCTCGAGTTCGAACCTTGGTAGGTTCTCCTCGACGGTATTTTTCAATTAAGGAGGTGGTATGGTGAGAAAGGCTATTTAAGATCCGCTTAGTGCAAGACCCTTTCGTTGTGCGATTAGCACACATCATACGCGTCTGAGGTAAAATTCACTTGTCAAAAAAAAAAAAAAGATAATTGAAGGGGGAAAACACATTGTTTATCTAAATCTAACTTGGTTTATATGATACGAGTCATATGTCCGCGTAATGCGCTGGCGATGGTGGTAACGGCGCAGGGTGGTGGCGGCGGCGGCGACAGGTGCTGGCGGTGACGGGTGGTGGGGGCGGAAATGGTAGTAAATGTAAAAGTAATTGATGTTAAAGGAGGTAATGTAGTTATTCTAAGGATTGAGGGGTTTATGTTGTAAATTATTTCATTAAGGGTATTATAAGTATATAAGATGAGATTGTTTAAATTAATAAAAAAAAGGAGAGAGATATTTTTAGTAGTTTGGAGTTGTAATTTGAGATCTGTGGAGGAGGTTCCTCTTTTATGTAAAAGTATAGATATAGATATAGATAGCAAACAGTATATAATATAATAAACCAATCAATTTAGAGCGATTAGTTTTACACGAAATGGTTATTGTACTTGATATTTTTAATGCACTTAACTAACGACCTTAAGACTACGTTTAACAAAACGCATTAGTCTTTCAATTCATTGATATTATGTGCTTCTAGTTATATTAGTTTTTGCTGATGAGACAACCATATAAGTTATAATAAGTTTACATTAAATAAAGTTTTTGAAAGTTGAATACAACAATATCATAAGTTATCCAATTTGTATCCAGAGTAGGGGATTTGCGGTACGGTGCATTCTATTATGGTGTACATTAACCACTTGGCATAGATCAATAACTAACTTAAATACAAGTTATTTTAAATTTTAGACCCGTGAGTTTAAAGTTATTCTGTCCGAGTATACATGACCTAATTAATTGGCTTTGTCCGTAGATTAAAGAATCTAGCCCATCGTTAGAAGCCCAAATGCCTGACCCGAAACCCAAAGGAAAAATGAACAAAACTAACTCTTTTCCCCCTTCAAAAACTCCAACTAGTCGACTTGGTCTAAGGAATAAGAACATGCTAAAAACGGGACCGGACTGTCCTCACTCGGTAAAACCCAAAAGCCAGAAATGGACAAAACTGCGACCCGTGAACCTGACCGAGAAATGATTTTGTGTTTTAAGAAACTTAGATTAAAAAGTGTAGATATAAAAAGTTCAAATTCATCAGCTTACATATTTATGTGAGTGTGTGTGGAGCAAGATTTTATAAAACACAAAAATATCAACTATTTCTACAAATATAGTAGATTATGCATTGAAAATTATACCGACTTCGACAAACTATTCCAATTAGCAAAAAAAGAAAAACCGGTTTATAAAACATAGGTACTAAATTTCAGTTAAAAGACCAGGCCTCATTTGGCATTGTTCCATCGTCGCTCCTTTTCCACACAGTTGTTTTGTTGTTGCTTCATTCTTCTTCCATTTCCAAGAAGAACTCTATGAGCCATACGCCCTCCTCCTCGGGAACCAATCGAGACCCTAACACGCTCCACTGCTACGTTTAAACCACCCACTCGACGTGGCTGCTTGGGGGATGATGATGGTTTCATTTGGTATTTCTTCTGAAAGCTTCTTCTTAATGCATTCATCAGTTTCTTTTCACCACCATTGCTTCTTTTGGGACTGTCTGTTGCTAAAGGCTGCTCCATATGACCCTCATGTCCATTCACATTCTCCTTATCGTCTGCAATTGATGGCAATGGTGGCACAAACTTGGTTGAAGGAACAGGTGCAGTAGTAGTAGCAGTACTATTTGGTAGAGGGATTAATGAGTTTCGACGTGGTACTAATGATCTCACTGGGACCCGTTGTGAAGTCGTGCAAATGGAGGCCCTGCCGGTTCGTTTTGGGATTGTAAATCTTTCTGCTGGTATATACGGGTTGTTTTCTTTTTCGTGTTCTTTATCCATATAGTCGTCGAGATTAACCAAGTCTCTTGCAGGCGGAAGTGGTGCAGGTAGTTTGTAGGTAGTCTTCTCAGCAAGTGGTAATTGTTGAATGATGTTCGGTTGGTTTTCTTTGCTTTCTACAGAGTTTCTTTGAGTATCTAACGGTTTGGAAGCCAGTGGAGGTCTTGAAAGTGTAGAACTAACGTTCTCTTGATGTTGTTGTTGTCTTGTTTGTTGTTCTGCTATCTTCGTGTCAACATGTTGGCGTGCGATTTTTCTCTCAACCAAAAGCTGTGATTCCAGTTCCTTAACCTGAAAAAAAACCCCGATTCATTTTATGATCTTGAACACAGTCCAACCAAGCGTATTCATGATAAATATACCTTATCCTGAAGATTCTTGTTTTTCAACTCTTTTTCTTTCAATTTCATGTCTAACCCATGAAAATTTCCCTCCAATTTCTTAATCTGCAGATCTTTGCTTTTCATCTCTTGCTTGTACTTTTCGGCCTAATAAGACCATAAACAACAAATAGTATGAGGATAATGTTTAGCTGTTTTAAAGCATACACAATTAACAGCAAGATACATTTACCATTTGTTTGTATTTCATAACTTCCGAGTTTTCAATTTGCTTTTTTGCAGGACCCAACTCTATTCCTCTGACTCTGCTAGCAAAGTTAAGTGAACAAAGAGATTCACTTAAATCATTCTCATTGGGACTAATCTGCACAAACATGAGTGTCTTTGAGTCTCCGCCTACAAAAAACCATAGCAGGTATTGTTCATTATATCAAATTAAAAGTTTGAAAAAAAACAGAGATATTGCTGTATCTTTTTGTGATTTTGTAAATAGTACCTAGTGAGTCTTGAAGCAAATGAGTGAGCTTTGAGTTTCTGCAGATAAACCAGAAACCAATTAATCAAATAGAAATATTAAGAGCTTTCAGGATTAAAAATTAAGATATGAAAGTACCTAAAGGGGATGTGTGGACTCTTAGTAGCTAATGCAGAAATTACATCTCCAAGGGCAGATAGTGATCGGTTTATATTTTGTGTTTCTTTAAGTCTTTCTCCTTGTACTTCTGTTTTAGCCACCCTTTCACTTCCCGCTAAATCAACAAGCCAAAGCTTGCTCCTTGTGCATTCCCCATTCACCAAATTCTCCCCTTTAACCATTACACAATGCATGCTGCAAAGAAACGTTAGAGATAAAAATTGGTGTCATATATATGGGCAACTCTTGAGCCTTTAGAGATAAAACCTAACCCAAATTAATCATTCAAGACCAATCACTCAATAAACTAATATGGGTCAAGAAAAGAAGATGAAGCAAGACTCACCAATGAGATCGGCTACTGTGTTCATTAGCATTAGTTGATCCAACAGCCCTTGAATTACTCCCCGTCTTCAAAACCTCCCAAACCTCACCTATGTTGCTCACATGTGCCTCAACCAGGCCTGGAACATGGTGTAATCCTTCACCAACTTGTCTTATTTCAAGCCTGCACAAAATAGATTTCACATATTAAGAACCATTCACAAAGTATTTAACACCCAATTGTATATAATATCAAACTACATACTTCTTTGCAGCAACTCCTGGCTGTGAACTAGGAAGGAGTAGATCGCGAATTTGTTCATTGTAAACTTCCAAAACACTGACACATATTTCATATCGAACTTGATTCTTACGCTCTTCAATCACCCGAAACAACTCTTCAAGTGTCCTAAAATTTACTCCTCGGTTTTCCTCTATTCCCTCCATTGTAAAAGTCTTCCCTGTCCCCGTTTGTCCATATGCGAATATGCATACATTGTATCCATCAAGGACCGAGGTTGCAAATGCAGAAGTGTCCTCGAAAACATCAACTACAATAATTCATGTTAGTTATAGTATAATATCAAAATGATTATTCTTTTCATGTGAATGAATTTTGGTTATACCTTGGTTTGCTTCTGGACTAAAGACTGAATCGAACTTGAAATTTTTCTTAAAAGCTACATTTGATTTTACTCTCAGTTCACCATCTTTAGAAGCTTCAAAATCAAATGCCATTGAAGCTCCTTCAGCAATTTCCTCCGAATTCAATGGCCTACACCTACAGAATACCCTAATGTTGCCTACAATACCGATCATTCACAAGTTTAATACATTATTATAATCATAAAAAACGCATAACCGTAAAACTAAAATTAAAAATCTAACCTTTTAACTCTTGAATTTTGTTATAGAGCTCTTTCCTTTCTTTAGCTCCTTCACTGAATCTGATCTTAAGATCTTCATGTTGTTTAACTTGTTCATCGACTACCAAATGAAGAACATGAATTACTATTCAAAGTAAAAAGTGAACTAATAATGTGTAATTTAAGAGTAAACAAATGAACTTACTTTTTGATTGAATGGTGCAACTCATGTCATTCATATCACCAACATGTCTTTTGTAAACCTTTGCCTCTTCTAGCAGCTTGATTTGATCCATTTTCATTATCTGTTCCAGAAAGTACAATTTATAGGAACATCAATATATTTGTTAACATACTCACTCGATTCCACGAAAATGATATCTTCCACGACACTTATTTAAATCTCATGGTACCTTTAGTTTTCTTGACATATCTCTTAGAGATGAAAACCATTTACTTTTCTCCTTCACTTGACCCTCAACTGCAAAAGCTGTTAAAACAATATAATCAAATACTGTTGTATGAAAATACCGAATACTTGTCAAGCAAACGTTAATACCTAGTGATCCAACATGCATCGACTTTCTCATTAGCTCATTTTGAAGTTCTCTTAAAGAATTCAAAGCTTCTTCACATTCTTTACTCTTGCATTCATTTTCCTTTTTCATCATCTCAAGTTCCCTCTTTGCTCTCATCAGCTCATCACACTCCTCAACATTTTCCTTTAATAAAATAAATTGAAAACTATATTAAATACAAAATTTTCAGAATATGATACACCAAAGGTTTCATTTGACTAGAGCAGAGAGATCATTACTTCACATGGCGACAACGGAAAGAGCTCAAATGAAGATTCTGAACTACCGCGGTCTTCCTTTGAAACAACTGGAGTGTCATTGTGATCCTTCATCTTAGATTCCTCAGTTATACCATTTTCAAAAGAAAGCTCGAGGGAAGACCGTTTTGATATTTTGGGTGAATCTTCATAAGTCCGGTTAGGTATATCAGGTGATCCAGGGCATATAACTAAATCAGGCGAAGCTAACGAAAAGTCTATCTCAGAATCACCTAGAAAAAATGTACTGGTGTAAGAAATTATACATAAATAGTGTACTACGGAATCTTGAAAATATACATAAAAAAGAGAGAAAATGATAAACCTTTTTTCGTATTCTCATCATTAAGAACATGTTCAATCCCAATTCCTTCTAAGCCTTTATTCCTCCAAGAAATTTCTATTTCAACAAAACCAAAGCCCTAATTAGCTTTATCCATGATTTAATCAAACTAGATCATAATTAGTCCTTAATCAAATCCACATTCTCACCATCAAGAACATCATTTCCAATAGGATCCATACAATCTTTATCCCTATTCAACTCATTTTCAGGGCTTCGGTTTCGCAATGAAACATCTAATCCAAAAAAAAAAACCATGCACACACAAAAGTAATCAATATTGAAAAATACCCTTTTCAAGATTCAAAAAACCCAACATAAAAAATGAATCTTTATACAATAGAAATGTACCCTTTTCAAGATTTAAGAAAAAATTATATAAAAATTGAATCTTTATACAAATTCTCACCTTCATTCTTGTTAAAACACATTTTATCAGGATCAGCCATTGCAAAGCTCACAGAGGGTACTGGAAATCACAAAAAAAACAAAAAAACAAATTAGTACTTAAAATTAAAAACCCAAATTAAAGATGAAAACTTTAACATACAATGAGGCCGGGTTTCGTGTTTCACTTGCGAATTTTGTTGTTGGTGTTGTTGACTGTGGACATCAGTGATTAGAAGTGGATCAAAACGGTTATCTTCCATTTATTTGAAACTTTGAATCAAAAAGTGTAGATTGATAAAGATAAAGTGGTGGGGTTTATTTATCTGAATTCTTTTTTCAGTGACTGTGTGTGTGTGTGTGTGTATGTGTGTGTGTGTGTGTGTGTGTGTGTGTGTGTGTGTGTGTGTGTGTGTGTGTGTGTGTGTGTGTGTGTGTGTGTGTGTGTGTGTGTGTGTGTGTGTGTGTGTGTGTGTGTGTGTGTGTGTGTGTGTGTGTGTGTGTGTGTGTGTGTGTGTGTGTGTGTGTGTGTGTGTGTGTGTGTGTGTGTGTGTGTGTGTGTGTGTGTGTGTGTGTGTGTGTGTGTGTGTGTGTGTGTGTGTGTGTGTGTGTGTGTGTGTGTGTGTGTGTGTGTGTGTGTGTGTGTGTGTGTGTGTGTGTGTGTGTGTGTGTGTGTGTGTGTGTGTGTGTGTGTGTGTGTGTGTGTGTGTGTGTGTGTGTGTGTGTGTGTGTGTGTGTGTGTGTGTGTGTGTGTGTGTGTGTGTGTGTGTGTGTGTGTGTGTGTGTGTGTGTGTGTGTGTGTGTGTGTGTGTGTGTGTGTGTGTGTGTGTGTGTGTGTGTGTGTGTGTGTGTGTGTGTGTGTGTGTGTGTGTGTGTGTGTGTGTGTGTGTGTGTGTGTGTGTGTGTGTGTGTGTGTGTGTGTGTGTGTGTGTGTGTGTGTGTGTGTGTGTGTGTGTGTGTGTGTGTGTGTGTGTGTGTGTGTGTGTGTGTGTGTGTGTGTGTGTGTGTGTGTGTGTGTGTGTGTGTGTGTGTGTGTGTGTGTGTGTGTGTGTGTGTGTGTGTGTGTGTGTGTGTGTGTGTGTGTGTGTGTGTGTGTGTGTGTGTGTGTGTGTGTGTGTGTGTGTGTGTGTGTGTGTGTGTGTGTGTGTGTGTGTGTGTGTGTGTGTGTGTGTGTGTGTGTGTGTGTGTGTGTGTGTGTGTGTGTGTGTGTGTGTGTGTGTGTGTGTGTGTGTGTGTGTGTGTGTGTGTGTGTGTGTGTGTGTGTGTGTGTGTGTGTGTGTGTGTGTGTGTGTGTGTGTGTGTGTGTGTGTGTGTGTGTGTGTGTGTGTGTGTGTGTGTGTGTGTGTGTGTGTGTGTGTGTGTGTGTGTGTGTGTGTGTGTGTGTGTGTGTGTGTGTGTGTGTGTGTGTGTGTGTGTGTGTGTGTGTGTGCGTGTGTGTGTGTGTGTGTATATATGTGTGTGTGTGTGTGTGTGTGTGTGTGTGTGTGTGTGTGTGTGTGTGTGTGCATGTGGTGTGAGTGTGTGTGCGTGTGTGTGTGTGTGTGTGCACCTGTGATAAGATAAGAAAAGAAAAACTAAACTATTAAAGCAAATAACTTCCTCACGCGTGAGGAAGGATCAAACCACTAAATTAACAACTAAAACGGCACACAATCCCCGGCAGCGGCGCCAAAAACTTGATGAGCTTAATCGAGTTTAAAAATTAAGACTAGAAATACCTAAAAACTCACTACTACACACTATCGGGCAGTGGACCCGATCGTATGCAATATAGTTATAAAGTAAGTCCAGGTTCGTTCACGGGGATTGGTTCGAATCAATTGTTGAGTAAAATGGTTTGGAAAAAAGGGGTATTGCTGTGATTCTCTCTTCGACAAGAACTTTGAAAGACAAAACGGATAAAGTAAAGGTAAACTCAAACAATAATAGTAAAGATCATCCACCTTGACTTCTCTAGACTTCAAACATGATTGCTTTCAATTAAGACTAAATTCATTAAGAGTTGACAAGATAATCGTGAAAGGATAAAATGCTCGCGTGGTACCACCAACCGCTTATAAATTACGTTGACAAAATAATTCTTTCATTAAAATAATATTCACTATCATACCATGAACTAGTGACAATTGCTTATAGACAAACAACTCTTTTCAAATCACATATCAATTCAACTAGTACCACTAACGAAGAATTAATACACAACCAATATTATAATAATTATGTGAAAGAATTAAATCATCAAGATCTCAGAACAACGGTAATTAATAAACTCTTTGAATTAAGAACATAGCAATCACATCATTCGTCTTATTTCATCAAGGTGGATGATAAATAGTTTAGCTACTCATATTCAATTGAAAATAATAATCAATAAAAGAGACGAACATATTGTACCAATTGCTTGAAGAAGATAAATTAATAGACAAGAAAAGTAGATACGATCCAGATGGGTGCCCGTGAATCTTCAGTGGATCCGCCTAAGAAATCTTGCTTGGAAACCTGATAGAACCCTAATAGAGCAGCTCCTGGAAAGGATGAAGTTCTCAAAAACCCTTAGGAAAATTCTCCCCAAGAGTCACCCCCGATACAGAAACTTGACCAGCTATTTATATGAATAAGTCGCGTAACGCCCGTTACCCTTTGTAACGCCCGTCACAATCCATCGACACCCGTAACGGCCGTCACATATGTGACGGCCGTAACACCTTCTTTGAAAAGCATACGGCCGTTAGGGACCCGTCACAGTAACTCACCAACTTCAATACATAACGGCCGTCACATATGTGACGGCCGTAACACCTTCTTTGAAAAGCATACGGCCGTTAGGGACCCGTCACAGTAACTCCAATTCGTTCACGGGGATTGGTTCGAATCAATTGTTGAGTAAAATGGTTTGGAAAAAAAAAAAAAAAAAAAAAAAAAAAAAAAAAAAAAAAAAAAAAAAAAAAAAAAAAAAAAAAAAAAAAAAAAAAAAAAAAAAAAAAAAAAAAAAAAAAAAAAAAAAAAAAAAAAAAAAAAAAAAAAAAAAAAAAAAAAAAAAAAAAAAAAAAAAAAAAAAAAAAAAAAAAAAAAAAAAAAAAAAAAAAAAAAAAAAAAAAAAAAAAAAAAAAAAAAAAAAAAAAAAAAAAAAAAAAAAAAAAAAAAAAAAAAAAAAAAAAAAAAAAAAAAAAAAAAAAAAAAAAAAAAAAAAAAAAAAAAAAAAAAAAAAAAAAAAAAAAAAAAAAAAAAAAAAAAAAAAAAAAAAAAAAAAAAAAAAAAAAAAAAAAAAAAAAAAAAAAAAAAAAAAAAAAAAAAAAAAAAAAAAAAAAAAAAAAAAAAAAAAAAAAAAAAAAAAAAAAAAAAAAAAAAAAAAAAAAAAAAAAAAAAAAAAAAAAAAAAAAAAAAAAAAAAAAAAAAAAAAAAAAAAAAAAAAAAAAAAAAAAAAAAAAAAAAAAAAAAAAAAAAAAAAAAAAAAAAAAAAAAAAAAAAAAAAAAAAAAAAAAAAAAAAAAAAAAAAAAAAAAAAAAAAAAAAAAAAAAAAAAAAAAAAAAAAAAAAAAAAAAAAAAAAAAAAAAAAAAAAAAAAAAAAAAAAAAAAAAAAAAAAAAAAAAAAAAAAAAAAAAAAAAAAAAAAAAAAAAAAAAAAAAAAAAAAAAAAAAAAAAAAAAAAAAAAAAAAAAAAAAAAAAAAAAAAAAAAAAAAAAAAAAAAAAAAAAAAAAAAAAAAAAAAAAAAAAAAAAAAAAAAAAAAAAAAAAAAAAAAAAAAAAAAAAAAAAAAAAAAAAAAAAAAAAAAAAAAAAAAAAAAAAAAAAAAAAAAAAAAAAAAAAAAAAAAAAAAAAAAAAAAAAAAAAAAAAAAAAAAAAAAAAAAAAAAAAAAAAAAAAAAAAAAAAAAAAAAAAAAAAAAAAAAAAAAAAAAAAAAAAAAAAAAAAAAAAAAAAAAAAAAAAAAAAAAAAAAAAAAAAAAAAAAAAAAAAAAAAAAAAAAAAAAAAAAAAAAAAAAAAAAAAAAAAAAAAAAAAAAAAAAAAAAAAAAAAAAAAAAAAAAAAAAAAAAAAAAAAAAAAAAAAAAAAAAAAAAAAAAAAAAAAAAAAAAAAAAAAAAAAAAAAAAAAAAAAAAAAAAAAAAAAAAAAAAAAAAAAAAAAAAAAAAAAAAAAAAAAAAAAAAAAAAAAAAAAAAAAAAAAAAAAAAAAAAAAAAAAAAAAAAAAAAAAAAAAAAAAAAAAAAAAAAAAAAAAAAAAAAAAAAAAAAAAAAAAAAAAAAAAAAAAAAAAAAAAAAAAAAAAAAAAAAAAAAAAAAAAAAAAAAAAAAAAAAAAAAAAAAAAAAAAAAAAAAAAAAAAAAAAAAAAAAAAAAAAAAAAAAAAAAAAAAAAAAAAAAAAAAAAAAAAAAAAAAAAAAAAAAAAAAAAAAAAAAAAAAAAAAAAAAAAAAAAAAAAAAAAAAAAAAAAAAAAAAAAAAAAAAAAAAAAAAAAAAAAAAAAAAAAAAAAAAAAAAAAAAAAAAAAAAAAAAAAAAAAAAAAAAAAAAAAAAAAAAAAAAAAAAAAAAAAAAAAAAAAAAAAAAAAAAAAAAAAAAAAAAAAAAAAAAAAAAAAAAAAAAAAAAAAAAAAAAAAAAAAAAAAAAAAAAAAAAAAAAAAAAAAAAAAAAAAAAAAAAAAAAAAAAAAAAAAAAAAAAAAAAAAAAAAAAAAAAAAAAAAAAAAAAAAAAAAAAAAAAAAAAAAAAAAAAAAAAAAAAAAAAAAAAAAAAAAAAAAAAAAAAAAAAAAAAAAAAAAAAAAAAAAAAAAAAAAAAAAAAAAAAAAAAAAAAAAAAAAAAAAAAAAAAAAAAAAAAAAAAAAAAAAAAAAATTTGTAACGCCCGTCACACTTTGACCTAGCACCCTAACGCCCGTCATATATGTGACGGCCGTTACACCTTCCAGACTCCGCTTTCTTCATCTTTCACTTGGTTTCACCCGAATCCTTCTCCCGAGTCTTCCATAAATCATCAAAATCGATCAATTCATCCGCATAATCATTTTTCAACCTGAAAACACTTAACATACCTCAAAGCATCGAAAGTTGGAAATAAGACTATATAAATAACGAATAAATGGTCCTAAATTCGCGTGGGAAATGGTATAAAATATGACACATCAAATCCCCCCACACTTGAGCATTGCTTGTCCTCAAGCAAATCCTACGTTTAAAGAAAAAGTAATCCTTGGCAAAGAAGCTAAATAAACAATTACGAGTATCAAAAAGAAGCCACACCAAGTATGTCAATGACAAAGAAGTTGGGTGAAGCAGTTTTAATCTTAAATGAAAACTCGAAATGTTTGACAATACCTGAACAATCCGCAAGCCATGATAACTCAACTAAGCATAAGTGAAATACATGAACCTATCAAAATCATTCTACTCCAACGAACTTACTTTTGGGGTTGAATATAATGAAGAATCACTCATAACTCGGTCGTGATGTATACTCTTTTACCATAGGCTTGAACTAGGATCATTGCTCCACCAACACGGCGCAAGCACCAAGTACATCATCAAAATAGGCATACAGGTAGGTTGTATAGTTACGCTAAGGCTATGTATAATGGATATGTACAATGAAGTATATGGGAGTGTAGGTTAGAAATGAAATGAAATAAACAAAAGTATAAGGTATATGTGAAAAATGTACAAAATAGTCTAATCAACCCATACCATTGATTGTCAACAACCACTAACCCATAAGATGTCATCCCGAGAACACACCTCCAACGTCACCAAGCAAAACCCGACACCATAGTGGTGTATTAACTTCAAACAACTTATTATCATCCAAGTCTTCCATTATAATGTTACAACAACCTTTCTCGACATTTAAAATGAGAAATACCTACTAGTAGCCCAAGTTCCCCTTTTTTTTTTTTTTTTTTTTTTTTTTTTTTTTTTTTTTTTTTTTTTTTTTTTTTTTTTTTTACTGAACCACTTTTACTCTTTTTTTTTTTTTTTTTTTTTTTTTTTTTTTTTTTTTTTTTTTTTTTTTTTTTTTTTTTTTTTAATAAACTCTTTTTACTCTACTAGTAGATATCCTCTTACAATGATGAATAAGTCTATTTCACTTCACTTTCTTTGAACAATCCAAGATAATCCTCCTTAACTCAACCAATTTATGTATTCTTATAGACAAGAAACTTCCACTAGCCAACCATTGAAGCTCTCCCAAACCATCCAAACCATGACAATCAACGGCCCCCCAGATTAGACTATCGGTATAGTTCGGTATATAAGGGTGAATTTATACAAGAGTGAAGGCTAAATTATATGGGATGTATATGTGTATCAAAAGTGTACAAAGAAAGGTGAAAATGTATATATATATATATATATAAAGGTTGTATAAGGGTGTGTATAGTAAGGTATAAATGTACAAAAGAAATATATATATATATATATATATATATATATATATATATATATATATATATAGTATTATATATATATATATATATATATATATATATATATATATATATATATATATATATATATATATATATATATATATATATATATATATATATATATATATATATATATATATATATATATATATATATATATATATATATATATATATATATATATATATATATATATATATATATATATATATATATATATATATATATATATATATATATATATATATATATATATATATATATATATATATATATATATATATATATATATATATATATATATATATATATATATATATATATATATATATATATATATATATATATATATATATATATATATATATATATATATATATATATATATATATATATATATATATATATATATATATATATATATATATATATATATATATATATATATATATATATATATATATATATATATATATATATATATATATATATATATATATATATATATATATATATATATATATATATATATATATATATATATATATATATATATATATATATATATATATATATATATATATATATATATATATATATATATATATATATATATATATATATATATATATATATATATATATATATATATATATATATATATATATATATATATATATATATATATATATATATATATATATATATATATATATATATATATATATATATATATATATATATATATATATATATATATATATATATATATATATATATATATATATATATATATATATATATATATATATATATATATATATATATATATATATATATATATATATATATATATATATATATATATATATATATATATATATATATATATATATATATATATATATATATATATATATATATATATATATATATATATATATATATATATATATATATATATATATATATATATATATATATATATATATATATATATATATATATATATATATATATATATATATATATATATATATATATATATATATATATATATATATATATATATATATATATATATATATATATATATATATATATATATATATATATATATATATATATATATATATATATATATATATATATATATATATATATATATATATATATATATATATATATATATATATATATATATATATATATATATATATATATATATATATATATATATATATATATATATATATATATATATATATATATATATATATATATATATATATATATATATATATATATATATATATATATATATATATATATATATATAGAAATATATATATATATATATATATATATATATATATATATATATATATATATAGTATTATATAGTGATTTATGTATATATGTGTGTATATATATATATATATATATATATAAAATATTCTGTCAAGGAAAAATTTTGTAGTAAAAATTGCTTATTAAGTTATCATAATTAGGTGACAAAAGCAATCTACCACAAGGACAAGTTAAACTCAAGTTCAAAAATCATATCAACTTCTATTATTCCACCAAATTGAAAACACCAATTTTAAACATGCACATCATAGTGAAGAGCTCAAAATAGAACTCCTACCCTTAGATAAAATCCAAAGGCCTACGAGAGGGACACATCAACAAAACCGGTAGAAATCTCAATGGCAAAACAACAAACGTGATAGTACCCGGTAGCTTAAACCTATTTGCCATCCCCCCCACACTTAAGATGGACAATGCCCTCAATGTCCATATTCGGTCAAACCAAAGGGTAAATAGGGGTAAGCGACAGAAATGGAAAAATAAGAACACATACCGGATGATGGACAACCCATGTCAGTAAAGATGTCAAACAAAAATATAGCGCTGAACTTACTGCCAGCATATGCACATGACATCACAGTGAGCTACCAACACGATTCCAAAATCAAACAAATCAACGGGTTCCCCCACACTTGGGTTTCACAATGGACATCACTAAACCTGCATAAATTTCATCATAGAACAAACCACAAAAATTCCCGACATATATAGTTCCTACTGTTTAAGCACAAAAGAAAAATAAAAGGTACGGAAATTAAATTGTTCAAACAAGCATAACCATAGCCATCAAGCCAACCAACTGACTGCATCAACATCATCAAGCCAATCACTCCGGTGGTGGAAAAACAGATGGGGTGCTATCACCATAATACTTCTCACTGAACAAATCGGCACCATAGTAATCAAAAGCAGGTCCAGAATACCTCGCCCTGCTATCAGGTACCTGACTCGAGCTGCTAGCACCATCACCTGAAGGTCTCGGCTGTCTCAGCTGTGGATAGTAGTGATCAAATGCAGCATGGCCGATCGGATAAAGCTGTGGTGGCACAAACTGCTGCTGCTGTGGCTGAGGCACATCAGATGGACCAGGTGGAGGAGGTGTAGAATCTATCCAGCGCTGCAAGTGTGGCTGGTAGTACTCCTGCTGAAAGGCCAGACGATTAACCTGGCTGCCAATGAAACGGGACCACTCATCCTGACGGTCCATCCTATCGTGCAACCCTGTCACACTGCGATAAATCTCATCCACTCGATGTCCAAATCCTGAAAAATCAAAAGCAGATGAACTGGAACTAACACCTCCAGTAGGTGCTGAAACACTAGGGGTCTCTCTAACTGGCTCCCCAGCACCATCATCATCAGCATCCATATCATCATCCTCCTCACTACTACTACTCACATGCTGCAGTAGAATACCCATCCGAATCAAAGCTGCCCTGTCAAGTAACATACTATGGCAAACAGCCTGAAATCCCGGAATATGGCCAAATGGATCCGGCTGAATCAACCCCATGCGCCTAGCCAAGTGACAAACAAAGTGCCCACCAGCAATAAACCCTCTACCCTTACCATGTCCACGCTCGTACAAGTAATAACCAATGCACCTAGCCAGGTTACAAGGAACTTTCTTCAACAAACAGTAGAAGAAAAACAAATCTGTGTTGGTGGCATTATTAGGACAGTTGTTTCTATTCGAGATGGTCTCGGCTATCATCCTCAAAACCAATCTATACACCGGGTTTCTCACAGCAGACTGCTTAATAGTATTATGATACGCTTGATCGCTCAAGTCTTCAGAATTCCAAAACTGAGCAGCAGTCATACCTGCAGGCCACTGAACAATGCCCTTGGTAAATGAGGTCCTTCTCACCTCTTCCTCCGAATATAAACCCAATGCAACCCCAAACTCTTGAAACGACATAGTGTGAACCCTATCACCCAAAGTAAATGTCATGGCCGTAGCCTTACACCTAGTCTCATCGGTGTTCAACCTGAAAGAACTAAAGAACTCTATACACAACTCTTTCCAAATAGTAGTATTAATAGAAAACAAGACCCTCCATTGGGGTGTCAGCAAACTATTCAACTCTTCAGTATCCAAACCCAATTCCCCCAAATTATCAAGATCTAACCTTCGGTTGGCTACAAACGGTCTAGTCCTTAACACTTCCCGGGTAACCTTAGGTTGATATTCTGCAGGTACCTGCTCGGGAGTGCGAATGATAGGGGCTTCAGGTTGCCTTCTTTGTGAACCTGAACCTTCAGCTACAGCAGCCCTATTTGCTCTCATCTCACGTTGTCTCTTAGTAGCCATCTACAAAACCAAAAATAACTAATCAGGCCAAAAATCCAACTCAACAACATCAAACTTCACAATGAAAACTACCATACAACCAACACTGCCCAATCCACTAATTAAACACATATCGATGCACAAATCTTTTAACAAAGTCCTTTCACAATCTCAAAAATCACATTACCTAACCTTCCCCCACACTTAACCGAAATTATGGGGTCAACAATCATCTTCCACAAACAGAAAATAGGGTATATGGCATCTAAATATCCACATTAACAACATATCCATAACCCATGAATCTTGAATCACACCCTAACACATAAAATCTTTTCTAAACAAAACTAATCTAAAATTAAATAAATAAACAAAAATAACAAGAAAAGATAAGAGGAAACATACCTGATTAGGAGTGAAGATAGGTGATTGGAAGATTAAATGGAGAAATAGATGAAAAGAAAATACAAAGCAAATGTATGTGTGTATACAGCCGAATGTATGTGTGTGATATTATGATTTTAGGTTTGAGAAACTGCACACAATCGATCCTTCATACCTCAGAAAATAGCCGCGTAACGGCCGTCACACGTGGCAACGGGCGTTACCTCACAACATAGATCGTGACGGGCGTCATAATGGTAACGGTTGTTACAAAACTAAATGGATCATGACGGCCGTAACGCGCACGTTACAAAACCAAAAATAACTAATCAGGCCAAAAATCCAACTCAACAACATCAAACTTCACAATGAAAACTACCATACAACCAACACTGCCCAATCCACTAATTAAACACATATCGATGCACAAATCTTTTAACAAAGTCCTTTCACAATCTCAAAAATCACATTACCTAACCTTCCCCCACACTTAACCGAAATTATGGGGTCAACAATCATCTTCCACAAACAGAAAATAGGGTATATGGCATCTAAATATCCACATTAACAACATATCCATAACCCATGAATCTTGAATCACACCCTAACACATAAAATCTTTTCTAAACAAAACTAATCTAAAATTAAATAAATAAACAAAAATAACAAGAAAAGATAAGAGGAAACATACCTGATTAGGAGTGAAGATAGGTGATTGGAAGATTAAATGGAGAAATAGATGAAAAGAAAATACAAAGCAAATGTATGTGTGTATACAGCCGAATGTATGTGTGTGATATTATGATTTTAGGTTTGAGAAACTGCACACAATCGATCCTTCATACCTCAGAAAATAGCCGCGTAACGGCCGTCACACGTGGCAACGGGCGTTACCTCACAACATAGATCGTGACGGGCGTCATAATGGTAACGGTTGTTACAAAACTAAATGGATCATGACGGCCGTAACGCGCACGTTACAGTAAAAACCAAAAATCCCCTCCTCTTGATCTTCCTCCAAATATAACTTCAACCTATGTCCATTCACAATAAACGAACCATTTCCATCTCTCTTGAACAACTCAACATAACCGGAAGGATACACATGCTTAATCACAAAGGGACCTATCCATCTAGAAGTGAGCTTCGGTTGCTTGATTTTAAACTTTGACAAGAACAACAAAACCTTTGCTCCAACCTTGAAGTCCTTTCTACGGATCCTCTTATCATGGTACACCTTGGTTCTCTCTTTGTAAAGTCTAGAGTTCTCATAGGCACCTAGACGAAGTTCATCCAACTCATGCAATTGCAACAATCTAAGTTCCTTTGCTTCCATCAAATCAAGATTCAAATTTCTCAACGCCCAATATGCCTTATGCTCTATCTCAATGGGTAAATGACAAGTCTTACCATAGAGCAACCGGTATGGCGTGGTGCCAATCGGTGTCTTGTAAGCCGTCCTAAATGCCCACAAGGCATCATCTAACTTCTTCGACCAAATCTTGGGGTTATCCCCAACGGTTTTCTCCAAAATCCTTTTTAACGCCCTATTGGTGTTTTCTACTTGTCCACTAGTTTGTGGATGATAGGAAGTAGAGAAATAATGCACAACACCATATCTTTTCATGACCTTAGCTAATTGATTATTTGCAAAGTGGGTTCCTCGGTCACTAATTAGGGCTCTAGGGCAACCAAACCGGCAAAACAATTGCTTAAGGAAATCAATCACTACCCTAGCATCATTCGTGGGTAAAGCCTTGGCTTCGGCCCACTTAGATACGTAATCAACGGCAACAAGAATGTAAAGGAACTTGTTAGACGGTGGGAATGGTCCCATGAAGTCTATTCCCCAAATATCGAAAACCTCACATACCTGTATGCTCTGTTGGGGCATCTCATCCCGCTTAGTGATGTTTCCTTGCCTCTGACAAATGTCACAAGTTTCCACCAAGGTTTGAGCCTCCTTAAAAATGGTGGGCCAATAGAAACCTGCATCAAACACCTTTTTACCTGTAACTGAAGGACCGTAGTGACCTCCAGTTGGACCGAAATGACAAGCATCCAGAATCTCCCTAGTCTCAGCTCCTGCTACACATCTCCTCACCATGCCATCTGCACAAACACGAAACAAATATGGGCTATCCCAAAAATAGTGTTTGGCATCCGAAACGAGCTTCTTCTTCTGTTGATGCGTGAAGTCATTTGGTATCTCACCTGCAACCAAATAATTTGCAATGTCAGCAAACCAAGGAACATTATCAGAATTAGATATAAACATTAAGCATTCATCAGGGAAGTGATCATTGATCTCCCCATCACGAAGTTCCTCCCGGTGAGGATCTTCCAATCTACTCAAATGATCAGCAGCCAAGTTTTCAGCCCCTTTCTTATCCTTGATCTCAATATCAAATTCTTGTAACAACAAGATCCAACGGATAAGTCTGGGTTTAGCATCTTGTTTGGAAAACAAGTACTTTAGGGCTGAATGGTCCGTAAAAACTATGGTTTTACTTAAAACAAGATATGATCTAAATTTATCAAAAGCAAAAACCACGGCGAGCAACTCCTTTTCAGTTGTGGTGTAATTTTGCTGAGCGGGGTTCAAAGTTTTGCTAGCAAAGTATATGGGCTTGAAATGTTTCTCAACCCTTTGCCCAAGTACGGCTCCCACAGCAAAATCACTGGCATCACACATCAATTCAAAGGGCAATTCCCAATCCGGCCCGACCATGATAGGTGAATTGGTCAACTTCTCCTTTAGCACCTGAAAAGCACTTACACAAGCATCATCAAATACAAAAGGGACGTCCTTCTCCAACAAGTGGGTCATAGGACGAGTAATCTTAGAAAAATCTTTAATGAAACGACGGTAAAAACCGGCATGTCCAAGAAAACTCCTTACCCCTTTCACATTGGAAGGCGGGGGTAATTTGGCTATGACATCAATTTTAGCCCTATCAACCTCTATCCCGGCCTTAGACACTTTGTGACCAAGCACAATACCCTCGGTCACCATGAAGTGACATTTCTCCCAATTTAACACAAGTTGCGCCCTCTCGCACCTTTCCAACATCTTATCTAAGTTATGCAAGCAAGTACGAAATGAGTCCCCAAAAACCGAGAAATCATCCATGAAAACCTCCATGGAGGTTTCAAGCATGTCCTGGAATATAGCAATCATACACCTTTGAAAGGTGCCCGGGGCATTACATAGACCAAACGGCATTCGCCGATAAGCAAAAGTGCCAAAGGGGCACGTAAAAGTGGTCTTTTCTTGATCCTTTGGATCAATGGGTATTTGAAAGTACCCGGAAAAACCATCAAGGAAACAAAAATACTCCTTACCTGCTAACCTCTCCAACATCTGATCAATGAAAGGCAATGGAAAGTGATCCTTTCGGGTGGCATCATTTAGCTTACGGTAGTCGATACACACCCGCCACCCCGTTATAGTCCTAGTAGCCAAAAGTTCCCTATTCTCATTCTCTATAACCGTCATACCCCCCTTTTTGGGCACGCAATGAACAGGGCTGACCCAAGGACTATCAGCAATAGGGAAAATAATCCCTGCATCTAACAACTTAATAACTTCTTTCTTGACCACTTCTTTCATATTAGGGTTTAGCCTCCTTTGTCGCTGGACAACGGGCTTAACATCATCGATAAAATCAATTTTGTGCTGACAAAAGTTAGGACTAATACCTGGAATGTCTGTAGTCTTCCAAGCAAAAGCCCGCTTATGGGCTCGAAGCACGGTCAAAAGAAGTCCTTTCTCGTCACTCGATAAGGAGGACGAGATAACCACTGGTAGAGAGGATTTACCTGCCAAGTAAGCATATTCCAAATGGGCAGGCAATGGCTTAAGCTCCAAATCTGTAGGTGGTACATCAACAGAATTAGGTACCAATGAGCTTCCATCCGCAACCACTCTCTCAAAGCTCTCATCCACTGGAGGTGTCTCCTCTAAACTAAGTGCCATAACCTCAGCAAACAAAGCATCATCAATCACATCAACCCTGAAACATGACTCATCATTAGAATAAGTATGCTTAATAGACCTTTCGACATTAAAAACAATCCTATCGGTGCCCACTCCCAAAGAAATCTCCTTGTCCTTCACACGGATGATAGCATCCGCGGTGTTTAGGAAAGGTCTACCAAGAATAAGGGGTACTTGGGCATCCTCCTCCATCTCTAGAATAACAAAGTCAACTAAGAAGACAATATGACCCACTTTGACTCTAATATTTTCAGCAATCCCCATGGGATACTGAAATGAGTGGTCGGCTAGCCTAATACTCATGCGAGTCGGGCGAAGGATTCCTAAGGCCAACTTACTCCAAACCGAATAAGGCATTAAATTGATACTAGCACCTAAATCGGCTAAAGCCTTACAAATAATGGTTCTAATAGAGCAAGTAATCAGAAAACTCCCTGGGTCTTCAAGCTTAGGCGGTATGCGGTTCTGCAAGATAGCAGAACACTCGGCATTTAGAAAAGTAGCTTTTGCCTCCTCCATCTCTAGAATAACAAAGTCAACTAAGAAGACAATATGACCCACTTTGACTCTAATATTTTCAGCAATCCCCATGGGATACTGAAATGAGTGGTCGGCTAGCCTAATACTCATGCGAGTCGGGCGAAGGATTCCTAAGGCCAACTTACTCCAAACCGAATAAGGCATTAAATTGATACTAGCACCTAAATCGGCTAAAGCCTTACAAATAATGGTTCTAATAGAGCAAGTAATCAGAAAACTCCTTACCCCTTTCACATTGGAAGGCGGGGGTAATTTGGCTATGACATCAATTTTAGCCCTATCAACCTCTATCCCGGCCTTAGACACTTTGTGACCAAGCACAATACCCTCGGTCACCATGAAGTGACATTTCTCCCAATTTAACACAAGTTGCGCCCTCTCGCACCTTTCCAACATCTTATCTAAGTTATGCAAGCAAGTACGAAATGAGTCCCCAAAAACCGAGAAATCATCCATGAAAACCTCCATGGAGGTTTCAAGCATGTCCTGGAATATAGCAATCATACACCTTTGAAAGGTGCCCGGGGCATTACATAGACCAAACGGCATTCGCCGATAAGCAAAAGTGCCAAAGGGGCACGTAAAAGTGGTCTTTTCTTGATCCTTTGGATCAATGGGTATTTGAAAGTACCCGGAAAAACCATCAAGGAAACAAAAATACTCCTTACCTGCTAACCTCTCCAACATCTGATCAATGAAAGGCAATGGAAAGTGATCCTTTCGGGTGGCGTCATTAAGCTTTCGGTAGTCAATACACACCCGCCACCCCGTTATAGTCCTAGTAGCCAAAAGTTCCCTATTCTCATTCTCTATAACCGTCATACCCCCCTTTTTGGGCACGCAATGAACAGGGCTGACCCAAGGACTATCAGCAATAGGGAAAATAATCCCTGCATCTAACAACTTAATAACTTCTTTCTTGACCACTTCTTTCATATTAGGGTTTAGCCTCCTTTGTCGCTGGACAACGGGCTTAACATCATCGATAAAATCAATTTTGTGCTGACAAAAGTTAGGACTAATACCTGGAATGTCTGTAGTCTTCCAAGCAAAAGCCCGCTTATGGGCTCGAAGCACGGTCAAAAGAAGTCCTTTCTCGTCACTCGATAAGGAGGACGAGATAACCACTGGTAGAGAGGATTTACCTGCCAAGTAAGCATATTCCAAATGGGCAGGCAATGGCTTAAGCTCCAAATCTGTAGGTGGTACATCAACAGAATTAGGTACCAATGAGCTTCCATCCGCAACCACTCTCTCAAAGCTCTCATCCACTGGAGGTGTCTCCTCTAAACTAAGTGCCATAACCTCAGCAAACAAAGCATCATCAATCACATCAACCCTGAAACATGACTCATCATTAGAATAAGTATGCTTAATAGACCTTTCGACATTAAAAACAATCCTATCGGTGCCCACTCCCAAAGAAATCTCCTTGTCCTTCACACGGATGATAGCATCCGCGGTGTTTAGGAAAGGTCTACCAAGAATAAGGGGTACTTGGGCATCCTCCTCCATCTCTAGAATAACAAAGTCAACTAAGAAGACAATATGACCCACTTTGACTCTAATATTTTCAGCAATCCCCATGGGATACTGAAATGAGTGGTCGGCTAGCCTAATACTCATGCGAGTCGGGCGAAGGATTCCTAAGGCCAACTTACTCCAAACCGAATAAGGCATTAAATTGATACTAGCACCTAAATCGGCTAAAGCCTTACAAATAATGGTTCTAATAGAGCAAGTAATCAGAAAACTCCCTGGGTCTTCAAGCTTAGGCGGTATGCGGTTCTGCAAGATAGCAGAACACTCGGCATTTAGAAAAGTAGCTTTTGCCTCCTCCATCTTTCTTTTATCCGTCACAAGTTCCTTAATGAACTTGGAATAATGAGGCATCCCCTGTATCAAATCAACTAAAGGAACATTAATATGAACATTAGAAATCATTTGAACAAACTTGTTATATTGTTCCTTTAGTTTAGCCTTCCTGAACCGTTGTGGAAATGGAACTTTTGGTTTGTAAGCCTTAACCTCGGGTTCCACAACCGGTTCTGGTGGAGTGACCGGAGTCTTCACGGTCGGATTCTCCTCCATCTCAATCTCCTCCTCCACTTCTTCATCAATAGCTCCTGAATCCTGAACATCTGAAACTACAATATTAGGCATAGTAGGAGGGTCATAAGATTTACCTGAACGAGTTATGATGGCCTTGGCTTCCTCATTACGGGCTTGAGGTGGAGTGTACTTCTGCCCCACATTTTGTCCCTGATTCGGCCCCATGCTAAACTGAGGCCTAGGATTCTGTTGAGTATTACTAGGCAAAGTACCATGAGGCCTAGAAAGTGAAGCCATCCTACTCTCAAGATCCTTAAAATTGACACATTGATTCTTCATATTCATCTCAACCTTGCCATCAATCCTATCCAACCTCTCATTCAACGCCTTCGTGTCATCCCGAATCATCTTAATACTAGTGTTAGTTTCAGCCTGATTACTTACCAATTGTTTCATCATCTCCCTCAACTCGGCATTTGGATCGGCATTAGAAGAAGAAGAACCGGATCCTTGTCCTTGTTGAGTTTGATGTTGTGGCTGACTTTGAAAATTATCCCTTTGCCATCTATTTCCTGAAAAACGAGAGTTGTTAGTAGGAAAAGAAGAGTTATAAGTAGGATTACCTGAAGTGCGGTTTTGGAAACCGGTATTGCGTTGGTAGCTCCCTTGTTGTTGATTCTGGATGTAACTCACATCCTCGGGTCCCCGATTGGGACACTCATCAGAATAATGCATGTCACCACAATGGTCACATCCATCCGCTACTACCTTCACATCCCGTTCAATAGCTCCAAACCGACTCTCTTGCATAGCAAATCCCTTTTCCATTCGCTCCGATAGCGCTCTAATCTCTCCTATCATCCCCGAATCATGACTAGCCTCAACTTTCGCAACTCTACCTTGGCTAGTACCCTTCTTCAACCTTCTCTCATTCTTTAAAAATCTATCGTCATCCATATTTGCATTATCCTTAGCCATGGACTCCAAGATTTCAAAACCCTCATTTGGTGTGATCTTGTTAAAACCACCCCCAAAAGCATATCCTAACTCCCTCTTAGACTTCTTATCGAGGCCATCAAAGAAGAGCTCAACATATTGCTCCTTAGTCATATTATGGCCCGGACAATTCCTTAACATCTCCTTGAATCGGATCCATGCATCCACCACATCTTCATCTTCATCTTGGGCAAAAGACCTAATCAAGTTCTCCAACTTCCGTTGAGTTCTAAGTGAGTAGAACTCACCAATGAAAGCTTGCTTTAGTTGGTCCCAAGTTGCTATGGAGTTTTCCGGGAGATCATTAAACCAATCTAGAGCATCTCCGGTAATAGACATTGGAAATGTCTCTAGTTTAACGGCATTCATTTGGTTATTCCCATATTGGTATAACCGTGCCAACTTCTCAAATCTTTCTAAGTGCTGATATGGATCCCATTTCCTTTTCCCGTCAAACTGTTGCTCTTCAATGCTCTTCAGATGATTACCCTTAAGATTGAAATCATGACCAATGGCTGGAGGTCTTATAGGGCTACCACGGTTTGCAGGAATAGTGCGAACCCTCTCGCCATACCGTATATCATTTGGGTCCCTTTCTTCGTCTCCCATTGTTTCCTCTAACTTAACTTCAAGATTGAAAAATTCTTCCAAATAGAATCCCTCCTCGTCTGAATCAGGAGTGGGTCTAGCAATAGGTGAGAATGGTGTTGGTGTTGTGTAGTTAAACCTACGTCTTGTTGGTGTTCTCAAAGGGCTATTAAGTGGTAAACCAGAAGACCTCAAGTTCATCAACTAAAAAGTAGACCTGCAAAACACAACTAACCAAACACGTCAACTGCACCTGTGATAAGATAAGAAAAGAAAAACTAAACTATTAAAGCAAATAACTTCCTCACGCGTGAGGAAGGATCAAACCACTAAATTAACAACTAAAACGGCACACAATCCCCGGCAGCGGCGCCAAAAACTTGATGAGCTTAATCGAGTTTAAAAATTAAGACTAGAAATACCTAAAAACTCACTACTACACACTATCGGGCAGTGGACCCGATCGTATGCAATATAGTTATAAAGTAAGTCCAGGTTCGTTCACGGGGATTGGTTCGAATCAATTGTTGAGTAAAATGGTTTGGAAAAAAGGGGTATTGCTGTGATTCTCTCTTCGACAAGAACTTTGAAAGACAAAACGGATAAAGTAAAGGTAAACTCAAACAATAATAGTAAAGATCATCCACCTTGACTTCTCTAGACTTCAAACATGATTGCTTTCAATTAAGACTAAATTCATTAAGAGTTGACAAGATAATCGTGAAAGGATAAAATGCTCGCGTGGTACCACCAACCGTTATAAATTACGTTGACAAAATAATTCTTTCATTAAAATAATATTCACTATCATACCATGAACTAGTGACAATTGCTTATAGACAAACAACTCTTTTCAAATCACATATCAATTCAACTAGTACCACTAACGAAGAATTAATACACAACCAATATTATAATAATTATGTGAAAGAATTAAATCATCAAGATCTCAGAACAACGGTAATTAATAAACTCTTTGAATTAAGAACATAGCAATCACATCATTCGTCTTATTTCATCAAGGTGGATGATAAATAGTTTAGCTACTCATATTCAATTGAAAATAATAATCAATAAAAGAGACGAACATATTGTACCAATTGCTTGAAGAAGATAAATTAATAGACAAGAAAAGTAGATACGATCCAGATGGGTGCCCGTGAATCTTCAGTGGATCCGCCTAAGAAATCTTGCTTGGAAACCTGATAGAACCCTAATAGAGCAGCTCCTGGAAAGGATGAAGTTCTCAAAAACCCTTAGGAAAATTCTCCCCAAGAGTCACCCCCGATACAGAAACTTGACCAGCTATTTATATGAATAAGTCGCGTAACGCCCGTTACCCTTTGTAACGCCCGTCACAATCCATCGACACCCGTAACGGCCGTCACATATGTGACGGCCGTTACACCTTCCAGACTCCGCTTTCTTCATCTTTCACTTGGTTTCACCCGAATCCTTCTCCCGAGTCTTCCATAAATCATCAAAATCGATCAATTCATCCGCATAATCATTTTTCAACCTGAAAACACTTAACATACCTCAAAGCATCGAAAGTTGGAAATAAGACTATATAAATAACGAATAAATGGTCCTAAATTCGCGTGGGAAATGGTATAAAATATGACACATCAGCATCTTTGCTTTGTAAACTTGATTTTGGACACTTTTGATGGGACGGAGGGAGTACTAAAACAATATGACACGACTCCTGTAATATTCAGCAATCCCCATGAAAAAAAAAAAAAAAAAAAAAAAAAAAAAAAAAAAAAAAAAAAAAAAAAAAAAAAAAAAAAAAAAAAAAAAAAAAAAAAAAAAAAAAAAAAAAAAAAAAAAAAAAAAAAAAAAAAAAAAAAAAAAAAAAAAAAAAAAAAAAAAAAAAAAAAAAAAAAAAAAAAAAAAAAAAAAAAAAAAAAAAAAAAAAAAAAAAAAAAAAAAAAAAAAAAAAAAAAAAAAAAAAAAAAAAAAAAAAAAAAAAAAAAAAAAAAAAAAAAAAAAAAAAAAAAAAAAAAAAAAAAAAAAAAAAAAAAAAAAAAAAAAAAAAAAAAAAAAAAAAAAAAAAAAAAAAAAAAAAAAAAAAAAAAAAAAAAAAAAAAAAAAAAAAAAAAAAAAAAAAAAAAAAAAAAAAAAAAAAAAAAAAAAAAAAAAAAAAAAAAAAAAAAAAAAAAAAAAAAAAAAAAAAAAAAAAAAAAAAAAAAAAAAAAAAAAAAAAAAAAAAAAAAAAAAAAAAAAAAAAAAAAAAAAAAAAAAAAAAAAAAAAAAAAAAAAAAAAAAAAAAAAAAAAAAAAAAAAAAAAAAAAAAAAAAAAAAAAAAAAAAAAAAAAAAAAAAAAAAAAAAAAAAAAAAAAAAAAAAAAAAAAAAAAAAAAAAAAAAAAAAAAAAAAAAAAAAAAAAAAAAAAAAAAAAAAAAAAAAAAAAAAAAAAAAAAAAAAAAAAAAAAAAAAAAAAAAAAAAAAAAAAAAAAAAAAAAAAAAAAAAAAAAAAAAAAAAAAAAAAAAAAAAAAAAAAAAAAAAAAAAAAAAAAAAAAAAAAAAAAAAAAAAAAAAAAAAAAAAAAAAAAAAAAAAAAAAAAAAAAAAAAAAAAAAAAAAAAAAAAAAAAAAAAAAAAAAAAAAAAAAAAAAAAAAAAAAAAAAAAAAAAAAAAAAAAAAAAAAAAAAAAAAAAAAAAAAAAAAAAAAAAAAAAAAAAAAAAAAATTATCGTGAAGAATAAAAAAAAAAAAAAAAAAAAAAAAAAAAAAAAAAAAAAAAAAAAAAAAAAAAAAAAAAAAAAAAAAAAAAAAAAAAGCATACGGCCGTTAGGGACCCGTCACAGTAACTCACCAACTTCAATACATAACGGCCGTCAGCCTTCATACGCCCGTCACACTTTGACCTAGCACCCTAACGCCCGTCATATATGTGACGGCCGTTACACCTTCCAGACTCCGCTTTCTTCATCTTTCACTTGGTTTCACCCGAATCCTTCTCCCGAGTCTTCCATAAATCATCAAAATCGATCAATTCATCCGCATAATCATTTTTCAACCTGAAAACACTTAACATACCTCAAAGCATCGAAAGTTGGAAATAAGACTATATAAATAACGAATAAATGGTCCTAAATTCGCGTGGGAAATGGTATAAAATATGACACATCATCTCGTACCAATCTCGAGAATTACCAAAACTTAGTACCGATGTCAGTCCATATGGACCGGTACCAGTACCAAATACCGACTAGTCATGATTAAATCCAAAAACTATGTAATATAGATACATGGCATAACATAGATATTCTAACACTATGGCATAACCAAAAAAACCCAAAATCAAAAAGCAAGTGATCTACATTATAAGAATGGAATTGTGAAAGATTACCAAAACACATATGATTCAATTCATACCTTCCTAGGAATGAAATGTACATGCAAATATAAAGGCAGTATGTGCTATGGAGTTCATATTGTCAACATAAAGGAGTAAGTGTCCATATTTCACCATAAGACAAAAAGCTTTTATATATCACACCTAAGTATCTAACCATTCGATCAGAGGTAACATACTAGCACACCAGAAGGCCATTAACCATCAAGTTAATTGTTTTGTGGTTGATGAAAGGCATGGGAATATGTATCATTTTCATTTCCAAATGGCATCTTAATTTGTTAATTTTTCAGATCTATAGTTATTCTTGAAGTAATATGTATCATTTTCATTATTCAGCCGCTTATTAGCTGTCAGTATAGTAGTAGCAACAATAAAAACTAGTGTGAGGTGATTTCGTTGTTAAAAGGTACCCTTTCAGTAGTACACTGGCAAATAACAATGGTCCCCTAGAGCCAACAAAACGACTTTGCAAATATAACAACAACAACAACAACAACAAAAACAACAACAAAAACAACAACAACAACAACAACAACAACAACAACAACAACAACAACAACAACAACAACAACAACAACAACAACAACAACAACAACAACAACAACAACAACAACAACAACAACAACAACAACAACAACAACAACAACAACAACAACAACAACAACAACAACAACAACAACAACAACAACAACAACAACAACAACAACAACAACAACAACAACAACAACAACAACAACAACAACAACAACAACAACAACAACAACAACAACAACAACAACAACAACAACAACAACAACAACAACAACAACAACAACAACAACAACAACAACAACAACAACAACAACAACAACAACAACAACAACAACAACAACAACAACAACAACAACAACAACAACAACAACAACAACAACAACAACAACAACAACAACAACAACAACAACAACAACAACAACAACAACAACAACAACAACAACAACAACAACAACAACAACAACAACAACAACAACAACAACAACAACAACAACAACAACAACAACAACAACAACAACAACAACAACAACAACAACAACAACAACAACAACAACAACAACAACAACAACAACAACAACAACAACAACAACAACAACAACAACAACAACAACAACAACAACAACAACAACAACAACAACAACAACAACAACAACAACAACAACAACAACAACAACAACAACAACAACAACAACAACAACAACAACAACAACAACAACAACAACAACAACAACAACAACAACAACAACAACAACAACAACAACAACAACAACAACAACAACAACAACAACAACAACAACAACAACAACAACAACAACAACAACAACAACAACAACAACAACAACAACAACAACAACAACAACAACAACAACAACAACAACAACAACAACAACAACAACAACAACAACAACAACAACAACAACAACAACAACAACAACAACAACAACAACAACAACAACAACAACAACAACAACAACAACAACAACAACAACAACAACAACAACAACAACAACAACAACAACAACAACAACAACAACAACAACAACAACAACAACAACAACAACAACAACAACAACAACAACAACAACAACAACAACAACAACAACAACAACAACAACAACAACAACAACAACAACAACAACAACAACAACAACAACAACAACAACAACAACAACAACAACAACAACAACAACAACAACAACAACAACAACAACAACAACAACAACAACAACAACAACAACAACAACAACAGCAACAACAACAACAACAACAACAACAACAACAACAACAACAACAACAACAACAACAACAACAACAACAACAACAACAACAACAACAACAACAACAACAGGTAGAGAGGCTGCTTCCAGATCCACCGAAGTGGAAGGGACCTCCGGCCCGGGGTGAAAAATAGGGTTAGATCCACCGGAGTGGAAGCTTAACCGGAATCCTCTCGATCTCAAACTCTCAATCTCAACCTCTCAATCACAATCCCAGCCTCAATCTCGGATCTAGATTTGGATCTAGGGAGAATGAGCCGTTGGAGAGGAGAGAGGGCAGAGAGAAAAAGAGCGTTAGAGAGAGAAAGCTTCGGAGAAGAAGCTTTATAATGTATCTTAAACTTTAAAATTATAATCTTCCATTGTACGGTACCAAAGAAAACAAACAAAATGGCAACTGTGCACGAACTGTGTGTTCATTTTCCAAACTTTAAAACGAAAAAGACATACAATTAATACAAAAAGGGTAGGCCGGTGTACAACGTTTGGCGCAGCAAATATCCACCGTGAATAACAACCTTGATTACACGGCATTTCTCTTTATAAATCTTTAGTATTTTCACCACCTTTTCAATTCCCTCTCACAACACACTTGTATTCGATCATGACAACATCCAAAATCCCAAACACACGATTCTTCATGGAAGTTGCTCCGCCACAATTGATTGTCATTGTTAGGCGCCCTTTAATGGTTGTCCTAGCCACCATTAACGAAGACGAGAGATATGTTTAAGTTTTTTATTTTAATTTTTTTGAATAATGTCTCGGGTTCAAACCAACGTACTGAATAAGCTTGATATCCGAGGCCCGCAATTGTTTTTAGTTTCGTTCATTTTTTTGGTTAATTACCATGCTATCGCGCGCCTTTAAGTAAGTAGCACGCACGTTGAGATTTTGGTTTATTGGTGTCAACATTTTTGGTCAATTGTACTAATGACGGCTTGCTAAATGGAAATAATGAGATTTGTTTTCAAGGTCTTTTTTCTGCACGTATGGTTTTGTATATTCATTGTGTATCTATATATGTTGTTGTTGATTGGTTAATTATATATATATATATATATATATATATATATATATATATATATATATATATATATATATATATATATATATATATATATATATATATATATATATATATATATATATATATATATATATATATATATATATATATATATATATATATATATATATATATATATATATATATATATATATATATATATATATATATATATATATATATATATATATATATATATATATATATATATATATATATATATATATATATATATATATATATATATATATATATATATATATATATATATATATATATATATATATATATATATATATATATATATATATATATATATATATATATATATATATATATATATATATATATATATATATATATATATATATATATATATATATATATATATATATATATATATATATATATATATATATATATATATATATATATATATATATATATATATATATATATATATATATATATATATATATATATATATATATATATATATATATATATATATATATATATATATATATATATATATATATATATATATATATATATATATATATATATATATATATATATATATATATATATATATATATATATATATATATATATATATATATATATATATATATATATATATATATATATATATATATATATATATATATATATATATATATATATATATATATATATATATATATATATATATATATATATATATATATATATATATATATATATATATATATATATATATATATATATATATATATATATATATATATATATATATATATATATATATATATATATATATATATATATATATATATATATATATATATATATATATATATATATATATATATATATATATATATATATATATATATATATATATATATATATATATATATATATATATATATATATATATATATATATATATATATATATATATATATATATATATATATATATATATATATATATATATATATATATATATATATATATATATATATATATATATATATATATATATATATATATATATATATATATATATATATATATATATATATATATATATATATATATATATATATATATATATATATATATATATATATATATATATATATATATATATATATATATATATATATATATATATATATATATATATATATATATATATATATATATATATATATATATATATATATATATATATATATATATATATATATATATATATATATATATATATATATATATATATATATATATATATATATATATATATATATATATATATATATATATATATATATATATATATATATATATATATATATATATATATATATATATATATATATATATATATATATATATATATATATATATATATATATATATATATATATATATATATATATATATATATATATATATATATATATATATATATATATATATATATATATATATATATATATATATATATATATATATATATATATATATATATATATATATATATATATATATATATATATATATATATATATATATATATATATATATATATATATATATATATATATATATATATATATATATATATATATATATATATATATATATATATATATATATATATATATATATATATATATATATATATATATATATATATATATATATATATATATATATATATATATATATATATATATATATATATATATATATATATATATATATATATATATATATATATATATATATATATATATATATATATATATATATATATATATATATATATATATATATATATATATATATATATATATATATATATATATATATATATATATATATATATATATATATATATATATATATATATATATATATATATATATATATATATATATATATATATATATATATATATATATATATATATATATATATATATATATATATATATATATATATATATATATATATATATATATATATATATATATATATATATATATATATATATATATATATATATATATATATATATATATATATATATATATATATATATATATATATATATATATATATATATATATATATATATATATATATATATATATATATATATATATATATTTTTTGTATGTAGTAATATAATAGCCTCAAAATTATGGCTTAAGCTAGTCAACTTTAGTAAGAACAAAAAAGTTCTATCGTATCACAAAAATGCTAGGCAAAACACTTTAAGAACTTAGTTTTTATTATAATACAAGTAACACAATTTGCCAAAGGCAAACTTAAGATAATTAAGTGATTGAGATTCACTTAGATACCAAATGATACCAAATACAAGGGGTTCCAATCTAATTACTTTTTTTATGCATTTAATATCTACTTTAAATATAAATAAATATACCATATATGTATGTTTTTTTCATAATTTGATTACATATAAAGTTGTAGTAGTTGTTTATCAATTGGACAAAGGTGTGAGAGATGCTGCATGTCGCTTCAATATACAACCGTTAGATAAATGGTGTTTCAATGTTGGGCCTTAACGTTGGTAGAAGATAAATGGTGTTTCAATGTGGGCCTTAACGTTGGTAGAAGATAAATGGTGTTTCAATGTGGGCCTTAACGTTGGTAGAAGATAAATGGTGTTTCAATGTGGGCCTTAACGTTGGTAGAAGATAAATGGTGTTTCAATGTGGGCCTTAACGTTGGTAGAAGATAAATGGTGTTTCAATGTGGGCCTTAACGTTGGTAGAAGATAAATGGTGTTTCAATGTTGGGCCTTAACGTTGGTAGAAGATAAATGGTGTTTCAATGGGCTCCGATCAAGAATCTTGTTTCAACTCATCATGTTATTCGACCGACTATTTGAGAGGCTTTTAGTTTGATTTTTTTTCTTAACCACCGTTAGATACTTCAATGTAACAAATTCGGTTAATTTTTTTTTTTATATGAGGATCGAATTCACGACCTCTGTTTTCAGAAAGTCTCCGACCACTAATCTAACTCAATTGGTTTTGTCTAAATAGGTTCACATCTTTAATTAAAGTCTTTTTTTTCTTCTAGGTTTTGAGCCCATTTCAACATATTAGCAGCCCAAATCCATTAAACATGTTAGAATTAGAAACAAAACAACATGTTAGAATTTTATTACGGATTTGTACTACATATGCATATTAATTAATTGATTTACTCATTCATTGCACAGGGGTTTTTTTACGAACGATCTATTCCATTCTCTCTCTTCTTCACTTGCCCCCGCCAGCAGCAATTGAGGGATGTAGTTTAAAATTTTTACTGTATTACCTTATATATTTATTTATCAATGAATGATAATGCATTGATTGATTAATATGGTTGTTGAAGAGTGATGATAGGGGATATAGTGGCGGGTCTAGAATTTTATGAGGTTGGGGACCTATAAAAGTTAACCATGAAAGCACATAGAAGTTCGGAGGCCTAATAGACCGGTGAAACTTAAATTGTAATAAAAATTAAATACATTTCCATTAATGAAACTAGGTTTGAAGATCATTTAAGGAAAGTATATATAACAATAAGTCTATCGATGATCGCCGTTCTATGTATACCTTTGAAGATTGTTTAAGAAAAAAAAAAAGAAAGTAATCAATATCATGGGTGTTGATGAAGATAAATATACATCATCATCGTGTTGTTATTATGATAAAATAAATATGAAAAAATTTTGCACACACAAATAATATAAAAAAGTTGTTTGATCCGAAAAAGAAACAAGGTGTTTACTTTGTTGGAAAAAAAAATGAGAAAATGCAATCTGATGAAGAAATAACTTGTTTTGGAACAAATTAATATTGTCACACCCCGTTGTAGCGGAAATACAGGGTTAACAAGTAATTGCGTACTAATCAGAAGGTAAATAGAGATTACATCCATTAATCCAAATACAAGTTTATTACAAGTATAATCGTTCAGATGTGGATCCCAATACACGGATACAAACTATCCTCAATTGGAAATGGGCCCACTTAAATACAATAACAACATCTGGACAGCTAAGTACAATTAGGACTAATAATACGATAGTCCTCAGAAGTCTGACGCTAATTGTACGTCCAAGTTCAAAAGATGGCTTCTAAAATGCCATGCACGCTTCTAATACTTACTGTCGGTTCCCTGAAAAGCATGAAATTTGAGAGGATCAACTATCGAAATAGTTGGTGAGCTTACAGTGTGTTTGACCAAAAGTTTAGTCGTCATTGATACAACACAATGACCTGTAGTTATAAATGACCAGACAGTTAGAATACTACATCTAACAATACTTTTATTACCAGATAGTCAGAATACAACATCTGACAATTTAACCAAGACAGTCAGAATACAACATCTGACAATTTAACCAAGACAGTCAGAATACAACATCCGACAATTTAACCAAGACAGTCAGAATACAACATCCGACAATTTAACCAAGACAGTCAGAATACAACATCTGACAATTTAACCAAGACAGTCAGAATACAACATCCGACAATTTAACCAAGACAGTCAGAATACAACATCCGACAATTTAACCAAGACAGTCAGAATACAACATCCGACAATTTAACCAAGACAGTCAGAATACAACATCTGACAATTTAACCAAGACAGTCAGAATACAACATCTGACAATTTAACCAAGACAGTCAGAATACAACATCCGACAATTTAACCAAGACAGTCAGAATACAACATCTGACAATTTAACCAAGACAGTCAGAATACAACATCTGACAATTTAACCAAGACAGTCAGAATACAACATCCGACAATTTAACCAAGACAGTCAGAATACAACATCCGACAATTTAACCAAGACAGTCAGAATACAACATCCGACAATTTAACCAAGACAGTCAGAATACAACATCTGACAATTTAACCAAGACAGTCAGAATACAACATCTGACAATTTAACCAAGACAGTCAGAATACAACATCCGACAATTTAACCAAGACAGTCAGAATACAACATCTGACAATTTAACCAAGACAGTCAGAATACAACATCCGACAATTTAACCAAGACAGTCAGAATACAACATCTGACAATTTAACCAAGACAGTCAGAATACAACATCTGACAATTTAACCAAGACAGTCAGAATACAACATCCGACAATTTAACCAAGACAGTCAGAATACAACATCTGACAATTTAACCAAGACAGTCAGAATACAACATCTGACAATTTAACCAAGACAGTCAGAATACAACATCCGACAATTTAACCAAGACAGTCAGAATACAACATCTGACAATTTAACCAAGACAGTCAGAATACAACATCCGACAATTTAACCAAGACAGTCAGAATACAACATCCGACAATTTAACCAAGACAGTCAGAATACAACATCTGACAATTTAACCAAGACAGTCAGAATACAACATCTGACAATTTAACCAAGACAGTCAGAATACAACATCTGACAATTTAACCAAGACAGTCAGAATACAACATCTGACAATTTAACCAAGACAGTCAGAATACAACATCCGACAATTTAACCAAGACAGTCAGAATACAACATCTGACAATTTAACCAAGACAGTCAGAATACAACATCTGACAATTTAACCAAGACAGTCAGAATACAACATCCGACAATTTAACCAAGACAGTCAGAATACAACATCTGACAATTTAACCAAGACAGTCAGAATACAACATCCGACAATTTAACCAAGACAGTCAGAATACAACATCCGACAATTTAACCAAGACAGTCAGAATACAACATCCGACAATTTAACCAAGACAGTCAGAATACAACATCCGACAATTTAACCAAGACAGTCAGAATACAACATCTGACAATTTAACCAAGACAGTCAGAATACAACATCCGACAATTTAACCAAGACAGTCAGAATACAACATCTGACAATTTAACCAAGACAGTCAGAATACAACATCTGACAATTTAACCAAGACAGTCAGAATACAACATCCGACAATTTAACCAAGACAGTCAGAATACAACATCCGACAATTTAACCAAGACAGTCAGAATACAACATCCGACAATTTAACCAAGACAGTCAGAATACAACATCTGACAATTTAACCAAGACAGTCAGAATACAACATCCGACAATTTAACCAAGACAGTCAGAATACAACATCTGACAATTTAACCAAGACAGTCAGAATACAACATCCGACAATTTAACCAAGACAGTCAGAATACAACATCCGACAATTTAACCAAGACAGTCAGAATACAACATCCGACAATTTAACCAAGACAGTCAGAATACAACATCTGACAATTTAACCAAGACAGTCAGAATACAACATCCGACAATTTAACCAAGACAGTCAGAATACAACATCCGACAATTTAACCAAGACAGTCAGAATACAACATCTGACAATTTAACCAAGACAGTCAGAATACAACATCTGACAATTTAACCAAGACAGTCAGAATACAACATCTGACAATTTAACCAAGACAGTCAGAATACAACATCCGACAATTTAACCAAGACAGTCAGAATACAACATCCGACAATTTAACCAAGACAGTCAGAATACAACATCTGACAATTTAACCAAGACAGTCAGAATACAACATCCGACAATTTAACCAAGACAGTCAGAATACAACATCTGACAATTTAACCAAGACAGTCAGAATACAACATCTGACAATTTAACCAAGACAGTCAGAATACAACATCCGACAATTTAACCAAGACAGTCAGAATACAACATCTGACAATTTAACCAAGACAGTCAGAATACAACATCTGACAATTTAACCAAGACAGTCAGAATACAACATCTGACAATTTAACCAAGACAGTCAGAATACAACATCTGACAATTTAACCAAGACAGTCAGAATACAACATCCGACAATTTAACCAAGACAGTCAGAATACAACATCTGACAATTTAACCAAGACAGTCAGAATACAACATCTGACAATTTAACCAAGACAGTCAGAATACAACATCTGACAATTTAACCAAGACAGTCAGAATACAACATCTGACAATTTAACCAAGACAGTCAGAATACAACATCTGACAATTTAACCAAGACAGTCAGAATACAACATCTGACAATTTAACCAAGACAGTCAGAATACAACATCTGACAATTTAACCAAGACAGTCAGAATACAACATCTGACAATTTAACCAGGGACCAGTACAATGGCACTGCGCCGCAGTGAGGAAGGGCTGTGCCCACTGCGCCGCAGTGGCCACCTCCTGCAGCCTGCACCTGCAGCTCCAAGTGCAGAAAACCAAACCCAAAACACTCCAATTCGACCCAAATCAAATCAAAACGACTCGTAAGAGTTTGTAACTCAATTTGAAGCCTAACCAAACATCATTAACCATAAATACACATAACCCAACCCATAATTTCATCCATAACATCATCGAATCTTCCGAAACGATCAAATCAAACCAAAACCCTATTTAAACCCTAATTCCATTTTTAAGTCGTTTTAGGCCATGTAGAAACTCGAAATGACTAGAAAAGAGTAAGTAAACATAAATAGACGTAAAAGGGATGATTTAGACTTACCAAAAATTGATGTTCTTGAAGATAATTGAAGATGGTGATGATGATGTTTGATAATGATAATAAACCCTTAAAATCTCCAAATGATTTCTTCCCTTGCAAGACCAATTTAGAATAAGAAGATAGAAGAGATTGAGAGATTTTGAGTGATGTATCTGTGTTGTGTGGTGTGTGTGTGTTGTGTGTGGTGTTGGTCGATCAAAAGAAATAAGGAGGGAAAGGGGTGGGGTGTTTGTTTCCCTGCCTCAAAAACATTTCAGCCCATGTGGCCTCATTTGTGGTATTTTAAATACCCTTAATTTGGTAAAATGCTTACGATTAAATACCGTTTGACCAAAAGGCTATAATTTAAGTAAAGGTATTTTCCCTCGTCTCATTTTAGTTAAGACAAGTAAATAAAATTAAATAAACTAAACTTTAGAAATATTAAGTTTAGACAGTCTAATACTGTGCAAAATTCATAACCTTTAAATATCTCATTTAAAGTTATTTTAAGACTCGGCATTCCGTCTAAATAGCTAATAGTCTACGTCATAAGGATACGTCTAATTGAACCATATCAAATGTTCAATTAACTAATAATTTCTACGTCATAATCTCTAAATTAGACGAAATTATAATAATGATCGAGATTAGGACTAACCCGTTGTTAATAAATTACGAGTTGTCACAGCATCCCCGACTTCTAAGGATTTCGTCCCGAAATCAAGTCTTGCTTAGTAAAAAGATGAGGATACTTATCCCTCATATAGTCCTCACGTTCCCAAGTCAAGTCTGGTCCGTGTTTTGAGTTCCAACGAACTTTGACCAACTTGATACGACTTCGCCTAAGCTGTTTGAGCTGTTGGTCTAAAATTTCAACAGGCTCCTCTACAAATTGAAGAGAGTCATTCACTTGCAACTCTTCCACAGGTACAACCAACGTTTCATCAGTTAAACATTTCTTTAGATTCGATATATGAAATGTGGGATGAACATGTTCAAGCTCCCGGGGTAAATCGAGCTTATAAGCCACGGAACCAATCCTTTGAACAATTTCGAATGGTCCGATATAACGAGGACTAAGTTTTCCTCTCACGCCAAAGCGTGCAGTGCCCTTCCAAGGTGACACTTTCAACATAACTTTATCACCCACTTGAAACTCAAAGGGTTTCCTTCTACGATCTGCATAGCTCTTCTGGCGATCCTGAGCCGCCTTCAGCCGTGCCCTAATTTCAACAATCTGGTCAGTAGTCTTCTGAACCAGTCCATACTTGTACAAACGACGCTCACCAGCATCAAGCCAACAAACAGGCGATCTACATTTCCGCCCATACAAAGCTTCAAAAGGCGCACACCTTATGCTTGTGTGATAGCTGTTATTATATGAAAATTCAGCTAACGGCAAAAAGGTATCCCAGCTACCTTTGAAATCGATAACACATGCCCGAAGCATGTCTTCTAACGTCTGAATGGTACGCTCACTTTGCCCGTCCGTCTGTGGATGGTAAGCCGTACTCAATTTCAACTGAGTGCCCAAAGCGTCTTGAAAATATCTCCATGATTTAGAAGTAAAACGACCATCACGATCCGAGATAATAGACACAGGAACACCATGAAGTGACACGATCTTCTCAATATATAATTGAGACAACTTCTTTATTTTCCAATTCTCCCTTATGGGGATGAAGTGTGCAGACTTCGTCAATCGGTCAACAATGACCCAAATAGTATCGTAACCCTTCAAGGTTCGAGGCAACTTCGTAATGAAGTCCATAGTAATCTGTTCCCATTTCCAGTCAGGAATTTGGGGTTGCTGGAGCAGCCCAGAAGGCTTTTGGTGCTCTGCCTTAACCATTGAACAATTTAAACACTTTGAAACATACGTGGCGATATCTCTTTTCATACCAGGCCACCAATAAAAATCCTTTAATCCATGGTACATTTTGTCAGCACCAGGATGGATTGAATACTTAGATCGATGACTCTCGTTCATCAAGAGTTCTCTAAGTCCATTATACTTGGGAATCCACACCCTGCCCTTGACATGTCGGATCCCATCGCCGTCCAATTCAAATAACCGTTCGGCATTCCACAATGCTTCCTTCTCGATACGCCCTGGTTGTAAGGCCTCATTCTGATCATCTAAAACTCTATCCCTTAATGACGAGCCAAGGTAAGAACTTGCTCTTGTTATGACAGATAGTGAAATTCTATCTTTTCGACTTAGCGCGTCAGCAACCACATTTGCTTTACCGGGATGATATTTGAGTTCACAATCATAATCACTGAGTAATTCTACCCACCGCCTTTGTCTCATATTCAGCATTTTCTGATCGAAGATGTGCTGAAGACTTTTGTGATCTGTGAATACTGTACACTTTGTACCATACAAGTAGTGCCTCCAAATCTTTAAGGCAAAAACAACCGCTCCGAGTTCAAGATCATGGGTTGTGTAATTCTTTTCGTGGGTTTTGAGTTGTCTGGAAGCGTAAGCAATGACCTTACCCTCCTGCATAAGTACACATCCCATTCCCTGATGTGATGCGTCACAGTATACCACGAAATTTTCAATTCCATTCGGTAACGCTAAAATAGGAGCATTACATAGCTTGTCTTTCAACGTTTGAAATGCTTCTTCCTGGGCATCTTGCCAAATAAATTCCTTGGCCTTTTGAGTTAACAACGTCAAAGGTTGAGCAACCTTTGAGAAGTTCTCAATAAATCTCCTATAATATCCAGCCAATCCAAGAAACTGGCGGATTTCTGTCGGAGTCTTAGGGGCTTCCCACTTCTTTATTGCTTCGATCTTAGATGGATCTACGTGGATCCCATCCGCATTCACTACATGACCCAAGAAGTGTACTTCCCTAATCCAGAATTCACATTTTGAGAATTTTGCGTACAACTTTTGATCTTTGAGCAGTTGCAGAATGGTTTTCAGATGACCTTCATGTTCGTCTTTATTCCTTGAGTATATCAGTATGTCGTCAATGAATACAATGACAAACTTGTCAAGATACGGCCGACACACTCGATTCATTAAGTCCATAAACACAGCAGGTGCATTGGTTAAGCCAAACGGCATAACCAAAAACTCATAATGTCCGTAACGAGTTCTGAAGGCCGTTTTAGGAATGTCCGTCTCTCTGACTCTGAGTTGATGATACCCAGATCTGAGATCAATCTTGGAAAAGTGTGATGCACCTTCCAATTGGTCAAACAAGTCATCAATACGAGGTAAAGGGTACCTGTTCTTGACAGTCAACTTGTTCAGTTCTCTGTAATCAATACACATACGCATAGAGCCGTCTTTCTTCTTCACAAATAGGATCGGAGCTCCCCAAGGTGATGAACTTGGACGAATTAGTCCTTTAGCTAACAACTCTTGAAGTTGTTCGGACAATTCTTGCATTTCTGATGGCGCAAGACGATAGGGTGCCTTGGCCACGGGTGCAGCTCCAGGGACCAAATCTATTCCAAACTCGACTGGCCTGTGAGGTGGAAGTCCCATCAAATCTTCAGGAAACACCTCTGGAAAATCCCTAACTACTGGAATATCTTTCATGTCTTTATCCTTTGGTTTTCTTTCTACTACTAATGCTAAGAAAGCAGGGTGTTCTTTTTGTAAATACTTATTTGCTTTTATCGCCGATACTAAGATCAATTTCTTTCCCGATTTGTCTCCTTGCACTACTAGGGTTTCGCCTTTCGGTAGGGGTATTCTAACAATCTTTTCATAACAACTTATATTAGCTCTAACTTTAGATAACCAGTCCATACCAATGATCACATCAAAACTACTTAGTTCTATAGGAATTAGGTCAATTTTAAAAGTCTTACCGGCTAATACCAAACTGCAATCTACTAAATGATCTCTAGCAATATACTTTTGACCGTTTGCATATTCGACAACATAAGTGTCTTTCATAGGGATAGCTACTATACCAAATCGAGACTTAAATTCTAAGGATATGAAACTTTTATCAGCACTAGAGTCGAATAATACAAAAACATAATGATTATTGAGTATGAATGTACCTATCACAACGTTGGGATCTCGTCGTGCATCAGCAGCATCCAAAGCAAAAACTCGGCCTCTACCTTGGCCTCCTTGATTCCTGGCTTGATTGTTCCCCGCATTGTTCCTCACTGGAACTATAACATTATTGTTCGGGGCTTGATTAAGTCGTGGACACGCGGGTCGCATATGATTCTCGCTTCCACACTCGTAGCACTGATTTGGTATCTTTTCCCTACAGAACTTTGCCTGATGTCCCGTTCTTTTACAACGGTGGCAAGTAGGACAATTTCCCAAGTGATGGAGACCACACTTGTTGCATCTTGTGTCTGCGCCGGGGTACCTCTTGATATCTTGTGGGACTACTGCAAAGTTTCTGGCAGCTTTAAACCTCTTGCTGTTCCCACCGTTTCCAAATCCACTACCGGAGGCCTGATCAGTCCTCCTCTTGATTACTTCAGTTCCAACAGAAGAACCAGTGGTTCTCTTCAAATCTATCACCATCCGATTGGTTGCACTAACTGCTGCTTGAAGAGTCAAGGGGTTAAAAGCGGCTACCAACCTTCGGATGTCAGGTGACAATCCATAGCAGTATCTTTCAATTAACTTCTCCTCCGTATCCACCATACGAGGAACTAGTCTTGTCAGCTCATGAAAACGAGTAGTGTATTTCTCGTTGTCTAGCCCGACCATATTATGATTCCAAAATTCGCCTTCCATTTTCTGTACTTCCTCCCTAGGACAGTACTTTTCCATCAACATTCTTTTAAAATCAAACCAAGGTATCCTATTAGCTTGGTCTCGACCTCGGGTCCTAACCTGCTCGTTCCACCATGATAGAGCGTGCTTTTGAAGTTGAGTGGAAGCATATTCCACTTTGTGCTCTTCGGCACAATGACTAATATGAAGCACCGCCTCTATGCTTTCTAGCCAGTTGATTAGACCTACCGGACCCTCGGTACCATGAAATTCTTTTGGTTTACAATAGGTGAAGGTCTTATAGTCACCCACTCGAAGTTGAGCTCGAGGAACAACTTGTTCAGCAGTAGGTTCAACGTTGTTACTATTATCAGTATGATGATTATTATTGGCGTTCATGCTTGCCGTGATCTGAGCAACTAAAGTAGGCATGGCGGCCAACAGTTGTTGTGTCACAAATGCTGCCATGTTATTTTCCCCACCGGTATTTGGGGTAGGTCCAGGGCCAGTATTCACCTGGACAGTAGCAGCTTCCTGTCTTTGCTGAATCACAGGTCCTTCCTGTTCAGCTTCAGTATTCAAAGGAGTTGATCGAGTAACTCTCCTTGGAGCAGCTTTCTTAACTGGAGCCTTTTTCGGGATCTTACTTTTCGTCTTGGGAGCCATCTATCCTTGATATGAACAAGATGAAATTTAGAGGTTTTCTCATAAGAATAACACAGAATGTAGCTTTTCAAGACATAAGAGGGCATTAAACACATGTCGCAAATTATCGACTTACTTGAACTCATTAACTAAACAAGACAAGAAATATAGTTCACTACATTTCTAGAATTGAAATGAGCGGTAATGTAGCCTGAACAAGTATTCATTTTTTTTTTTTTTTTTTTTTTTTTTTTTTTTTTTTTTTTTTTTTTTTTTTTTTTTTTTTTTTTTTTTTTTTTTTTTTTTTTTTTTTTTTTTTTTTTTTTTTTTTTTTTTTTTTTTTTTTTTTTTTTTTTTTTTTTTTTTTTTTTTTTTTTTTTTTTTTTTTTTTTTTTTTTTTTTTTTTTTTTTTTTTTTTTTTTTTTTTTTTTTTTTTTTTTTTTTTTTTTTTTTTTTTTTTTTTTTTTTTTTTTTTTTTTTTTTTTTTTTTTTTTTTTTTTTTTTTTTTTTTTTTTTTTTTTTTTTTTTTTTTTTTTTTTTTTTTTTTTTTTTTTTTTTTTTTTTTTTTTTTTTTTTTTTTTTTTTTTTTTTTTTTTTTTTTTTTTTTTTTTTTTTTTTTTTTTTTTTTTTTTTTTTTTTTTTTTTTTTTTTTTTTTTTTTTTTTTTTTTTTTTTTTTTTTTTTTTTTTTTTTTTTTTTTTTTTTTTTTTTTTTTTTTTTTTTTTTTTTTTTTTTTTTTTTTTTTTTTTTTTTTTTTTTTTTTTTTTTTTTTTTTTTTTTTTTTTTTTTTTTTTTTTTTTTTTTTTTTTTTTTTTTTTTTTTTTTTTTTTTTTTTTTTTTTTTTTTTTTTTTTTTTTTTTTTTTTTTTTTTTTTTTTTTTTTTTTTTTTTTTTTTTTTTTTTTTTTTTTTTTTTTTTTTTTTTTTTTTTTTTTTTTTTTTTTTTTTTTTTTTTTTTTTTTTTTTTTTTTTTTTTTTTTTTTTTTTTTTTTTTTTTTTTTTTTTTTTTTTTTTTTTTTTTTTTTTTTTTTTTTTTTTTTTTTTTTTTTTTTTTTTTTTTTTTTTTTTTTTTTTTTTTTTTTTTTTTTTTTTTTTTTTTTTTTTTTTTTTTTTTTTTTTTTTTTTTTTTTTTTTTTTTTTTTTTTTTTTTTTTTTTTTTTTTTTTTTTTTTTTTTTTTTTTTTTTTTTTTTTTTTTTTTTTTTTTTTTTTTTTTTTTTTTTTTTTTTTTTTTTTTTTTTTTTTTTTTTTTTTTTTTTTTTTTTTTTTTTTTTTTTTTTTTTTTTTTTTTTTTTTTTTTTTTTTTTTTTTTTTTTTTTTTTTTTTTTTTTTTTTTTTTTTTTTTTTTTTTTTTTTTTTTTTTTTTTTTTTTTTTTTTTTTTTTTTTTTTTTTTTTTTTTTTTTTTTTTTTTTTTTTTTTTTTTTTTTTTTTTTTTTTTTTTTTTTTTTTTTTTTTTTTTTTTTTTTTTTTTTTTTTTTTTTTTTTTTTTTTTTTTTTTTTTTTTTTTTTTTTTTTTTTTTTTTTTTTTTTTTTTTTTTTTTTTTTTTTTTTTTTTTTTTTTTTTTTTTTTTTTTTTTTTTTTTTTTTTTTTTTTTTTTTTTTTTTTTTTTTTTTTTTTTTTTTTTTTTTTTTTTTTTTTTTTTTTTTTTTTTTTTTTTTTTTTTTTTTTTTTTTTTTTTTTTTTTTTTTTTTTTTTTTTTTTTTTTTTTTTTTTTTTTTTTTTTTTTTTTTTTTTTTTTTTTTTTTTTTTTTTTTTTTTTTTTTTTTTTTTTTTTTTTTTTTTTTTTTTTTTTTTTTTTTTTTTTTTTTTTTTTTTTTTTTTTTTTTTTTTTTTTTTTTTTTTTTTTTTTTTTTTTTTTTTTTTTTTTTTTTTTTTTTTTTTTTTTTTTTTTTTTTTTTTTTTTTTTTTTTTTTTTTTTTTTTTTTTTTTTTTTTTTTTTTTTTTTTTTTTTTTTTTTTTTTTTTTTTTTTTTTTTTTTTTTTTTTTTTTTTTTTTTTTTTTTTTTTTTTTTTTTTTTTTTTTTTTTTTTTTTTTTTTTTTTTTTTTTTTTTTTTTTTTTTTTTTTTTTTTTTTTTTTTTTTTTTTTTTTTTTTTTTTTTTTTTTTTTTTTTTTTTTTTTTTTTTTTTTTTTTTTTTTTTTTTTTTTTTTTTTTTTTTTTTTTTTTTTTTTTTTTTTTTTTTTTTTTTTTTTTTTTTTTTTTTTTTTTTTTTTTTTTTTTTTTTTTTTTTTTTTTTTTTTTTTTTTTTTTTTTTTTTTTTTTTTTTTTTTTTTTTTTTTTTTTTTTTTTTTTTTTTTTTTTTTTTTTTTTTTTTTTTTTTTTTTTTTTTTTTTTTTTTTTTTTTTTTTTTTTTTTTTTTTTTTTTTTTTTTTTTTTTTTTTTTTTTTTTTTTTTTTTTTTTTTTTTTTTTTTTTTTTTTTTTTTTTTTTTTTTTTTTTTTTTTTTTTTTTTTTTTTTTTTTTTTTTTTTTTTTTTTTTTTTTTTCCTTGGAGCAGCTTTCTTAACTTTTTTCGGGATCTTACTTTTCGTCTTGGGAGCCATCTATCCTTGATATGAACAAGATGAAATTTAGAGGTTTTCTCATAAGAATAACACAGAATGTAGCTTTTCAAGACATAAGAGGGCATTAAACACATGTCGCAAATTATCGACTTACTTGAACTCATTAACTAAACAAGACAAGAAATATAGTTCACTACATTTCTAGAATTGAAATGAGCGGTAATGTAGCCTGAACAAGTAGGTAAGCCAAAGAACGATCATATTTCACTTATACTTAAAACTTTTTACATAGTCTGACTTGTACATTTCCAAAATCTTGTGGGAAAACTACATCCACAACCCAAATCATGTGGGAACAACATCCACGATGATACATTACACAGTCAGAACAATACTATCCGAAATACGTGGGAAATACATCCACCAAAAAGATTACAACTCAAATACAGAAGTATGAGTTGTCAAATGTTCTAAGGCTTACAATACGTTACCACTACAACTACTGATTACATCCTGAAAAGAACTACCACAAGCAACGCCACCACCAAGACCACCACGACTGACAGTATCCAGATCATCCTCCCAATAGCTTCCTTCCCTTCCCTAGCTACAGTCATAGCCTCAGCCGCCTGATGATAAGCTTCAGTCAACGCCTGAGCTTGATCCTCTATTTTCTCTCTAGTGCAGATGAGGGAATTGTTCATCCTTGACAATTGTCGGCGATAATATTCTGACCTATCAGCTGCAGATGCAACTGGCATAACGGCACTTGGATTGTAGACAGGCACTCTGGAGGGACCCGCAGCATACGGATCTCCCTGAAAGAATGAAAGACCAAGTCCACAGTTGCCCTGAACTGGTGCAGAAGGACCAGGAGCATAAGGGTCTCTAGGAGCATAAGGTATACGAGCTCCCTCGGAAATCTTCCTCTGATATGGAGATACCGGTGTTACAGATGATTGAACATGGATAGACACATGTTCACCTCCAGATTCGCTGGATGAAGATATCAAATTGATGGGGCGAGATTCATTACCCGATTCCTCCATTGGTTCCTCTTCATATGAGTCAGGAACACAAGGAATGGAGTTTGGCACAACTGGAACTGGAGGTGTACTAGGTACAACAGCATTAGAGCTAACTCCATCCGACATGACTATTCTGAAAGGATAGTCAAAGAATCCATATAAGTCTGATGGATAAGACAATTCGAATCAATTGAATAAGACAGTACGCAACAAGAGTTTCAAAGAGATCCTTGTCTAGATTATACACATTCAATTTGGGTTTCTATTAGCAACATATCTCCAATGCTTATATATAGGGTCACCCGCAGCCTTCCCACCACATTTTCAATATGTTGTTAATATAATCCAAACTATCACGTATATAAACCTTATGTATACACATACGAGTTGAGTTTCTATTCCTAACATACCTTCAATGCTTATGTATAGGGTCACCCGCAGCCTTCCCACCACATTTACAGTATGTTGTGAATATAATTTAACTAACACGTATATACACAATTTAAGATATTTATTTCGAGCCTTATACTATTTTACATAATCGGGACGTAGTTGATCGGGTTAGGTCTAATTATTGACAAATAGTATAACTCTCGAGATAACTATCCTAAACCTTAAAGACTTAGATTTCTTATTTGAAGCGACCATGGCTATAGATTGAGTAATTCACGAGGAATAACTCCGTATTCACTATAACCTTGTCTCTGATACCAATTTTTGTCACACCCCGTTGTAGCGGAAATACAGGGTTAACAAGTAATTGCGTACTAATCAGAAGGTAAATAGAGATTACATCCATTAATCCAAATACAAGTTTATTACAAGTATAATCGTTCAGATGTGGATCCCAATACACGGATACAAACTATCCTCAATTGGAAATGGGCCCACTTAAATACAATAACAACATCTGGACAGCTAAGTACAATTAGGACTAATAATACGATAGTCCTCAGAAGTCTGACGCTAATTGTACGTCCAAGTTCAAAAGATGGCTTCTAAAATGCCATGCACGCTTCCAATACTTACTGTCGGTTCCCTGAAAAGCATGAAATTTGAGAGGATCAACTATCGAAATAGTTGGTGAGCTTACAGTGTGTTTGACCAAAAGTTTAGTCGTCATTGATACAACACAATGACCTGTAGTTATAAATGACCAGACAGTTAGAATACTACATCTAACAATACTTTTATTACCAGATAGTCAGAATACCACATCTGACAGCATATGACAGTCAGAATACAACATCCGACAGTATCAGCCAATATGCCTCGCACAGGTTTCCGTTCTAAATGGGTGCGGACCTTAGCCAAGACAGTCAGAATACAACATCCGACAATTTAACCAAGACAGTCAGAATACAACATCTGACAATTTAACCAAGACAGTCAGAATACAACATCCGACAATTTAACCAAGACAGTCAGAATACAACATCTGACAATTTAACCAAGACAGTCAGAATACAACATCTGACAATTTAACCAAGACAGTCAGAATACAACATCCGACAATTTAACCAAGACAGTCAGAATACAACATCTGACAATTTAACCAATAGGGGGAAACATTTTAGTTTGTCAAACACAAAGAAACATCTTAATCAGCCATCACACGGCAATTCAACGTCATTTTACCCAACATTTAATAAATGACACGTATACACATTTTCGACAGCCGTCAACATGGCAAATTTAAGTCAAATGATCTAAGTATCCAAATCACGTGGCATACTCACAAAACAATCATTTATTTAACAAATAGTGTATACAACAGTACATGCTTTTCAGGCCCAAAGTAAAAGGAAAAGGGCGCCATAAACTCACCTTAGCGATCTAAGTGCTAAAAGGTATAATGTAGCTCGAGAAGATCCACAGTCAATTCTCCTGGTTATCCAAAACCTATGATATCATTACCAAAATGAGGATCAAATCCCTTGACGACGGGTATCCTACGTACAACTACTTAGCTATAGACCCTAGAATGCCATAACCGAGAATGTGTTTCAAACTTTCATTTTACCAACCAAAAGTAAATAACTTATTTGGACTTTCGGATTAAAAGTTATTAATGTTTAAAAATCAACGCGCATAATTTCACAGAAGGTATCCACTGCGCCGCAGTGAGCCAGAACCATGCTCACTGCGCCGCAGTGGGCTAAATCGAACCAGGGACCAGTACAATGGCACTGCGCCGCAGTGAGGAAGGGCTGTGCCCACTGCGCCGCAGTGGCCACCTCCTGCAGCCTGCACCTGCAGCTCCAAGTGCAGAAAACCAAACCCAAAACACTCCAATTCGACCCAAATCAAATCAAAACGACTCGTAAGAGTTTGTAACTCAATTTGAAGCCTAACCAAACATCATTAACCATAAATACACATAACCCAACCCATAATTTCATCCATAACATCATCGAATCTTCCGAAACGATCAAATCAAACCAAAACCCTATTTAAACCCTAATTCCATTTTTAAGTCGTTTTAGGCCATGTAGAAACTCGAAATGACTAGAAAAGAGTAAGTAAACATAAATAGACGTAAAAGGGATGATTTAGACTTACCAAAAATTGATGTTCTTGAAGATAATTGAAGATGGTGATGATGATGTTTGATAATGATAATAAACCCTTAAAATCTCCAAATGATTTCTTCCCTTGCAAGACCAATTTAGAATAAGAAGATAGAAGAGATTGAGAGATTTTGAGTGATGTATCTGTGTTGTGTGGTGTGTGTGTGTTGTGTGTGGTGTTGGTCGATCAAAAGAAATAAGGAGGGAAAGGGGTGGGGTGTTTGTTTCCCTGCCTCAAAAACATTTCAGCCCATGTGGCCTCATTTGTGGTATTTTAAATACCCTTAATTTGGTAAAATGCTTACGATTAAATACCGTTTGACCAAAAGGCTATAATTTAAGTAAAGGTATTTTCCCTCGTCTCATTTTAGTTAAGACAAGTAAATAAAATTAAATAAACTAAACTTTAGAAATATTAAGTTTAGACAGTTTAATACTGTGCAAAATTCATAACCTTTAAATATCTCATTTAAAGTTATTTTAAGACTCGGCATTCCGTCTAAATAGCTAATAGTCTATGTCATAAGGATACGTCTAATTGAACCATATCAAATGTTCAATTAACTAATAATTTTTACGTCATAATCTCTAAATTAGACGAAATTATAATAATGATCGAGATTAGGACTAACCCGTTGTTAATAAATTACGAGTTGTCACAAATATATCTTGTAATTACCCCTTAATTCCATTATCTCTAAAGACTCTATTTTTTATTTTTTTTTAGAACAGCGAAGGGCCGGACCACGGGTATCCGGACTGAATACCGTGGGCCTACCCGATCCCCTCCCCCCGCCCGATCCACCCGGTAAATTCAACTCGCTCGCCAAGAATATTGGCTAGTAACAACGCTCGAGATGAGATTCGAACGTGTGACCCGTGCTACACTTTTTAACACTCTCTCATAAAAATGTCCCTATGCGAAATGACCATTCTACCCTTAATGAATTAATTAATTCTTTTCTTTTATTTATTAATTTAAACATCTTCACTTAAAATACCTATAATACCTTTAATGAAACAATTTACAACACCACACCGCCGATACCACCACCACCGACGCATTGCGCGGGTAAAATGCTAGTTAAAAACATGATTAACTAATGCCACAAAGTTACCGTTTGTTATTAATCATCAGATGTATATGCCATCACCTAGCTTGACTTGCGTTTGACAATTGACACTAGTCGGCCACCCTATTCATCGTTAGAAAGATTTTCAAAGTTCAATATAATTATAAAATGTGGAGAACCTAAAAGATTAAAAACTTTTTTAGTGAAATATAAATTAATTAATTGAAAGATTTTTCCGCAGATTATCCAAAAAAGAGAGTCAAACATTATATTTTGACGGTTTTAACAGTACATCATGATGGTTTTGTAAACTTTTCTCTAATATATGAGGATATCAACTTGAGTGTTGTCGAAGACTTTTTTTGAAGTGTTGTCGAAATTGAACTTGAGTCATACTAGGATCCGGGAACAAGGTTATGACGGAGCCTGTAACATGAGTGGTGTTTTTAATGGCTTGAAACCCTTGATTTTGAGGGAAACTCAATCTGCATATTAGTTCATTGTTTTGCTCACAAGTTACAGTTTACTTTGGTTTTTGTTGCAAATAATCACATTAAAATCAATGATTTATTTGATGTAGTTTCTAAGCTGCCAATCGTCATTGGGGCTTATTATAAGTGACGAGACAAATTAAGAGAAAAACATGCAACTCAAGTTGTGGCATCATTGGCTGAAGGTTTGTTTTAATCTAAAGTAGTTTCTGTTAAGTGTTAACCAAATTTTATTAGATTTATATTAATGTATTTCTATGGTAATTTTGGTGACATTGAAAGTGATAAAGGTCAAAATCAAGAAATTGGTATCAAACGACCATGTGATACTCGATGAGTTCTCATTTTGCTTCATTGTTAAAAATCAATATCATATATTCTTCAATGTATTGAGTGACTTAAAAAAAGATAGTAGTAATGATCAAGATCATAGAGGTGAAACAAATCGTGTCTTAAGGTCATTAAAATCGTTTTATTTTGTTTTTTCTCTACACTTGATGATTGATATATTGGGTGTCATAGACCGTTTAAACACAACATTGCAAAGGAAAGACCAAGATATTGTAAATGCAATGAATCAAGTAAGATTGTCAAAAAACAAACTACAAGAAATTCGGTACGAAGGATGAGAACCACTTTTAGAGAAGGTTATATCGTTTTGTGATAAACATGATGCTGAAATGGTGGATATGAAAGATCCATATTATGATGGTAGAAATCGTTATCGAGGTTCAAAGGTTAGCAACTTGCATCATTACTATGTTGATGTATTTTATGCAACTTGCAGAGGTCAAATATCGGTTTAATGAAGTGACATGCAGCCTACTTCTTTCAATGGCTTGTTATGCCCAAATGAGTCTTTTAAAGCATTTGATTTGGAAAAACTAATGGAAATGACCGCGTTTTACCTGAAAGAATTTTCAACAGAATATGATCTTCAACGTCTCGAGTTGGAACTTCAGGAATACATTAAAGATGTATATGTCGATGAGGACTTTAAGCACTTGAAGGAAATGGAGAACTTGTGGGCCAAAAGGATGGTTGAAACTAAAAGAAGAATAATTTATCTAAAGGTGTATCATTCCTTGAAACTTGTATTGATTTTGCCTGTTCTAAATCTACCGTTGAGCGTGCATTTTCAGCAATGAAGTTGATAAAAAACTGATTTGCGCAAGAGAATGAGTGATCCATTTATGAATGATTGTTTAGTGTCAAACATTGAGAGAGATATTAAATGGTATTAATAACAAGGACTTTTTGATAAAATTTCAAAGCTTAAAACCTCATCAAGTAGTATTATTAAAGTTATTACTCTTTAATAGTACAATTATTTTATATTTCTAAGTTTTCATTTGTGACCCAACCGGTCGACCCGATCTATTCCAGTTTTTTTTTTCCTATCGTGATAATATCAAGGACTCATATGAGTTTGATCCGTCACTGTTACAAAAACTTGTTCTAACAATTAAAAAATAAAAAAAAAGTATAATAAATGAAAAAATAGTAACGCCGAATATATTCGTATATTAACATTAACATTGATATCAACAGAGGCATACACACACAAATAGTGCAGATCCGATCCCATCATCCCCTGCTAACAAACGCCTCACGAGTATTTTGCGTCCACCCATAAATTCCGGGATCATTTTCATTCATTCATTCATTCAGAAGAAGAAACCCTAACGACCTCCTTCTGACCCGCCACACACCGCCGCCGATTTTTCCTCATCTTACTTACTTATGGTAAATTCTCCTTCTTTTTCTCTCTCACTCTCACTTAGCTACACTCAATTTGTTATTTTGATCTGTATATATACATACATGATACATCTATATCTATACATACATGATATATATTCTACACACGTATATACATACACCTGAATATACTATTGTTTCGATCTATCTGTTACTATTCTAGAACTGTTGTTTTATGTCTTCCTGAAATTAATTAGATCTATATATATACATGTATGTATCTATAATTGAAGCAATTTTAAAAGAAATTATATAAAATTTAGCTCTTCAATTCAATGCATGTAAAGTTGTAAACACTTCTGAAATCTGATATATATGTGTGTGTATATGATTTTGGATTTTGGATGCGATCTATCCAGAATAATTAATAACATGTGAGTGGAATTTATGTGTTGAACTTCTAGAAATCCGCTAACTTATTGTTTGGTTATCATATCTTTTTTAGAAGAAATCATTTTGTTTTCGGAATAATCGAAAAATGTTATATCTTCTATTATTATTATATATATGTAGAAAATATGAGGATTCTTTCTTCAACTTATCAGTTGAGTAGTTAAGAATTTAGGACTATACATTTCTACGATAGACATTACCTTATTTAAAACACATCTGGTAGATGAAGTTGTCACAAATATATATTGAACATTGCTGCAATTTCTAAAATACGTTGGTTGCAATTGATTAGTGTGTGATTTCTATGTAAATATCGGTCTGTGTTTATGTTACATTGAATTCGACTGCCAATGCAACGCCTGAGTTATTGACAACTTAGTTTTTACAATTTTTTTGTGTGTTTATTGAACGGAAGTCAGAAAAAACTTGTAAATTGTGGAAAATCTTCAAAACCAAAATTGGGCCGGCTGTCAGTTGAGGGAATTTGGGGCTAAGTGTCAAAAAACTACCATTTGGTATCTGTTAACATGTCTATACTGTCATGAGCATTAAAATCATCTAAAGAGGGGCCCCTAACTAATACAAGAAGAAAGTTATGCCCGATTGTAGTTGAACCTCTTTTACAGACTGTTTCCACCTTTTCACTTATCAATAAAAGAAGTTGCCAACCCTTGGATTTGATTTGTATCGCACTAGTCACTATGTACTTTAACCTGGTCATAGGCCCCAACAAGTGACATTCTCTGATGTTATAAATCTTAGTGGCGTACCCTTTCATGTCTGTTATCGCCATTGTGTCGATTCCATGGTTGTTAGGTCGGTGTTAATTGACAGGCATAGTTAACTTTAGCTTTTGATTGTCATATTGTAGTTGTCAATGTTACCTAAGCTGACAAAGATGACAGAAAGTAGCAATTTGGAACAAACGAACTCCATAAATCATTAAATCATGGCCAACTTTAGTGGATATGTATGTTCGTTCATTCTCATGCACATATTTTTGCAAATAATGACGACATACTAAGTTCGGTTGTCTGAAAGACCAGTTTAAATGATTAGGTAGTTCTAAGCAAGGATCAATACATCCAATCTTATGATGGACGTAAATGTCGTAACTATATATTTTGGCTTGCTTAATTCTGAACTGTATATAAATTAAGAAATAGCAGCGTCTCTAGTCTAGTTGTGAATTGGGCAAATCCAAACTATCAGATACATGATCTACTTGGGCTCATATCATTTGAACCATGTGATGTGAATTTACTTGGACCACAATAATATTCGAACACTCCAACGAAAGTCAAAGATAAAAGAACTGAGAAACCAGTTGGCTTTTTATACTTTAAGTTTCGTTTGTGAAAGAAATTATTCACCACATTTGATTCGACTGGTTTTCTTTTTGTTTTTAATAAAAACAAAGTGCTTTCACTTGTCACAATAATCAGAAGATCTATATGTTTCCCAGCTGTTTACAGATTATACATTTTAATTTTTCATTCGTATATATGTATTACTTTCTTTTTATGTTGGTTATCTGAATTATCTTTTTTTTTTCATATATTTTTTAAGTCAGATTTAACATTTCTTCCGTTTAATCATTACTTCAGAGTTCAGATTAGTTACTTTAATTGCGGTGCAAAGTTTTTTTTTATTCTTACTAGCCTTAGCATTAAAACAACTGATTAATAGTTAAATAGTTCTATCAACCTACTGCGAGTTTAAAACCAGCGTATTATAGGCCACCATCCAATGAATAGGCTCCGGGATGCTTTGCCCAGCGGAATCTCTCCTGCAACTCCTTCAACGCTTCATCAAAAACTCCATCCAAATCAAGAAAGTTCATTCCCTCCTTATCACCAGTGGTTACCTCCTCTGTACTCCCAACCCATGGACAACCACCCTATTACACAACGCTCTTATCAGAGCTTACCTCAATATTCATCTTCCTGGCACTACTTTACTTCTTTTCACCCACATGCTTTCCCATAATATCCCGCCAAATGCTCATACTTTCCCTTCAATTGCCAAAGCTGCCGCTTTCCATATAACTCCCACTCTCTTTGATAAACCCCTTCATGCGCAAGCCCTCAAGCGTGGGGTATTAGCCGATCCTTTTGTACGAACATCTTTTATTAATCTGTATGCACGATGTGGTCGTGTCTCTTTTGCTCACAAGACCTTTGATGAAATGCCTCGAAAGTGTATTGTTTCGTGTAACGCCATGCTTGATTGCTTTTGCAAGAATGGAGATATGGAATCTGCTATTTTGTTCTTTGAATGGATGCCGGTGAGGGATGTTTATTCGTGGACTAGTGTTGTTAATGGATATGGCAGTAACGGGTGCCACAAGAGTGCTATTTGGGTTTTTCAGCGAATGATCTTGCAGATGGGTTTAGGTGATTATCTTATGAAGCCTAATGAAGCTACATTTGTTAGTGTACTTTCTGCTTGTACTAATTCGGCTGGGACTGGAGTGTTGCCATATGGCAAGCAGATACATGCTTATATCATCAAGAACGAGGATCGGTTAAGTGCTTTTGTGGGGACGGCCCTGATAACTTTTTATGGGAAAATGGGTGGTTTAGAGTATGCAATTAAAGTGTTTAGAAGCATGGTAAAAAAGGAACTATGTACATGGAATGCAATGATCAGTAGTCTTGCTTTAAATGGAAAAGAGAAGCAGGCTTTAGACATGTTTGATAAAATTAAAGTTGAAGGATGGTGTCCAAATGAGGTTACTTTTGTTGCGGCTCTCACAGCTTGTGCTCGTGCCAAGCTCTTGAAATTAGGTTTAGAAATATTTAACTCCATGTTGCCTCAATTTGGCATTGTTCCAATAATGGAGCATTACGGATGTGTGGTTGACTTATTGGGTAGAGCAGGGTTATTAGAAGAAGCAAAAGATTTTATAAACAAGATGCCGTTCAAGCCCGATGCCTCGGTTTTGGGGGCGCTTTTGAGTTCTTGTAAACTGCATGGGGCTATTGAACTAGGAAACGAAGTGGCCAAACAACTTCTTGAGTTACAACCCCAACAATGTGGGCAATACATAACGTTGTCAAGTATTTATGCTGAAGCAGAAAAATGGGACCATGCGACCTCTTTGAGGACTGTCATGGTTGGTGCGTGTATTAAGAAACCTCCAGCTTATAGTATGGTTAGTAGCTTAGTACGAGGTGAAGAATTAGTTTCCGCATAAGCTTTAAAGGCTACAGACATTAATTCATCAACACTTTAGAAGTAAAATCATTCTGTTACTTGATATTGATTTACCAAGTATTATATAGTCTTTGTTCACTCAGAAGTATATGATAGTATCTTTTTTTTAACAAGATTTAGTTCATGCTGATGGATGAAACCAGGAAAAGTTTCACCAATTGATTTTTTGTTTTATTTTATTTTTAGCAGCTTATTTCATGGGGCTACATTAAAATCACTGAGCACTCCATGCTAGCGTGAACCATTGTGTCTAAATTCTACAGTAGTTGTCAACTCTCTGCCAACAAGTACTAGATTGGCATTTGGCTGTCCGCTGTCAGTGATTTTTCATGATGGAGATCTTCTATAATGTATTAAGATATTGTCTGGTTATCTTTTTTTGAATCCTTGTGTTCTTGAAATAATGAAAAAATGTCTCTTCTATAATGTAGAATACTTCAACTCTAGAACCAGTTGATTAAGAAGTTAAGATTTCACGATACCTTATTTAGGAGACATCTTGTAGCTTAACTGGTCACAGATATTCAATGTACTGGGGTGCATTCTCCAAATATGTTATCCGTGACTGTTTAGTTAGTATTTGATCTTTTTGTTAGTTTTGGAAGTACTGAACAGTTCTTATGACTGGCCAATGCGACATTGCTTGCTTTTGAGGAACATTTATAATTGAAACTGAACTCACGTAATAAGCAGGTGAAATTCTGTTAGATAGTAATAACTTTAACAGAATGACCATAGTTCTTTTATGAGCAAAATGTAGCATGGGAATTACTGAAGATATAAATTTCTATCTTGCAGGTTTGGTGATAAAGTGGCTGCACAAGTGATATAACGTGATTGAAGTCTTAAAGTCATAGTTAGATCCTTAAGACAATGGCTATGTCGTTCATCTCAAAGAGGAGTTCTTTGCTCCTTATCATGTATGTGATTTTTGCTGGTCACCTCTGCAATGGGTTTTATTTGCCTGGAAGCTACATGCATACATACTCAACAAATGACGAAATATTTGCCAAAGTTAATTCATTGACATCTATCGAGACTGAGCTTCCCTTTAGCTATTACAGTCTACCATACTGCACACCCAAAGGAGGCGTAAAGAAAAGTGCTGAGAATTTAGGAGAATTACTTATGGGAGACCAAATCGACAACTCTCCCTATCGTTTTAGGATGAATGTCAACGAATCTGTTTTTCTCTGCACCACACATGCGTTAAATGAACATCAGGTAAAGCTTCTTAAACAGAGAACGCGTGATCTGTATCAAGTTAACATGATTCTGGATAACTTGCCTGCAATGAGGTTTGCCAACCAGAATGGTATGAAAATTCAGTGGACAGGGTTCCCAGTGGGATTCACGCCTCCCAACAGTAATGATGATTACATTATCAATCATGTCAAGTTCAGGGTCTTTGTACATGAATACGAAGGTTCAGGTGTGCAGATAATTGGTACCGGTGAAGAAGGTATGGGTGTGATAGAAAGTGCAGAGGATAAGAAAAAGGCCTCTGGCTACGAGATTGTTGGTTTTGAGGTTTTCCCTTGCAGTGTTAAATATGATCCTGAAAAGATGGCAAAACTCCACCAATATGATCAAGTGGACTCGCTAAATTGTCCTTTGGAACTGGAAAAGTCTCAGATAATAAGAGAGCAAGAAAAAATATCCTTCACTTATGAAGTCGAGTTTGTGAAGAGCAACGTGAGGTGGCCATCTCGTTGGGATGCTTATCTTAAGATGGAAGGTGCTCGTGTCCACTGGTTCTCAATTCTTAACTCATTAATGGTGATCTTTTTCTTAGCTGGTATTGTATTTGTCATTTTCTTAAGAACTGTGAGAAGGGATCTCACACGATATGAAGAATTAGACAAAGAATCTCAAGCACAGATGAATGAAGAGCTATCAGGATGGAAACTTGTAGTCAGTGATGTGTTTCGGGAGCCAACCAACTCCAAACTTTTATGTGTTATGATAGGAGATGGCGTGCAGATCACAGGAATGGCAGTTGTTACTATCTTATTTGCGGCATTTGGCTTTATGTCACCGGCTTCACGAGGTATGCTATTAACTGGAATGATAATCCTTTATCTTTTCTTGGGAACTGGAGCCGGATATGCTGGAGTATATCTGTGGCGAACACTTAAAGGGACTTCAGAAGGGTGGCGATCTGTATCTTGGTCGATTGCATTCTTCTTTCCTGGTATCGTCTTCGTCATCCTCACTGTATTAAACTTCATTCTTTGGGGCAGTAACAGTACAGGTGCCATTCCAATTTCACTATACTTTCTTCTTCTGGCGCTCTTGTTTTGTATATCGGTACCACTCACCCTTTTGGGGGGGTATTTGGGGACGCGAGCTGAACCTATTCAGTTCCCAGTTCGAACCAACCAGATTGCCAGAGAAATACCTGCCCAAAAATACCCGTCTTGGCTACTAGTGATTGGTGCAGGAACCCTTCCTTTTGGAACCCTCTTTATTGAGCTCTTTTTCATCCTTTCAAGCATCTGGCTTGGAAGATTCTACTATGTATTTGGGTTTTTGTTTGTGGTTCTTACGTTACTGGTGGTGGTTTGTGCTGAAGTGTCGGTTGTCCTGACCTACATGCATCTTTGTGTCGAGGACTGGCAGTGGTGGTGGAAAGCATTTTATGCTTCGGGTTCTGTCTCTCTTTATGTATTTCTGTATTCCATGAAGTATCTGGTGTTTGACCTTCAGAGTTTAAGCGGCCCGGTGTCGGCTATATTGTATCTTGGATACTCGCTTATCGTTGCAATTGCAATCATGCTATCTACCGGCACCATTGGGTTTATTACATCCTTCTACTTTGTCCACTACCTGTTCTCTTCGGTGAAGATCGATTAGGGGGGGTGGCTTGTGCAAATTTTTATAGGCAGGCGGCCAGGCGCAAATATCAAACCTAAGATGTAATTCAACATAGAAGGCCTGTAAATTTTCCGGCTTATTGAAGATTAGAGATCCAGTAGGGATATATATTGTCTTCTATTTGTTCTGCTCTTTTTAAAACCTGTTATAATTGTTGCAGTGTCTTGTTTGTTCCAACATTTGAAGAAATAGGTGTTATGATATATTTTATGGGTCAAAGTTGAAGGCTTTAATATCTACTATTGATGGATTAAAAAGTGCTTAAGTGGGAAGGAGTGGCTTGAAATCATAAGTTAACATTAATTATTTATTCCTATAAAAAAAAAGAGTAAATTACACTTTTCGTCCCTGAAGTTGGCATGTTTTTCACTTTTCATCTCCTAAAGTTTAAAAATTACAATTTTGACCTTAAAGTTGGCCAATTTTTTCAATAATCGTCCTTTGGCCAGACGACGTTAGTTTTTGGCCGTTAACGTACGCACGTGCTAAACACGTGAGGAACTTCAGGGACGAAAAGTGAAAAATTAAGTTACTTGAGGGACGAAAAATAAAAATCATACAAATAAATTTATTCTTCCATTCTTTCTTTTCCGATCATCTTTTCCGATGGAATTTTCCCACTAGACATTTATTTTCCGATGATACCTAATAAAAACTCGACTTTCAATCCAAATCTAAACCACCGAAAACACGAAAATAAATGGAATATATGATTATGATGATGATTCAGTATCTGGTATTGCTACTTAACAATCTGGATTTTTTGTTGATTTTATAATTCATTTTTGAGAAAATTACATTTTTGGTCCCTCAAGTTGGCAGGATTTTCAGTTATTGCCCTTAAGTGAATTAATTACAGAAAAACCCTAAAGTTGGTCAACTTTTTCACTTTTCACTCCGCGACTAACAACCGTCAATTAGGTCCGTTAAGTGAGGGGCAAATTCGTCATTTCACCATGATCCCTTCTTCTTCTTTTTCTTCCACACTCAAACACTACGGCGGAAAAGTTAAACAATACGCCGGAAAAGTTAAATTCGCAATATCTCTTCCTTTTCTTCGATTCAGAACACGAAACCGGTACGAAAAAGGTTAGAATATAAGTCCAAACAAACCCTAACCAACAGATTTCTGATTTAACGGTCGCCGGAAAATTTAAAACCTCGCCGGAAAACTAAAAATGTCCCTCACTTAATGGACCTAATAGACGGTTGTTAGTCACGGAGTGAAAAGTAAAAAATATGACCAACTTTAGGGTTTTTTCTGTAATTAATTCACTTAAGGGCAATAACTGAAAATCTTGCCAACTTGAGGGACCAAAAATGTAAATTTCTCTTCATTTTTTTAATCATACGGATCGTCTATATATATAACTTATGATGTATGTATGTATAGATAATTGATGCGCTCTGTTTTGTTTTGACTGGTTGTTGATTTCTAGTATATCGTTTTCTACTTTTGTTTAATTAGCTGCAACTAAGTTTATTTCATTCATTCCGATCAGGCGATCATATATACTTTTCAAAGTGAGTGATTAATTAAGTTTAAGTAAATGAATAATTTAAGACTTGATCACTACAGGAATGAATTTGAGATCATATTAATTAATTAATTACAGTTGATAGATATATACAGAGGCTATATATATATATATATATATATATGTATATATGTGCTATAAACCCTAAATAAAACATACACACATATATATATATATATATATATATATATATATATATATATATATATAGATTTTAGGTAAAATAAAACAAGTATTAAAATAAAACAAATATATATATATATATATATATATATATATATATATATATATATATATATATATATATATATATATATATATATATATATATATATATATATATATATATATATATATATATATATATATATATATATATATATATATATATATATATATATATATATATATATATATATATATATATATATATATATATATATATATATATATATATATATATATATATATATATATATATATATATATATATATATATATATATATATATATATATATATATATATATATATATATATATATATATATATATATATATATATATATATATATATATATATATATATATATATATATATATATATATATATATATATATATATATATATATATATATATATATATATATATATATATATATATATATATATATATATATATATATATATATATATATATATATATATATATATATATATATATATATATATATATATATATATATATATATATATATATATATATATATATATATATATATATATATATATATATATATATATATATATATATATATATATATATATATATATATATATATATATATATATATATATATATATATATATATATATATATATATATATATATATATATATATATATATATATATATATATATATATATATATATATATATATATATATATATATATATATATATATATATATATATATATATATATATATATATATATATATATATATATATATATATATATATATATATATATATATATATATATATATATATATATATATATATATATATATATATATATATATATATATATATATATATATATATATATATATATATATATATATATATATATATATATATATATATATATATATATATATATATATATATATATATATATATATATATATATATATATATATATATATATATATATATATATATATATATATATATATATATATATATATATATATATATATATATATATATATATATATATATATATATATATATATATATATATATATATATATATATATATATATATATATATATATATATATATATATATATATATATATATATATATATATATATATATATATATATATATATATATATATATATATATATATATATATATATATATATATATATATATATATATATATATATATATATATATATATATATATATATATATATATATATATATATATATATATATATATATATATATATATATATATATATATATATATATATATATATATATATATATATATATATATATATATATATATATATATATATATATATATATATATATATATATATATATATATATATATATATATATATATATATATATATATATATATATATATATATATATATATATATATATATATATATATATATATATATATATATATATATATATATATATATATATATATATATATATATATATATATATATATATATATATATATATATATATATATATATATATATATATATATATATATATATATATATATATATATATATATATATATATATATATATATATATATATATATATATATATATATATATATATATATATATATATATATATATATATATATATATATATTTTTAAAATTTCTTGATAATTTAACCTTGATCTTTTAACTAATATATGTTTAACTCTCTTTTATGTTTTAATTATATATCTATTTGTATAAATTTTTTATTATGCAATGGAATAAAGAATTATGTAACTATTAGTTTAATGCGCAAATAAATCTCGTTGGGCAGGCTCAGTAGTCAATACAATAATGAATGAAAATATAAACTATTATTATATAAAGATACAATAAACAACGTAGACCATGAAGTGTTGTCTACGTGTGTTTTTATTTTCACTTTTCAAACTAGCCGTTACACCGCTCTTCATTTTGTCGCTCTTTCTCCCTCTCTGTCATATACATACATTTCTTAAACAAAACCATCAACACAATTTGTTCATAATTACCTTTTTTTTTCTTTAAGATTTATTATTTTTTGTACAAATATGTTTACAGAAGGATTAGATGAAAGTGCACTCAGCTGGGTTAAGCAGGTACTTAATTCAATCCTTGAGTTTTTTTTTTATCTTCCAATTATATAGATATAGAACTATATGTATTGTATTCATTAAATTCTTGAATTTGAATGTATACCCAGATGATTTTTTTCAGTTTTGTGTAGTTTAGTCATATAAAGTTTGAATCTTGAATGGTTTGTTGCTACTATTTCATTGTTTTTGGATTATTGAGAATATGCCCATAAGTTGATTTTGATAGTTCATTGATATTTTGCGTATTCTATTGTAAATATTGGGTATAATCGAGTAAAGTTGAGTCAGCACACTACCAAGTTTGACCGACAGAAGCCCACTCAAATAATGATACTCTTGATTGACTTGAATGTCTAATAATGTAGCTCAAGCTCCACTAAAATTAGTCCGTCCGGATTTTAATTATTTTGTGGGCTGATTTTGAGTAGTTCATGAGTTAGCTTGAGCCGATTAGACCCCTAGTCGATGCTCTTTCTAAAAGGAAAGTGAATTTAATTAGCAGGATTAGATTAAGAAAGAAGTTCCTCATAATCATCCATCATTTTTAAGATTCTTGATCATATGCCCACAATAGTTTATACAAAATTTGTATACTCTTTGCATAATGACTAACCGAGTGTTACTCTTTATGATTTATGTTCTGTTTATAACAATCGTGATGGGATTAACAGGGATTGGAGAAAGAAAAAATTCAAACTCATTCGCCTTTAAGAGAGACTGCAATTGATCATGACTACCTGGTTCCAAAGTCTCCCCTTTCGTTTAACACGACAACTTTTAAGTCCTCTAATCTATTACCACCACTTAAATTCCATTCGGGCCTTCTTGGATCGCATAGTCTCGAGCCAAACAGTTACAATGATTATGAAGATGATGACTATGATGATTATGATGATCATGATGAGAGTGTAGGTTCTGCTTCGGATGATATGGACTGCACTGTCTCTGAAGGAGAAGAGTTTAATGAAGAAATTTTCCATGTTAATACAGTCAAAGCACCAGCACCAATTGGACCTAATAAGTCTACTTTGAATAAAGGGATGATAAAAGAGAACCTTAGTGTTGAAGTTCCTATGAAAGCAAGGAAGTTTACCGAAGCTGGTTGGCATGGTGGGGCAAGCACACTGCCAAGTTCAGTTTCAGCTGCTAGTCGTTTGCGTGAAATGTTACAACCTCATAGTGCATATGTAAGTTTTAGCTGCTTGATGTCTTATGGTTTATACGTTTATAAATGGGCAAATGAACAAACTTTGGTCTGATTTCTGTTGCGGGTAAAAAGGTTGTTTTATATACACAAAAAAGGTTCAACAAGTTTTCATTTGGAATAATGATCTAAATGGACTGAATAACTTTAAGCAAAAATTATGGAAGTTTTGAAAGTTGGTTACATTTTAAGGGTGTAATCAAAGATGGTTAACCAAAAGTCCAAAACAAAAATCAAAACCAATGTTCTTTACCTTCTTATGCAATCTTCCCCTTATATAAGTTTGATTCTGATGATGTAACGATAAATGTAGGGTACCCCGGTAGCTGAGTTAGGAACTCCAAGTGCACCTCCTATTTTTGAAGAAGTAGAAGATGGTACAGTAGTTCAAGATGAATTAAGTAAAGAATCTTCACGGTTTTCAGGAATCGAGCAGTCTCAAAATGAGGTAAATATGCCAGAAAAACTCATTGGTGATGATGGCAAACTGGAGTCTTCTTTTAGTGAAAGGTTAGATGTTCAAACATGTAAATGTTTATGTTTATCGTATAGTACTTTTTGTAAAATATTAATCGATGTTATGCAGGGAAAAGGAAGCCGTTTTTGAGAACACTGACAAGTCAATGCCATGTTTGGAAACAAACTTGCTAGATCAAACAACTTATTATAACAGGTACTACATCTATTGAGCCATTCATTCTTTGTTTAAGTATAGTTCAGTTTTAATTACATGATTTTCGGCAGTGGTAAAAATCCATGGCAAACTATGATCACATATGATGCATGCTTTCGACTGTGCCTGAATGCATGGGCAAGAGGCTGCACAGAAGCACCTTTGTTCCTAAACGATGAATGTCGTCTTCTACGCAATGCCTTTGGGTATGTTATCTTACCTTTGCTCCTAAATGCTTTATCTGTATTCCTTTGGGTATATTTAGAGCCTTAATACAGTACTGTTTTCTTTATATTAGACTGCACAAGTTTTTGTTGCAACCGCGGGGTTTCAAATCAGTGGTAAGTAGTGGTACCGAGAATACAGATAAAGCATGCCCATTGAAAGTAAAGAAAGTGATTGGAAAGATCAGGGTTGAAGGTATGTTCTGTAGTGTATGGAATCAAACAATTTTGATCTTTCTACTTAATTTAGTTATAAAATAATTGAATCGATATGCATTTGTGGTTATGGCAGTGAGGAAAGTAAGAATCATCCCTCAACGGAAACTTAAGGACACATACTCCCAGCAAAGTGCTATCTATGTGCAAGCTGGAGTTGAGTACATTAGACATGTTTCTTCACTTGTAAAAAGCAAAATTAACAAATTAGGATTGTCTTCATTTTCACTTCCATGTGAAGGTGTGTTCTTTTTTATTGCAATAATCTGGTTGATGTAGACATTTTTAAGTATCATTTTTTAATAGATGATGTCGTCGTGTTGCAGAACCAGTGACTTGTCTATTGCACCTTAAAAGTTCCCAAGAGCATGCAGAAACTGAATCGTCTTTAGGCATTTGCTTGAGGCCTGGAACTGGTGATTCCCATGACTTGTAAGTTCCCTAAATTTCTTGTGTCATATTTTGAAGGATATAAAAAACATACACGCATTATTTACAATCTTGTATGACATTAGTTTCCCAGAAAACCAAGGAGATGCCCTTCTAATGGAAGTGCATGGAGAGAAGAGTGTTATACAGGGCCGTGCAGTTATTCCAGTCTCGTCCCTTCATGACAATCCAGTAAGTTTAAGTACATATGAGGTTAAAATGATAAAACTGTACAGAACTTATAAATGAGATAAATTTATGGTACGCAGAATGATAGAATCAAATGGTGGCCAATATATCATGAAGACAACGAATGCATTGGGAAGGCTCAGCTTTCCATCACCAGCACAATTACATCTGATGAAACTACACACCTTAAGGTATAAAAATGTTGTAAACAGAAGTATTTTTTTGGGGGTTACTTTGTTCCATAAATGACATTCTTTTCCTATATTTAGTGCGGACCCGTTGTGGAAACACTCGCATATGATTTACTATTGGAGGCTGCCATGCGCGCACAATGTTTCCATGCACGTAATTTATGGGTGGTGGAACCTTGGAAATGGTTGCTGATGGAGTTTTCTGAGTATTATGGAGTTTCAGAATCATATACTAAACTTAGGTACTTAGATTTATTAATGGAACTATAGTCACAATCTAGTGCATTTTCCTAAAATATCTTTCAAATGAAATGTGTATCTTAGGTATCTTTCACATGTCATGAACGTTGCTACGCCTATAAAAGATTGCTTAGAGCTCATTTATGAGCTTCTGGTGCCTGTTATGAAGGCTAGAATGGAACGAAGACTAACAAGACAAGAGGTTGGAAATTTTACATTTCGTATTTGATTCTTAACTTTATGCAAAATATTGATCAATGTATATATACTTTATTGTCATCTTGCAGAAAAGCTTGTTAATGGACTGTGAAACACAAGTGGAGAGTCTTCTGGCACTTGCTTTTCAAAATTACAAGTCGTTAGATGAAAAATCTTCTGCTGGTTTATCAGATACATTGAGTCCCATCCCAGAAACTGCGGCACCGGCATTAGCTCCAGCAGTTCAATTATATACTCTTGTCCATGATATACTTTCTCCAGATGGGCAGGCTTTGATGACCAACTATCTGCAGGTGTGGAATTGTGTATATTTATATGTGGGTAGTAAATTAATAAAGTTGCATTACTAAATTAAAGTCGTCTAATTTTACAGGCAGCAGCAAGAAAGAGGTGCAGGAAGTATATGGTAGACACAGATGAGTTTGTGGCAAGCAACACTGAGGGGTTTCTGATGGATTCTATTGCAATTACTACAGCTTACTTAAAAATGAAAAATTTGTGCTTAAACCTTTGTAATGAAATAAAGACAGATATCAAGATACATAACCAGCACATACTACCAAGGTACACGGAAAGTTACTGAAGTTTAGTGCAATGTAGGAGTATGCATATGTCTATACCTTGAAAAGATTTGTAATGTTATGTAAGAGAGTTGGCATGATTATTGGTTTTATAATCATAATGGAAACAATGCTAATAAAATGAAGAGGGTCAATCTAACCTAACGCAGTCTGGCCCTGCCCCGTTCAACTTGCACTAATAAACCCATTTCCTTCCTAACCCATTTTGACTTGTAACCCAACCCGCCCTGCCCGTCAATCTCGCGACCTCTTTTTTATAGCATAAATAATAAAATTAATGTCAGTAGATGGTGCATACCTTGGATGGAAATCTTAGATCTACCAATGTCTTGACTTGGGCATTTTTGCTTTGCTTTTCAGCTCAATTGATCTCTCAAGCATCACAGCGGAAGTTTACAGCAGTGAGTTGTTTAAGAGGCTCAAAGGATTCCTTGCAGCATGGCCTCCTTCAAGCCCCCAGCCTCATGTTAATGAACTTCTAATAGCAACTGCTGACTTTGAGAGGAATCTCGAGTCATGGAACATCAGGTCTGTTTATATAAATTTTATTTATGTCAGTGACATTCATATAGTAACTGCTGAGTGGGAGTAAATAAAGTTATTATCTTCACGTTTCAGTGTACCACAAGGTGGTGTAGACTCGAGGAACTTGTACCATAATTATATTATGGTTTGGGTCCAGGATATGCAATTATGCTTGCTTGACTTATGCAAGGCAGAAAAGGTACCATGGGCTGGGGTAATCACAAACTATTCTACTTCACCGTTTGCTGAGGAAGTATATGACAAAATCAAAGAAATGTTGAGTGACTATGAAGTGGTGATCAATCGATGGCCCCAGTACACATTGATCTTGGAGAATGTAAGTTGTAATGATCCAAGTTTCAATTCCAAACACAACTTGCATGCATATTCTATGATTCTAAATGTTTTGTATTTTCAACCTAAAGGCTGTTGCGAATGTGGAAAGATCAATTATGAAAGCACTCGAAAGACAGTATGCAGATATTTTGACACCTCTGAAAGATAGCATTCCGAAGAGGCTGGGGATTCAGGTTCAGAAATTAACAGGAAGACAATCAAATGCCCCCTACTCCATTCCAAACCAGGTGAGACATTTCCACTTTAAACATTCGTTAATAGATTTATGTACCATAATCAAATTATTAAAATGTTTTTTTTTTGGTTTTGTACAATGGCAGTTGGGAACTTTTCTAAACACCATCAAGAGAATCCTTGATGTTCTGCATTGTAGAGTAGAAGACAAATTGAAGGCATGGGCATCCTATCTTCCAGCCAGCGGTGATAAAAAGTCAACTTATGGGGAGCAAATGAATGCGGTTACTGTCTTGTTGAGGACAAAGTACAAAAACTACATGCAGGCTGTTGTGGTCAAGCTCATTAGTAATGTAAGTAGCATAGAAAGAACCATTTGTATTCAAGTGACCGTAGAAAGCGTTACATTTCACTTCTTAGAAGTTAACGAGTCATGAATCATTACAGGTGCAAGCAAGTCGCGGCACACGACTTCAAAGAATTCTTGAAGAAACAAAGGAAGCAGATGGAGAGGGGGAAATCCGTGAAAGGATGCAAATTTTGTGCTCTCAGCTAGTGGAATCTGTATCTAACTTACATGAAGTTTTTACAAATCAGATTTTCATCGCTAGTTGTCGTGGCTTATGGGACAAAATGGGACAGGTGACTAATCATCATATACCATTTCTAGATCTTCATATGCTTTTTTGAAAGAATGTATTGTGATGCATATGAATGTATGATACAGATTGTGCTGAAGTTTCTGGAAGGTAGAAAAGAAAATCGCATATGGTACAACGGATCTTATTATGCTCTAGGAGTAAGTTGTCTGAATAATTCTGTGTTATGCAAATGGACTCTTGTTTTCTACAATATAACATGAATCTTTTATTTGATCTGTATGTAGATTTTGGATGATACTTTTGCTTCCCAGATGCAACGATTACAAGGAAATGCATTACAAGAAAAAGATATTGAACCACCACGTTCAATCATTGAAGCTCGGTCCATTCTTTGTAGAGATTCTAACAATGCCGCCGACACTTCAACGTACTTCTATTAAAGAAGTATAGGATAACTTGGTGTCATATTTCATTTGTTCAGTTTATATGTATATGTTACATGCCTATTCTTTTGTAAAGAAACCATCTTTATGCAAATAATAATCAATCACATGGAGTTCCCGAAAGTTTTACTAATGATACTGCATTACGTCGATCATCATTGATTGCACTTTTTTTTGTTTAACACAGTAATCTTCATTTCTTCAGTACAGGTAAAAATATGTGGAAAAATGATTGTCATTTATATTATGTACTAAGTTATCACTGTAAAGGAATATTAAAATTGACTCGAGTAGCCTGTCAAACCCAAACCATGATTTAAAGCACCCATCCCTGGATGGCTGTATATGCATGCTTTTGTGGTTTATCTTCTCCAAAACGAGAGACGATGAATTACTTTCAAGTTTTAACAAGGATGTAGAAGAAAAAACGGTTTTAGTAAGAAAGATACATTTCCAAATAACGGATACGTTTGGCCAAATAAGTATACAAATAAGTATACGTATAGCGGTATAGATTGAGGATCTATAATTCTATATTTACACTTTTGAGCATTTAATTTGATCTTTTCGATTAGGTTTGTCATGCTGTCACCATTTGATCTTTTCAATTAGGTTTGTCATGCCGATTGCATGGAATGTGTTACACGAGAAAGATCTTGGATTACATAGCTCGATCTTTGAAGCTTGGTTCATCAATGTTAGGGATATTGACACTTCCACCCAAATTTATCTAGCAATTCCTAGTAAAGAAATAATCTTTTCGAGTAACACCCAATTAGAAATAATTGTCAGAATTCGAATGCATCTTGGTTTAATTTATGTTAATCAGTAATCATTGTGTTTGAATCAGGTGGTGATTTGTACCCCATTTAAAGCAGAACAATGTTTATTTAGGTTACATGCTAACCTCTATCGGGTCAAATGGGTAAACTTTAAAAACGGGTTAAAACTGGAATGGATTGAAAGAGTCAAAAGCAACCTGATTTAAATGCTTACAAGTTACATACTTACATCCTCTTAAATTGGTGTATTATAACTAAAAATTATTTATATAATAACAATTCAGGTTTATTAATCCCATGTAGCGCATGAACCATTTAAAAAATAAGTAAACAGTGACCAACCCGCCCGTTTTGGCCTTTCTATAATGATCAGTAATGTGAGATTCTTGTCACTATATATTATCTCTTCAAGCTTCTTTTGTTCAACTCTTTGTAACAAATTACATCACAGTAGCCATCTGTGTAAACAAATTACAAATGGAAATACAAATATGTCGCAACGAATAAACTTTGAAACTCCGATATCTACTTGATATATTTCAACTTATGAAGAACCTGAGATCTATAGCCATCTGTGTTTACTATTACATAGTAATATACAATGATTACCATGCCATCGTGGAAGTGGAGCTGGAACAGTGTGCTTGACTTACTTAACATATCTGTCAAACCCGAAACAAAATTCTGCCTGCTGCCTGATGGATTCAAAGCACCCTTCTCTAGAAAATCTGATGAGTTCCAATGAAGGGCAGTCTACACCTACGGCTTTGAAGGTTTATCTTCTGCAAAAACCAAAGACAATGAATCACTTAAAATAATAATGTAGAAGAAATATAAGGTTAGTCAAAAGTCAAACAAGAAACTTTCAAATTTACACGAAAACAAGTGTACAGTTATATAACTTACGTATAGATTGAGGATCTATATGTACAAAGAAACTTGCAGCAACTATTAAATAGCAAAACACAAGCATTAATCCTTTGAAGTAATTGGATGTTCCTTCCTGCAAATATTAAAAGGAACTTTAGATGCAAATTTTGAAGCACAGAGGACCGAACTTGACAAAAAACATACGGTTTTCTACGAACCTGCAACATAAAAGCTACAACAAGAACCGTCATGAAAAGAGTCGCTGTCTCGAAAAGTTGAAAATTTAGGTCCAGTGGTCTTCCCATGATCCACCCAACCACCACACAAAACGGTATCTACAGTTGAAGCAATAAATAGGAAAATAAGAGGTTAATAAGAGAGCTTAAGGTAAAAAAATGTCACAAAAAAGGATTCTCTGTATACCGCAAACATAGATATTTGTGTTGAGGAGCCAATCGCCACTCCTAAAGAGATATCCTGCACAGATGGTATCCAAAAGTTCATAAAAATGAATAAAGGGTTCTTATCGGAAACGGAAAGTAGATCAAATCAGCGCTTACAAGCTTGTCTTTCACTGCAAACATGATAGCACTGGCATGTTCTGCCGCATTTCCAACAATTGGAAGCAGAATGACACTAATAAATGCTATCGGGATATTTAATGCAACAGAGGCACCCTGAGAGATAGAATAAAGCTTACAAAGATGGTCCCAGAAAAAATTACTAGTGAGCTTTAGGTATGTTTTAAATAACTTGAATACCTCGATAGTGTTGACTAGATATTCAGAAAGAATCGAAATGACAAGTGTCAAAACACTGAGCCATATGATCGACTCACACTTTGAAATGTCAGGAGTTTCTTCATCGTCTGAACTGTCACTGTCTGGACTACCTTCCTGATATAGCGACAATTATATTAGATATATATTACTATATATACTTTTGATAAATCAAGCAACACTATGAGGGTGTAAATACCGTGATCACCAACCTCATTGATTGGCGAATACGGATTTTTTTGACTAGTCAGCTGGAAAAAGAGATACGCTCCATATGCTACGAGCATTATACAACTGCTGAATCTCGAAAGGGCCAATTCCGACGTCCCATCATGTATTTCAGTATGTGTGAACTGGAGAACAGCTGGGAACAACAGACCCATGACTGCCATCAAGAGTAATCCCGAGCTCATTACAGCATTCGACTGCCAAAAAGTCGATTTAAATCTAAGTCTTAAAGTTTAATCAAACACAAAGCAACTTCCAACAATTTATAATTACCCTGACCTTGTTAAACACTTGTTCTTTATTAGAATGAACAATTCCTCCACACAAAAACGCACATCCAAGCACAAGCAACATGTTTGACAAAATTGAGCCAAGTAATGATTGTTGCACAACACGTAGCATACCATGTTTCATTGCATACATTGATATTATTAACTCGGTTGCATTCCCAAAAGTAGCATTCAGAAGTCCTCCAACTGTATTTTCAGTCATACAATCTAAGTAAATATCAAAGCATAATGATGTCTATTGGCAATCATAACAACTTCTAACATTCATCAACTTCTTACATTGCACTTGCACAACTATAATTACAAGTCTACAACAATGTCAAAGTATCAAACTAGATCTAAAACAAATAATCGTCGACAAACCTGTAGGTCCGGTGTAGAAAGCCAACTGCCTGCACAAAAACAAACGAAAACATCTTTAACAACTGGCTTACTGCACTGATCAAAATTAGTCAAAATGTGGTCATAACACAAGTAATATACACTTCTAAGCCTATTTCACATGTAAAACATATCTATATAAGATCCTTAACAAACACCCTTAATAGGACTACATACAAAAATGTGCAATATACTTACTCGGTAGCCCAACCTAATCGTTCCGCCAACGGTATAATGCCTAGTAAGCTTAAGAAGAAAACCCAACCCTAACATAACACAATATATATCAAGTCAAATTAGGCATCAAAGATACTAGTATGGTATTGACAAAAATAAAATAAAATGACAAAAATCCTTACATGATGATTAGTCAAGTGATCAACCAAAATAGCTAAAGGGCCACAAGGTATTAGTAAATTAATCTTATCAGATAAAAAAGCAATCTTTATACTGTTTATAACTATACTCCATTTGAACTTCTTGCCACAATTTTCATATATTCCTTTCAATGAAAAAAGCATATCTCTTTTATTAGTAGATACAGAACTAGACAAGCTTTCATCATCCTCTAACTCCATCATTGACTTCTTTTCTATAGATCCCATCTGTGTTATTAAATCTTGTATTAGATCAACCAAAGAAAAATTATGCAGATCTTAGTAGATATATATAGATATACATATATGTATATATTTTTGAACTTACTTCAACATGGGAACTGAAACCAACCACCTGCAAATTACTGGCATTGCCCATCTTCTTTATTAATTAAATGATAATTAAAAAAAAGGCTAAAAATACAAGATTTATTGTTTCATTGAGATTCAACAAAAACCAATCAATACCCACAAATTAAAGCACATAAATTTGTCAACTTTAATACAAAAAATCAAAGTTGGCAAAATATCAAACAGGTGTTCAAGATTTTTTCTTTTTTTTTTTCAAAGAAAAGGGGAAGTAGATCACATGTGGTTGTCTAAATAATGACGGAGTATACAAAGGAAAAGAAAAAATATATGTTGCGAAGCTTCGAGGAAGGTAGTAAGGTATTATTGAAGTCAACGATTGTGGTTTTACAAGTCAAAGAAATTGAATATTCTTTTTCTTCTTTATGTTTTATTTCTTGTATATCCTATTTCCTATTGGATATTAGGTGTCTAAGGAAAATGGGTGTTATTTTTATGAGAAAATGTAGCAAAATGGTTTTATTTTATACGGAAAAAATACGATGGGGATTTGAACTATTTTCAAACTGATGTTGATTTTGTTTGATGTTACGTAGAGATGGACGAGAGACTGGTACTGTTCTGTATTAGTTTTGGTACCGACGGTATTGGTCTCCAAAATTCCTATGACATGATACCTATCTCGGTATCACATGGAATTCGATATCATTTTCTGCCTTTCTGGTAGTACCAATTTTCAGTACACTGGTCCAAATCTCGCAAACCGACAAAAATGGGTATCGGTCCCGATCTCACTTGGAATTTGATACTACTTTTCAATAGTGAGATCGGACAGACTAGGATTTGAAAAATTATGCTCACCCCTAATGTTATATGTTCAAGTTAGCTCGTGTTGTCTACTCTTAAAGTTAGAATCCATCCTAATTACCGTACACAATGACATATAGACAATATTAACAATGACAGATAGACAATATTAAAAGTTAAAGTTTGGATGAAATTTTCAACCTTAGGAAATAATATTTAATCCCATCAAGTCATCGAGGCGAGGCGGGACATAATGAGAGAAACTGTAAATAGAGGTTCTTTAAAGAAAAGGGATGATATATATACCACTTTTTATAATATTCTTACCACAATGTACAAGTATCGTTACAGACTGTATAAGTCTTAAGTGCACAGATGTGGTAAAATAATCAAATAACTAGCTAATTAACCCGGGTTCAACCCGGGCTTATTAATAAAAGTTTTGTAATATTATGTTACGTTGATGTTTAAGAATTATAGGATGGTTCAACGATACTCATAACCTCAGAATAGTATACCTTATATTTCGAATAAATATAATTAGCTTATTAATCCGCTTAATATGCGGATAATTTAAAATTTTGTTATGATCAAATTATTTAGATAATGAAAATTTAAAAGACCATGTATATATAAAATATTAGAGTTTCAAAATAAAAAACTTTTTTTTTTATAGAAAAGGACATCATAAATAACAAAAATAAAGATAAAATAAATTTAAAGAAGAAAAGTGCTTATGATATCATAAGTAAATTAAACAAAAAAATCTAAACCTTAAGAAAAAATTTGAAGATGTCAATTAAGCTATTTTTATAAAATAATGATGTCATAACAATTGTCTTTTATTTAATATAGTCGGGCTGATTGATAATATTAAGACGAAAAGCGAAGGTGATACTATTTTTGAAAATTGGCATATAGTCGTTTCAAGAAAAAAAAATATTAGATAATTACATTTTAATATACATAAGATTTAGGCAAGAAAAGAAATAAATCATAAATCAATTAGAATTTAAACTTTAAATAGGATGATGTCATAATTAAAGACAATAAAAAAGAAATAGTTAATTTTAAAAAAGTCTAATATTGACAAGTAAACATTCCTTAGAAAATAATGATGTCATAAGAATTTTGTTTTATTTATATAAGAGATATGGTACTAATATCAATTCTCTTTAAAGAAAGGTTAATGTAATAAATTTAGGTTTATTTTATATAGGAAAAAGAATAGTAATATGTACTATGTGTTTAGTGATGAAGTGTTTGTTGTTTGCACGTTGATGTTGATCTGTTGGTTTCTTCAATTGAACGTAAAGATGATATATAATTATTGATTTGTGGTCATGCATGTGGCTATTATTAAGTGTGAAGAGCGTCTTGTGAGATTGCAAATTTGTAGACTTCGACGGTGGTGGAGTGGTATCGGCTTGTCAATGTAACTGTGGAAATATCTATAGATATTTAAGGTTTTTTTTTTTTTGTTTTTGAAAAGCAATTTAAGTCTTTCGGTGATGATCCTTTTAATAACTTGGGATGGTAATAGTGACTAGGTAAAATCCGCGCGATACAGCGGCCTAATATGTTTTCTAGCTAATTCATCGTAAATGACATGAAATACAATAATGTTATAACTTTATTTGTAGTTCTACCCCGGGGGTAGTTCTGTCGCAGTGTATCACTATTTAATACATGATGATAACTAACAATAGAGTTTCAATTATCTTGCAAGAGCATACATCCTTAGAAAACTATATATCATACAACAATGAGTAGATCATAAAGCATACTAAGTAGACCATGTCAAGATATGTATATAATAGTCTCGATCCTTGTGATGTAGCATGTTACCAAGACAGGTTGTGAAACACCATTTGAAGCCGACACATAGACCAATGTGGTGCTAGCAAGTCTGTGTTGCTAGTAGTCTTCTCACTGTAAGGTTATTTTGAAAGGAAATAAAGAATCTTTAATCTTGTTCAATATATCATGTGACAACATATATAGCAGTAACACTGGTAGACCATGAGTGTGTGAATGTGTAAAGTAAACCAAATATTGTTGTTCTTAGATACTGGCTATGAGAATGTAAATGCTCGACACAAACTAAATGTCAAGTATAGCAAAAAATGTTAATATTGTACACAATTAAAAATCAAAAACATGTAATACATTATCAAGCAAAATATTGCAAAAATAAATCAACTCATAAGCCTACAATAATGATTTGATCTTCAAATTTTTTTTCACAAGTTAGTAATTTATAATATATGAATGTACAAGTGTTTTATGCGTGGAATGTACAAGTTCTTATAACACATAATAATTTTTACTATTTTTCATTTTAACCCCCTGAACTTTCTATCTTTTAACTTTTGTCTCACATCAAAGTTTTCGTTTTTATTTTCTTGACACTAAATTTTTGGGTTCTCATGTTTTCATCAAATAACTTTCACATGGTTACGATTTTACTTTTAAACATTTAGTTTTGACTATTTTTATCCGTCTTTTTATATATATAACGTTTTTAATATATAATAACTTTCATTATCGTTACGTCTTACGTTCATGTAACATTTAAAGCATTAATATAGTTATTGTTTATGTTTTTATACAAAAAGTCTATACAAATTACAAGTCATTTATGCCTGAAATGTACAAGTTCTTATAGCATATAATAATTTTTACCAATTTTTTCTATCTTTTAACTTTTGCCCTACATCAAAGTTTTCATTTTCGTGACACTAAACTTTTGGATTTTTCATCAGACAACTTTCACACAGTTATGGATTTACTTTTATATATTTGGTTTTGATTATTTTCATCTGTATTTTTATATAAATAACGTTTTTAATATATAATAACTTTTATCATCATTACGTCTTACGTTCTTATAACATTTAAAGCATTAATATAGTTATTGTATATGTTTTTATACATCTTATTACTCTTTTACATTTTTTATTGTTATTGCTACATGTTTAATTGTATTTTTTAAATTTTGAGTTCGAATATTTGACATAAATTTGGGTACAAAACTTTGTCGTGTAGAAAGCGTACTCCGCGGCAACGCGCGGGTATAAAAACTAGTTCTATTCTAAAAGGCTAAAGAGAATATTGTTAATCCACTTAAAAAAAACTCATCAAGACAACTATCATCTATAAGAATATATAATAAAAGAGAAACTTTAATTCATAATTGGAGAAGTTTTGACTCTTAGATGAAGTTCAACTTTCAGTTAAAGTCATTAGATCAAAATGATAATGTCATATACTTTTTTCAAACCTTTTGATACTAAATTTTAATTTAAAAAATTCAAATATGGTCATTAATTAGGAAAGTAATTCCTATAATTTGAAATTATAAAAAATAGTTATTTTAATGATATAATTATGGAATATAACTCCTAAATTTTATATTATCTATTTTATATTCATTTTTATATATTTTTTTCTTTACAACGCTTTCTTTTGTTTTATATCTTACGTTGTTATCAAGTTATGATTTATAGATTTTTATCATAATAAATATTGGTTATAAGTATTTAGTTTTACAACGTTAGTGTTTTATGATATTTAGATAAAAAAAAGTATTACCAATATTTATATGAAACCTAAGATAATGAAAAAAATAAATATTGTAAATATTGTTTCAACATGTTTTATCTATGTTTGTTATATTATGATATTATTAAATTTAATATGTCATTAATTATCTCTAATATTATAAAATTTCAGCAATAATCTACATTTACTTTTATACAGTCATTTTATAAGAAATATAATTAACATACATATCTTATTGATAATTTTTGTTACAATATTATTTAAAATAATAACATAATCAAATCCCAACATATCTTATTTATAACTATTAATTATATTAAGTTATAACGAATACTTAATGTATTTAACCCGCGTATTACGCAGGAAATAATCTAGTTGTGTTTATGACAAGTTTTTTCTCCATTATACCACTAAACCATATGGCCAAATAATGGTAATAGAATAGTAGTAGACAATCACAATAAAAATATACATCCGTAAAGAATCTGATCATAGTTATATGTTTCCGTGACCTCAAGTATGGTCATGTGTTGATACAACGAATTCGATTCTACAATAGAAATCAAGAACAATTCTCACAATAAGAAAAAAAAATGAAGTGTTAATGAATTCGATATGAGTTCCCTATGTACCTAAGAAGAAAAAAAATTACTAACTTATATATGAACTTAATTGTCAGTCAAACTTTTCTTTGTTATTAACTCTTTGTGTATGATATAGTATATTAATTAATGGAGATCAAATCTGAAAAGATATCCAGATATTAAAATAAATAATATGTATAATATACGGATCATGTGGGGAAAAAAATACATCAACTGAATTAGGATTTGGATTTTAACAGAAGGAAATTAACCATGCAAAAATATAACCAACACTTGCCTTAATATGTTGTCACCTTAATCTGTAATAACGACATCAAAATTGGTGCATCAAAAATGCAAAAATGAAATAAATAACAAATGGATTGAGATCATCTAAAGTTATAGTAACTTTATAGGTAAAGTTAGGATAACCTTGACCCTTGAATTAAAATCAAGAGTTAAGATTCAAAAATAATTTTTTAATCTTAACCATTGATTTTAATCCAATGGTCCACATCCATCAACTTTATCTATAAAGTTTATACTAACTTTAGAGAACCTCAATGCATAATAAATAATTACTAATATAAGAAAAAAGATTATATAGCCTAATCATAATAATACAAAAAAAGAAAAAAACAAAGATAGAATTATCGAGAAGTTGAATCGATTGGTTTTTATTCGCACAATCTTGTGAAAAAAGAATACTCTAAAACATATAAATTATTATTTATGAAATTATTTTTAGTTCAAAAAAAGAAAAAATATGAATCCCTTATAAAACATGGATTGTAAGTCCCTACCGTTGAATGGATCGTAAATAAGACGTGGTTCGTTATGTCAAGAGTGCGGAATCCTCTTGAGATAACTAGATTGCTACTGCCTTTCGTCAATTAATCAGTAATTAATCAACCTAAGGTCACACACGAAGTGCTAGTTCGTGTAGGAGGTCACACGAGCAACAATTCAACTTCTAAGTTCTTAATTCCTGAAATCCTTAATTCGTTAATTCGTTGTGTAAATTAGCATGTATTTATACTAGTAGGGTTTTAGTTCGTGTGGACTTAGGCCTTAATCGAAGCCCATAAGCCTTTTAATCAATAACCAACCGGTCTCGTGCTGACGTCAGCACGAGGGTAATCCTACATGCTGATGACGTCAGCACGAGGTTCGTCCCTTTGGTCCTTTGTTTGACTTGTACATAACGTCCAGCCATCGTTTAAGTGTTCTATGACACTTATAAACCTTGGCTCTACATTCTTGTACCTGCAAAACAATTATATAACACACAAACATAACAATAACCATAACTTGATTTCTCATTGAAGTTCAAACGTAATCATTAAACACAAACGTAAGTCCTAATGACTTATTATTTAAACGATTACATAGATATTCCTAAGAACAAAAACGTTAATCAAATCTACGTTGCTACTGTCACACAAATCTGCATCTACAGACTCCCCATTGACATTATCGACTAAATTTCTTTAACAAGTTCTTTAATCTTGAACTTCAAACTCGACCATCAAACAAAAGTCTTATGCTATTTGCATGAATCTTCTCGACCAAACAAAAACCAAGAATATTCTGATAGCGTCTAACTTCTGCTCTCCAAAATCTTACTGTTGTACAAGGTGTCTCAATCAATCTTCTTTGATCACCTCTTGACAAATTGACAACTTGCATTGGATCATACATGCGCAGCAACATCTGTTTCTTTGAGTCATCAACAAACATCTGTGCTTCGCCTGACTTGATATCTATCTGCCAATAAGTCATGTTTGTCAGCAAATCTTGATCCCATTTGATAGCAGGAACTTCTTTAACACATTCAATCTTTCTTTGAACAAAATGAACTGTGCCATCTGGTTTTGTAATCTTCTTCATTGGCCTAGGTTTAATTAACCTATCTTCAGGCTTCAAACCTCTTTCACTAAAATGCCAAATTCTTTCTCTTTGGAATCTCTGCCAATAATAATCAGCATTTCCATTCTTCTGAAGATTAACAAACCATCTCCTTCCTAAATCTATCAAATCAGATTCACTAAGACTTTGGAAATGTCTTGCACTGATTGACATATACTGGCAACCTTCTTTTCTCTTGATAACAAATAGCTTAATTCTATGATCATAGAACCAACTCTGTATCACTGAGAAATAAGTAGGTGCGTCCTTGTCTGAGATGAACTCCCAAAACATCGACGGCTTATCAAATCCACCCATTGGCATACCAGTACGTCCTCTATAAACTGGAACCCATCTATTTATACAAAACTGAGGGTCTTGCTCCGCCGGAGGTATATTAAAATTTCTAATATTAAACTCTCGCGTAGCATTTATCTTCCAGCCTAGATCAACAATATATTCATGTTCTTCATGCACTAACTTTGCAAACACTTTGAATCTTAACTTTGCAGCATTTCTTGGATCATTTGGACTTTCTCTGACCGGATTAAGTCTGAAATGTTCCTATTCAGCTATTGGTTCAACCGGAACGTCTCTATCTTCATTAAAGACACGATTGAAATCATAAGGTTCTTCCATCAACCTTTGTCTATCAGCTTCATAAACAAATTCTCCTTCTTCCAGATCTTCATCAATGATACTATCTAAGTCATCATCAACATGATCAATATCGTCCAATGCACCTATTTGGATCTTATCTGCAATTTAAAAATTCAAACATACAAAGATAAAGAACATAAAATATATAAGTCAAGACATAAAAACAAGTATAAATACATAAAACAGGATAAAATAAATAATATTATGAGTCCCTTAAATTCGATGGTTAACCTTGAAAGTGTAAAATACAACAAGTCTAATAATCACTAGAATGGACTAGTATTACTTGTAAATAAATGCAAGAATATATAAACAAAGTAATACAAGACTTAAAGCAATAAACAAGTAAAGTGGAACATTATGTATTTTTCAATGGTGTATTTTATTTATGATGTTAAATAAAATACAAGGTTGTGCGGAATCAAGATAATACAAATAAGTATGTATCCTAACAACCTATGAATTACAAATGATCTATATTTGTCAAATAACTCTTTTGGATCGAGATACTTAAAGTTGTGAAGTATCCCTGTTTAAGATCGAGAGTATTTAGACAAATTCACTTAAATGCAAAATGTATGCTTAAAAGTATTTTTCTCAAGGAAATGACTTTGTATTTATAGGCAACAAAATTCACCAGTGAATTTTGTGCCGTACAAATATGGTTGCATACATTTAATGATCCGACAAGAACATTAAATGTATTGGATAAGGAATAAGGATAAAGTCACATCAAATGACTTTGTATCCTTTTATCCAACCACCTTTACACACGTAAACTTTGGTAAAGAACAAGTGGATTGTTCTTTGAAAAGTGTGTAAAGCAAAAGTCAATCCTCGATATCAGTGTTCAGACTTGTAAGGTCTTGAACACTGACAATCCTCCAGTGTACAGATCTGGTAAGACTTCCAGTGGACTCCGCCATTTGTAAGTCTTCTTTATTCTGACTTCAGTGAGAATGTCTTCAGTAGAGTTGATCTGGACTAGGGTGAAGTCCAGTGAGCTAATCTGGAGAATACTCCAGATTTCCTATACAAGTATTTGGTCACTGGTCTTCCATTATTTCTGGACAAATCTTCAGAGGGACTCCAGATTCCAAGTCTGGAGTAGGTCCAGTAGAACACGTTCTGGACAGATCTTCAGTAAGGCTCCAGTAGTCGAGTCTGGAGCGAGTCCAGTAAATCTGGACTAAATCTGGACCTAACAAATTCCCCCTATTTGTTTAGAAATAATGCAAGTGTTTTCAAGCTTAAATCTATACACTTTGTATGCTTGAAAAACACAAGTTTTGACTTAGTCTAAAAATCTAAGTTACTGGAAAACACTTTATAGATCATGAGTGTTTTCAGTTTCATCATTTAAGTTCTAACTTAGACTAAATCTGATCATTTACTTATATGAATCAAAAATTGCAACTATTATTACATACATCAACTGATAAATAGTTTACAATTCTCATAAAACAATAATTTACAACAAGTAAATGATAAGAGTCAGGCCCTTCTTTTTGATGTCTGTCCTGGAGCATCTTCAGTAGCCTTTCTCTTTGGTGATGGAGAAGATGGTATTGATTCTGGCGATCTTATGCCCATTGCAACTTCCATCTGTTGCTTTCTTCTCCATACCTTTTCAACCCTTTTCAGAAATGCTTTAACATCAGTCGACACCTCTGTCTTCCCCCTGAACGTTAAAGCGATTTCTTTCAGTTCACTCCATCCAAATGCTTGGACTGAAGTACTTTTCCTTTCATCAGTAAAGTTACCCTCCCTGGTCAACTTTACTTCAAACTTTGACATGCCTTCATTATTTTCAGCCAATTTGATTTCAGCACCAGTGATCCTTCTTGCATCAGCCCTGAAGTTTAACATTTCATTGTATTTTTCTTTCAGCTTGGCTTGCTGGATCAATGCTTCAGTTTCCTTGGACACTCTCTTTTGCTCTACAGCAGATTGGAGTTCTTGACGATTGATTTTTCAAGAAGTGTCCAGGGGAATGAATTTGCTTACATCAGCATCTTTGAGCGCTTTGATTTGCTTGGCAGTCAGTTTTGGTAAGCCAGTAAGTCGCTTCCTGTACTCTATCTCCAGAGCACCAGCGTTCTTTCTGATCTTTTTCTGGAGGCTTACCAGTTCATCCTTCCTTTGTCTGATGAGTTCTGGTACACTCACGCCATAAATTATAGAATCATAGACCTGTTCTTCTTTGGCGTAGAATGAGCGTACATGAACATCATCTAATGCATTTAGGCATTGATGAACTCTGGGGTTATCCTTCATCTTTTTATATACATCAACATTTATGCCTAACCTTCCAGCATTGTAAGAGTCCAGAGTCCCCATTGATGCCATCTCCCTTTGATGGGCCAGCAGTTCATCTTTTTGATTTCTTTTGAAAATCTCTATCATGATGCATTCTTGTTCAAGCTTCTTGGATGTTTCATCATCAACATCTTCACCAGTTTGCTCTTCTTCTCCAGATTCCATTTGTTGTTTTCCCTTAACTGACTTCAGAGTTGATGGAATATCTGGGAAGGACTCAAACTGGGGCTCACTGGCTTCAGTACCAGTAGCTTCTTCAGTTAGCCCGGCTTCAGTGCCATATGCTCTTTGTACTTCAGTTAGCCCGGCTTCAGTGCCATATGCTCTTTGTGCCATGTGCTTCAGTGTTTGGTCACCAGACGACTTTTCCCCCTTGGAATGATCACCAGTCTTGACTTGAGATCATTCCATAACTGTTCCAGCATATGTCTGTCCAGTGCACCAAATGTTATACCTGCCACTGGAGTTGTTTCAGTCACAACTTTCTTAAGTGCCTGCACTTCCTTTTGAACATTTGCAACTGCTTTAGGCAAGTGTTTTGGCAACTTTTCATCCAGTAACCTGTCTACTTGGGGTAATACCCCATCTTGAATGGTACGAAGAACAGTCTCAGAAACTTCTTCACATAATTCTTTCAGCATATTGTTTCTGAACTTCCTTGTACATTCATCACTTATTGTACTGACCACTGCATCTTGGTCAAGTGTGGATCTAGTCTCCAGAGAAGTGACCCTGGAAACCAACTTTGAACTTCTTCTTTCAGATCTGCCAGTGGTTGCACAAAATCACCAGTCACTGCAGTCTGAACAGAATTAACCAGTCTTGTCTCTAGACCCTGGACTGCCACTTTGATCTTTTCAGTATTGTTGTTTGTGTCCAGTACCAGTTCATCAAGCTTCTCATAAACCAGCTTCTCATTCCCAGCAAAGACATTCATCTCAGATGCAAGGTTATTTGATAATAAAGATTTGAAGTCTGAAATAACCTGAGATGAAGTCTGGAGTGATCTCTCCAGGTCCGCCACCTTACTTAAAAGGCCTTGGACCTCGGCAAAAGATGAAGTGGAGAGACCACTGGGAGGTTCAAGAGTTGAAGGCAATCTGGTCATAAGAGGAACTTGTGCCCAGTCCTCTTTAGTTGCAGCTTCAGATGTTGCAACTGGTGACTCCGGCGCACGAGATGGAGGTTGAGTTTGAATGGTTGCAGGAGTGAAGTATTGGGTGTTTTCTGGAATTGAAGGTGGTGGTGGTGGTGGTATGTTTGATTGTGGTGGTGGTTCATTTGATTCTGGTGGTGGTGGCATTTCTGAAGATATAATTGGTTGGGTGACTGAAGCAATAGCAGATGTTTCAATATTTTCTTCTTCATCACCCAAGAAATTCATGTTAACATCAAAGCCTTCAGACATTGGGGAATCTACATCATCCCATTCTGGAGCCATCCCAACTGTCTGTTCACCAGGCTGTTCACCAGTCTCTACATTAACCTGTTCACCAGCCTCCTCATTCAAGTCTATTTGAGCCTCTTGCTCACCAGAAATATGTTCATCAGTCTGAACATCCTGTTCAACTTCCTCAACAACTTGCTCAACAACCTCTTGTTCAAAAATTGGTGACCCATCCAGATTCATAACATCACCAGGATGTCTTTCAGGATTCACCTGAAGTCCAGCTCTCATCAGACGCCTGTTTGTTCTAGGTCGTCTGGAAGGTTCAACAACTTCTTGTACTTGACCTTCAGGAGCAACTTGTCTGATGGGTTGTACAACTTCTATTATCTGTACATCTTGGTCTCCAGAGGTACTTTCAACAGCTTGACCTCTATCTGGAGCCATCCCAGCTTCTTCCCTTTGGAAGGAAAGCATGGACTGAGGAATATCTACCTCGTCCAGTGGAGACCTGAGGTTGACCAAATCCCTCATATACTCACTCACAGAAAAGTGAGTAGTATCAAAATCATACTGGTCTCCAAGAGCATTTTTAAACATTAGAGAAAGGAAACGAATATAAGGAACAAACGGTTTTCTTCCTTTCACTCTAAGGCGCTCTACCAGATCATCAAAAAGAATCTGGGCAAAGTCCACTCTCAGCCCAAACCATAAGCAGTAGGCAATCTGGAGATGGGTTTGATTTATCTGGTCTAACCCTCCAGAACTGCCTCCCAGACATTCAACAATGTGGGTGAAGAAATATCTCCATGAGTCTGACAGCTTGCTCATGTAGATAGTCCCTTTTCTGGATAGCTGGACATGCTCATCCAAGATATCCGTGTGCCCCATCAATCTGCATACTTCCCTTGTATTGATACCAGTGGGAAGTTCAATAGGCAACTCATTCTGTTCATGATAGTTTAACTGTAGAACAGACCTGAGTAGACTTGCAGTGAAACCAAGGGATCTGGTACCTCCCTTGAGAGTATAATTGATAGATGAAGTTTCATCATCAAATGTTGCAGTGTACCAGAATTCACACAGGTACTCGTGGTACATCCTTCCTGGATTCAATGTTAACGCACCATATAATGGGCAAGAGAGAAAGAATGAGTTTAATCTCCCAATAATCGATTGGGCATCATGAACACTGGAAAGAGAGAGTCTTGCCATCCAGTTGTTCATATTTATTCTTAGGGTATTTGCCTCAAGAGTGATATGAGGTGCCCTGTCAACATTTTCAGAAGGATTATATTCAGTGGCAAGCAGATTTTTAGGCGATCTTGACTGTCTAGGTGTCATTTTTAAAGAATAGATGAAGATTAAATTGAAGGAATTTATGAAGAATTGATGAAAGAATTGAATGGAAATGGAGTAAATAAGAGAGATAAATATGATTGGAAATTGAATGAAAGAAGTAAATGAAGGAATTTGAAAGATTTGGGAGTAAATATGTTCGAAGTAAATGCAAATGAAATTGAAAGTGGGTATATATAGGAGAAAGAATGTGGAACTCAAACGGTTTATTTGAATTTATCAAATATAATTTTGATCGAGGTTCTGAGATCCGCATTAATTACATCACATCACACATAAATGTGTGACAGTTTACAGCCCACAAACATTAACAAGTTGCTCTTTTTGAGTTCCCAAAGTAAAAATACCATCATTACGTTGAAAAATTTACATGCCACGTAGGATTAAAATATCTCCAAAAAGATTTGCTTACGTGGCACGCACAATGACCAAGTATTTAGAAAATATTATGACATATTTCAGTGCATCTGGAGGTTGACTGGACACTCCAGTATCACTGGTGGATTAGTCCAGTGAACATGTACTGATGGTACACTGGAGGGACACTCCAGTAAGTACCAGTGAAAACCATTTTTGAAAGACTGGTAACCTCAAACTTGCACGTCAACTAATACAGACAAATGAGAGGGACACATTTATAAGGAGACATAAGTCACCTCAAACACGCACTTCAACCTGTCCAGTTACCAGTGAGAGGGACATATTTACAAAGCACCAGTAATATTTTCTGAAGAGTTTGTCCAGTGAGAAAATAAATTAATAAATTCCCTTGAACTTAAAACATTTTTAAGAACAAAAATATCTTTCAAGTCTTTCCCTGTAATGTTGTTCCAGAAATCTAATAATGCAAAGATAGTACACAAAGGCGTTCAATATCTGAGCAGTCACCAGATTTAAGGGTTTAACATTCCCAACTCACCAACAAGATATTCAAAGGTTTGACATCCAGAGGTTTGGTAAAAATGTCAGCGAGTTGTTTGTCAGTGGGAATAAAATGGAGTTCAATGTTGTTTTTCATAATATGATCACGAATGAAGTGATACCTGAGATCAATGTGCTTCGTTCTGGAGTGCATGACTGGATTGTTTGAGATAGCAATGGCACTGGTATTATCACAAAAGATTGGAGTCTTTGAATATTTAATACCATAATCAAGCAACTGGTTCTTCATCCAGAGTATCTGAGCACAACAACTGGCTGCAGACACGTATTCAGCTTCAACAGTGGATAATGAAACTGAAGTTTGCTTCTTACTGGTCCAGCTGACCAGTTTGCCACCAAGGAAATGACATCCACCAGTAGTGGATTTCCTATCTATCTTACAACCTGCATGATCTGAATCTGAATAACCCATTAGATCCATGCCTGAGCCTTTGGGATACCAAAGACCCAAACTGGACACCTTTAAGGTACTTCAGTATGCGCTTTACAGCAAGCATATGAGATTCCTTTGGATTAGACTGATATCTGGCACATAAACATGTTGAAAACATAATATCTGGTCTACTGGCAGTTAAATACATCAGTGAACCAACCATGCCTCTATAGACAGTAGTGTTCACTGGTTTTCCATCTGGATCAGAGTCCAGTGTCAGTGGTGCAGAAATTGGAGTTGGTTTAGATGGTGAAGAGTTCATATCAAATTTCTTTAAAAGATCTCTAACATATTTTTCCTGATTAATAAAAATGCCATCTTTGTTTTGTTTAATCTGGAGTCCAAGAAAATATGTTAATTCACCCATCAAACTCATCTCATATTCAGTTGACATGATTTTTGAAAATTTCTTGCACATGTTTTCATCAGTAGACCCAAAAATAATATCATCAACATAATTTGTACCATTAACAGATTACCTTTTTCATGAAGAATAAATAAGGTATTGTCAATTGCACCTCGTTTGAAACCATTTTTCAACAAATGTTTAGTCAGAGTGTCATACCAGGCACGTGGGGCTTGTCTGAGGCTATAAAGCGCTTTGTCCAGACGATATACCCAATGTGGATGCTTTTCATCAACGAAACCTGGTGGTTGTCTGACATAAACTTCTTCTTCAAGATTTCCATTCAAGAAAGCACTCTTTACATCCATCTGGTAGACCTTGAACTGATGATAAGCAGCGAATGCTAAGAATATTCTGATCGCTTCAAGTCTAGCCACTGGAGCAAATGATTCATCAAAGTCGACATCTGAATGGCAGTAGCCTTGTGCTACCAGTCTGGCCTTGTTTCTGATTACGTGGCCATCTTCATCTACTTTGTTCCTGAAGACCCATCTTGTTCCAATTGGTTCTTTATTTCCAACTGGGAAAGGAACCAGATACCAGACCTTGTTCCTTTTAAACTGGTGAAGCTCTTCTTGCATAGCAGTCACCCAGCTTGGATCTTCCATAGCCTCGTCAATCTTCTTTGGTTTCATCAAAGATAGAAAACTAACATATAAGCATTGATTACTGGAGGCTCTTCTGGTCTGAACTCCTCTACTGGAGTCACCTATGATCTGATCAATAGGATGAGCTTTTGTCCATCTGGAGTACTGACCAGGATTGTTACTGACAACAATATCAGTGCAAGAATTCAGTTGAGTCTCCTCTGGAGTTGCTTCTGGAGGAGTATCTTGCCAGACTACTTCAGTATCTTCATCTGAGTCATTTAAATCACGATTTGCATCATGAAATTCTTCATTTGAAGGCATTTCTTGAAGTACTGGTTCAGTTTGGAATTCTTCATAGAAGACATTTCTGGTATATTCTCAACTGACACTGATACTGGGGGAGTAGTACGAACATCTGATCCAATATTAATTTCAGAGGGTAGTTTGAAAATAATAGAAGGATAGAATGGAGTACTACTGGAGTGTTTCTTTTTTTGAACAGGTTCCAGATCAGGATGACTGGAAACTGTGTCTTCTGAATCTTCTTTATTGTCGTTTATAGGATCAGATTCACAAAAGACAATTGGAGTCTACTGGGGGAGTGTCAAGGGCTGGCTTCTTGTTGATTGCAGCATTTGATTAATCAAATGTGACATGAATTGACTCATGGACCTTCTCCAGTCTCTTGTTGTAGACTCTGAAGGCCTTGCGAATGGCTGAATAGCCTAAGAATACCCTTCATCAGCTTTGGCATCAACTTTGCCTAACTGACTGGAGTCGTTCAGGATGTAAACTGGACATCCAAAAACGTGAAAATAACCAATATTTGGTTTTCTATTTCTTAAGACTTCATAGGCTGTCTTTTTATGTCGCTTCACATACACTGACCGGTTCTGGGTGTGGCAAGCAGTAGCAATTGCTTCAGCCCAAAAACTGGTAGACAGACCAGATTCAGCAAGCATACTCCTGGCAGCTTCTATCAGCGTTCGATTCTTCCTTTCCACCACTCCATTCTGTTCTGGAGAGCGGGCTGATGAGAAATTCTGGGAGATGCCAGTGCCAGTACAGAATGACTCCAGAGTTGCATTCTGGAATTCTGTTCCATTGTCACTTCTTAACTGACACACTTTTCGACTGAACTTGAGCTCAATTTGCTTGATAAGACTGATGATTTCAGCAGCAGCTTCACTTTTAGACCTCAGAAAGATCACCCAACAATATCTGGAGAATTCATCTACGATCACCAGGGTGTATCTTTTACCAGCACGAGTCTAAACGTTCACTGGACCAAAGAGGTCCATATGAAGCATATGAAGAGGTTCAGATATGCTAAAATTCTGTCTGGTCTTGAAACTGGTACGTTTTTGCTTACCCATCTTACATCCTGGACATGGCCTTTCCTTTTTGAAGGAAACTGAAGGTATCCCATCTGCAAGTTGTTTTCTGGACAACTTATTAATATTCTTGAAATTTAAATGGGATAACCTTTTGTGCCATAACCAGTTGGTGTCTTCATCAGCTTGAGTATAGAAACACTGCTCTGAAGGAGAGCTTTCCATATCCATCACGTACACATTCTCTTTTCTGGGAGCAATCAATACTACCTTCCAGTCCTTGTTGAATACGATACCCTGAGCAATATTGAATAGAACTTGATAGCCATCATCACACAGTTGGCTTACACTGATCAGGTTATATTTCAAACATTCACAAATGCAACATGTCTGAACTTGACTTGTCCATTGTTCAGAACACCGTATCCCTCAGTCTTTCCACAACCATCATTTCCAAAAGTAATGGAGGGTCCATCAGAAATGGTGAACTCCTCCAGCAGGGTCTTACATCCGGTCATCGTCCTGCCAGCAGCACTGTCAAGATACCAGATATATTTCTTCGATCGCCCTGCACATACACCAGATATTTATCAGTTAGATTTGGGAACCCATCGACTGATGGGTTCACTGGACCCTCTCTTATAGGTCCCTGGGGCAATCTGGTTTAGTTCACTTTCTTCAACAGTGGTCTTAGTTGAAAAGACCACTGGGGTTGATAGTTTTGAAACCTTTTTCTTTTTCTCAACTGGAGAAATAGATTTAACTTTCTTTGCAAAAGGTTTTGTATTTTGTCTAGGCCAGATGAAGTACCCTCAATAAAGTTTAATCTTGCATTAAAACTTTGAGATTGACGAGTCAGTGTTTGAATCTGGCTCTCTAACCTGGACAAAATATTTTCTTCAGATGACACCTTAGCCTTTCCAGTCCTAGGCTTAGGTAGGGATTGGTCTGAGGCAAAGGTTTATTCCGATAAACCTCTTTAACTAGAGCAGTCATCTGGAATGCTCCAGTCTTGACCTCTGGGATTGAACTGGGTAAATATTGGTCTTGGGAGTTACAGGCTCATCATAAACAGTGGTGGACCTGAACCCCTCTGGTAATCGATCGATTACTGGTATTAATGATGCTACATGAGTATTTCCATCTAAGTATGCACGTTTTTGAGCAGGAAATTGATTTACTCCAGCATCATATGGCTTTTTGGTTTCTAGCCATGATTTAATTACCAGTTTTTCTTTCTCTAAAATGACTTCAAGATCTTGTTTTTCTTGAATCAATTGTTCAGTTACCAGAACCTGGGCTTGAAATGCTAGTTCAATGTCTTGAAGTTCTTTTAATTTTGATTTTAAGACAGTTATTTCAGAAAAAATCTGTTTCTAGACCATTTACACAATCAGATCTAACAGTTTCTACAAATATCAAATCAGAATTAAGAGCTTCAGCAATGTCCAGTTTTAATTCTTGGTCAGTTGCACAATCATAATCACTAACCTTCTTAATAACAATGTCTACCCATCGTCCAGATGTGACATCTTCCTTCACCAGGTGCTCATCGTCTGCCAGAGCCATGTAACAGCAATCTCTTTCTTCTTCTTCATCAGCAGATGATTCATCAGAAGGAACCCACTTCTCTTCAGTTGTTGCAATCATGCACTTATTATTGTTTTCAATTGTTGTGCCATGAGAGCAATCTGGGCCTTAAGCTTTTTATATTTCAGTTTATAGCTATCATCAGGCTTATTATTTGAAGAGAATGGACCAGGCTTGGATACAAACTGGTTGGATCTGCAATCTTTCATGAAATGACCCTTTTTGCCACACTTAAAGCATGTCAAATTGGTCTTATCAGTTGAGAACTGGATGCAAATTGTCCAGATGGCCTATTTGCTCTTGCTTTGAAACGGTTAAACGTTTTAGTAATCATTGCAATAAGGTCATCATCATCAGTTTCATCACAACAGTCTGGATAGATTTGACTGGACTCTCCAGAATCCATGAGTTCAGACACCATCTTCTTCATAGAAAATACATTCTCAGAAGATATCAGTGCTGTACTTTGTGGTTCAGTATGACTAACTACATTAGGACTACTGGAGGCATGGTTAAAAGCATCTTGTTCTGCCACCACTCTCTGGGCTTGATTTTCTTCAGTGTACCTGAAAGCTCCATATAGAGTTGAGAGAGTGTGTGTGTGAAGAGTTTTACCTTGTCGTAAGACCAGGATCATGTGAGACCATTTGGTGGGTAGAATATCACAAAATTTCTCCAGAAGTATATCCTTGTCCTTTTCAACCCCGAGACCTCTCAATTGGTTTATGATACTCATAAATCTGGTGTAAGTACCAGTGAGAGACTCATTAGGCTGAGCAAAAAAAGACTCATACCTCTTGTTTAAGGAGACCTTTCTGGTGACAATGGTGTCATCTCCTCCTTCATGCTGGTTTAAAAGTTCATCCCACATGGTTTTAGCACTAGGAAAAAGAACTAGTGTGGGAATAAGGGTTTCTGGAATGGCCCCGGGGATCATGTTTTTGAGAAGGGTGTCTAGATTCACCAATCTCCTCTCCTCTTCAGACCAATGTTCCTCCCTCTTTTCCCTTCCTCTTCTAGATCCAGAAGGATCAAGAAGGGGATTGAGAGGTGATGTAGGGACATAAGGACCTTCATTTAAATTTTCATCATGTTCCTCTCAATACCAGTGATATGCAAAACCATCCTAGCCTTCCACGTACCAAATTCATCACTGTTCCCACTGAATTTAGGAACAGGATTATTTGAGTAGTGCACATGCACGTGTGGAGAAGCAGGAGTAGGAGGAGGAGGTGGATTAGTGTTATTAACAATAGGTGGTTCATTTTGATCATTAATATTAGCATTAGGATCAGGACCAAGATTAAAACTTCCTTGTGTATTTTCTTGGTTAGCCATCAAAGAAACAGATCTAGGCAATGTTTAGCCTTCTGCTCTGATACCAAATGTGAGTCCCTTAAGTTCGATGGTTAACCTAGAAAGTGTAAAATACAACAAGTCTAATAATCACTAGAATGGACTAGTATTATTGTAAATAAATGCAAGAATATATAAACAAAGTAATACAAGACTTAAAGCAATAAACAAGTAAAGTGGAACATTATGTATTTTCAATGGTGTATTTTATTTATGATGTTAAATAAAATACAAGGTTGTGCGGAATCAAGATAATACAAATAAGTATGTATCCTAACAACCTATGAATTACAAATGATCTATATTTGTCAAATAACTCTTTTGGATCGAGATACTTAAAATTGTGAAGTATCCCTGTTTAAGATCGAGAGTATTTAGACAAATTCACTTAAATGCAAAATGTATGCTTAAAAGTATTTTTCTCAAGGAAATGACTTTGTATTTATAGGCAACAAAATTCACCAGTAAATTTTGTGCCGTACAAATATGGTTGCATACATTTAATGATCCGACAAGAACATTAAATGTATTGGATAAGGAATAAGGATAAAGTCATATCAAATGACTTTGTATCCTTTTATCCAACCACCTTTACACACGTATACTTTGGTAAAGAACAAGTGGATTGTTCTTTGGAAAGTGTGTAAAGGCAAAAGTCAATCCTCGATATCAGTGTTCAGCCTTGTAAGGTCTAGAACACTGACAATCCTCCAGTGTACAGATCTGGTAAGACTTCCAGTGGACTCCGCCATTTGTAAGTCTTCTTTATTCTGACTTCAGTCTTTGACTTCAGTGAGAATGTCTTCAGTAGAGTTGATCTGGACTGGGGTGAAGTCCAGTGAGCTAATCTGGAGAATACTCCAGATTTCCTATACAAGTATTTGGTCACTGGTCTTCCATTATTTCTGGACAAATCTTCAGAGGGACTCCAGATTCCAAGTCTGGAGTAGGTCCAGTAGAACACGTTTCTGGACAGATCTTAAGTAAGGCTCCAGTAGTCGAGTCTGGAGCGAGTCCAGTAAATCTGGACTAAATCTGGACCTAACAATAAAATTATGCCATAAATATAATGTAACTATTACATCAATATTTATCTTATAATCTTTATCTATTTTAACTAACAAAAATTAATAACATTAAGGTTGATAATCTGAGTCTTCAGGATCATCAGAACTAGAACCAGAGATAAACGGTAAACGATTTAAAATCATTAATCGTTTTCTCTCTTTCCTATGACGATCTGTATCTGACCATTGATCATTATCAAGATCAATATTGGCCTGATCAACCTCAAAGTTATGACTTTCCCATACTTTAGCTTCTGCCTCAACTCGAATATGAGGATCATTCCCAAATTTCTCTGCAATCTCCCATTCTATTCTATCTTCTTCTGATCTCACACTCCGTGGATTATGATAATCAGGATTTTTACTAAAATTTGAGTTACCTGAATTGGAATCTTCATCATCTTCTGAGTTATCTGGATCATCAGGATCTGCATCTGGAGCAGCAGCCATCACAACTTTTCCTTTCTGAGTCCCAGATGTACTAGCACCAGATGTACCAGCAATCTCTGACTCTCTTTGTCTTGGCGACTCCCCCTGAACATCTGCAGTCTCTGAATTAATCACATTAACAGCATCAGCATCAGTATCTTGACCTTGACTTTGATTCTGTGGCTCAACAGTGTCTCTGGTTGGTGGATCTTGAGTTGGATCTTGATCATCATCTCTTCGCTTCTTTGCTAACTCATCATCCTTACAACCATCTTTATCTCCCCCTTGAGACAAGAATCGGTCAAGTCTATCTGCAAGAGAATGAACAAGAGCATTCATAATGTCCATCTCTTCCTGATGTTTTGCAGCTTGGAGGTTCAACTGTTTCTCAACGCTGTGACTCGCATCTCTAACAACTTCTTCTCCGAAACAATACGACTCAGCTGAACTTGTACTGGCAAAGCTGAATCTGAAGTAGAAGCAATGTGCGATGTAGAAGCAGGCGGTGGCATCGTAGTCTCAAATGAAGGCATACGAACATGAAAAGTTCCTGATGGAGGCATCTGCGGTCTTTGTAATGGTAACAACAGACGATCCATAACTGTAGCAACAGGAACTAACGCCTGAGTAGGAGTAGAACGAGGTCTAGGAGCAGGAACTATCAGCTCTGGCTCCTGACGAACTGACGACTCTGGAGCTCTAGTAGTCGTAACAGTCGTAGCCTCAGTGACAACTCTAGCATGAGAACCATCTAAACGAATTGTGAACTTGGTTCTCGGCCTTTTCTCTCCAACAGAAGTACCAACTGAAGTAGTAGACACCGAAACTGGAACTTCAGTAACAGAAGCTCTCAAGGCAGCAACTGATGGTGTATCAACTGATCCGGGTGTATGAGACATCTCCATAGCAGAATGATACTCAGCAAACTCCCTATCAATTTCTGACTGAGGTCACTGAAGGGCTTGAATCTTCTCAACAACGTCAATCCCTTTCCCTTGTCTTATTCTTCTCTTCAGTGGCCTATCTTCATTATCATTTTCATTTTCTGAACCATCATCAGCATTAACAGCAACAACATGTGGTTCAGAAGGACCAACAACATCTACTGGAGTAGAGGTAGAAATAGAAACCCCAGTAGTCGGCATCACAAGATTTGCCGGATCATCAATATCCTCCTCTAGAGCATCCATCTCCGAATCATCTTCCGGAACATCAGTAAATAAAGGAACTTCATTCAATCCCTCAAACTGATCAGCTCTCTCTACTTGAGGATCATCTTGATCTTGAGCATCATCAGCAGCAACAGCAATAGGTTCATCATCTTCCCAACCTTGTCTTGGAGCAACATAGTCTGGATTAATCAAATGTCCGAACAATGGTGGATTATCAACATTTGCTGGAACATTATTACCAGCAGAGTGTGACATCATATCGTTGAACACTCTGTGAGTAAGACGACCTAAATTAAACGTATCACCAACGAATGGTAAAACAGCTGCCTTATGTCTGATAATAATCATGACAAATCTCGAAAAAAGAAAGAATTTCTTTTCATTTCCATAACCTCTCAGTTGCTTAACAAAATTATCAAAAATGTACTGAGAAAAGCTGTAAGGCTTGTTCAATACAAGTGCAACAAGCTGAGAAGCCGACTGCATATTCATCTGATCATAACCGGCACTACGATGACTAATAGATCTCAACAAGTAGTAGGCAAGCAATCTCCATTTGCCTCTCAAACTAGATTTGGGATATGGATGCTTAATCAAACCAGCATATCCCATACGTCTTAGAGCACCGTCACATAAACTTTCTTCATACTCTGTAGGACCTTGCTCTAACTCATCATTACCAAGATCTAAAATCGTCCTTAACTCTCCAGCAGAAAACTGAATATTACGTCCCTGAACAGTAGTGCGAATAACAGTATGAGCACCCATCTGCACTTGTGTGGCTGAATTCCAGAACTGAGTAATATAGTCTCTGATCAATGGAGGGTTCTCGGTAAGAGCAAATCGAATACGCGAGCGTGCGAGATAATGTAGAACATCATGAAACTCTGCCGTGCATCCTTGCTGAGTAATGCTGATATCAATAGCAGCATTATGCTCCTTAACAAAGACACGAGCATTAGCACCTTGTCCTGCCATACCTGCATAAAACAAAAAGAAAAACGAAAAGAAAAACAAAAAACAAAAATTAATTAAATAAATTCAAAATTAACAAGGCTGCTTCGTGGTGACGTCAGCGCGAGGGTAAAACCACCTCGTGTGACGTCAGCACGAGCTAACCTTAGCAACCCAGAAAAACATCTCCATAAGATAAAGAAATCAACCGAAATCAATTTATTATATCAACTTGGACTTGTTTTTCATGAATCTCATGCCCAGAAATCGAATTCAACATCGATTTTATGAACACGATGTGATTCGTGTTCTTCATGTTCTTCGTGTGAATAGTGACCGTGACATAAAAACTTTAATTAATCTTGATTTTGCACTTGTAAATTCAAACTTTTGTTAGATTTAAGGTGTAATAACATCACTTAATCCAATTTTAAGTCCAATTTCAGTCCAAATCATCAGAAATTTAAGATCAAAAAGTCACTTCGTCCTAGTTACTGTTCACGCGAAAAGAAAATCAAAAATCGGGCATTATAACAACATAAATTCAATGATTTTCAAAGTCAAAGCATCATTAATCTATCCTAGATTGAGAATATACCAACAAATCTGGATGAAAAACACAAATAGGAGATTAAAAGATCGAATTAGTAATCGGATGAATAGTTCGCGCGAAGAGGGCTTCTTCGTGTGGTAATATTTTAGGGTTTAATTTCGATTGAAGGTTAAAACCCATATTTATATCCACATATACTTGGGCCGGGCCGAAGATCCCTTCGTGGGCTTGCTGACGTCAGTGCGAGCATGCTGACGTCAGCACGTGGTGAATTTTCGAAATTAATTCACACGAGCTGCACACTTAACCAAAATTCGTAAATTTTTCCAGAAAACTTAACAAAGAAAAATTACAAATTTTCAGAAAACATAAACCTGTAGATACTTGTTACCTGAAACTTGTATCTACTCGAAAATGTAATCTTACCGTACATCATCCGTACTAATCTTGTCATCAAAATAATGTATAAACACAATCTTACATTATAATCTTGACATAAAATCGATCATTTTTTCCATTGATGCTTAACTGAAACATATGCAAACTTACATAGAAACAAATTCAATGTATAATGCATCAAAAATTCATCAATTTATCATACCATCAACCTATCACCCTAAGTCTTAGGTTGAAGTCTTGATTCTCAGAATTTAACCTATTACACCAAGTTCTAGGTTATTACAAGGTAATTCGTCCTTGTAGCACGTTTCGTGCATAGATTATTGTCCGTCGCAATGCATACCTATAGAATGAAATTTATTATCTGTAACATGCACACTTAACAAACTTCATCAATGCATCAAAATCAACAAATAACATAAGTATGCAAAAACAATCAAAATCTTAACCTATCATTTAAAAATCTAAGTCAAGTCAAATCTTTGTCAAGCATACTCATCAACCAAAACCAATTGAAATTCTATATTATTGAAATTTCAATATTCAAAACAAAACATTTTCTAATCTTAAACAGATTAATGTCCATATTAGAAAATTCATCCTTTAAACACATATACCATAAGCAACAAGACTCATATAATCCACTAAGGATCATATAACTTCCTATGGAATCATCAGATGCTCATTAAATCTCTCGTGCAATAAGAACTAGTTTGACACTACAAACTGACACAAAAACTAAAATGTTAGTACAAAAATAAAAATAAAAATAAAAATAAAAATAAAAATAAAAATAAAAGTAAAAACTTTAAATTTAAACTACATTATTTATTTACAAGAAATTCTAAGTTTCTGCGGATTAGATCAGATTAGCAATTACATAAGCCTACAGGTGAGAAATAATTCTCTTATTATTAGTTATGAACAGTGACCCAACAACGATTACCGGTATATTTGTCCTCTTAAACACTCGGTACTTCCAGTTTCCTTTGGGTTGTGGCACTTTCGTATTACTTGAGCCAAGGACAGTCACCATGTAACCTAGTAAGTTACTCATGCCACTTTTTAGTTTGCGAACTTATGTGACCCACATTCAGATATACTCCCGTAATCGACACAAGCACTAAAATAAGAAATATTCAATATATATCCAAAAACTTCCTTAAACAAAGCATGTGACACTTTTTAGATTTATTTCATTTGATCAATTTAGCATTTTGCGATTAAACTTTCATCCACTTTTGCATTTCTTTATTTTAAGGAACCCGTGATTTTCGATGAGACCCGTGTAGCGAACTTTCTGACAACCTATCCCAAGTTGGAAGCTTTAGGTAGGCTAGGTATACAAAGACACCCCGAGGACATACTTGTCCGAATCTCAAAGACCACATTAGCCCTTAACTTGATTTCATTTCATAGCAATTATCACATTATAACTAAATTTAACTTTCATGCTCATGACTTGTAGAAGTTTTCACATATATACTGAATAAATCCTATAATAATGCTAGATCTTTCACAGAATTTAAGGACCAGATCTAATCATTACTGAAAAGCAAGCATTCTCAGCCATATATCTGAATATGTTTCCCATAAGAACATTGTATAATATTAAGTTCAGATTGAAGAAAACCTTGGTACTTTGTGCCTACCGATACATCCTAAATTTAATCACTGAACTAAACAGCTATATTACGATTAAGCAGGCTTAAAAGCTAAGATTATCCTCACTTCTAATCATCTGAATGCATCAACTTAAATCTCTATCTTATTATTTATTTTGTTTTCTCATTTTTCATATTTTTATGACACTGACTATAAACGAACTTAAACTAGACACTCTTTTTGTATTTTTATGACTCTAGCTATTTAAAAACTTAACTAAGACACAAATAAATATACAAAAATAGTTCTTTGAGAGATCTAATATGAATCAGCATTCCTCATACCATTGAGAAGAATCAGCTTTTCAAAGCGAGTCTTATCAAATGCTTTAGTATACAAATCAGCTAGATTATCATCAGTTATAACCTTTTCCAAATGAATTAATTTCTTTTGGGCACAGTCACGTAAGAAATGATGTCTAATATCAATATGCTTGGTGACTTTATGCATGACAGGTTATTTGTAATGTCTATAGCTGACTTATTGTCTATTCTAATAGGAGTATCAAGAAAATCCATACCGTAGTCACGTAGTTATTGCTGAATCCACAATACCTGGGAACAACAGCTACCAGCAGCCATATACTCTGCCTCACATGAAGACTGAGCAACCGATGTCTGCTTCTTACACTGCCACGATACAAGTCTCCCTCCTAAGAACTGACATCCTCCAGTTGTAGACTTCCTGTCGTTGTTACAACCGCCAAAATCCGAATCAGTATATGCAACAAACTCAAACGTTCCTCCCATAGGATACCATAGACCAAGCCCTTGGTTTCCTTTCAAGTAACGTAGGATACGTTTTGCTGCAGCTAAATGTGACTCTTTCGGACTAGCTTGGAATCTAGCGCAAAGACAAACAGCGAACATAATATCCGGTCGCGAAGCTGTCAGATACATCAACGAGCCAATGATAGCACGATAATAAGTTGCATCAACAGGCATATCTTTAGGATCAAGAACCCCTAAACCATGATTTAGCTGAATAGGAGTACCATATGTCTTGGATTCTAACATTTGAAACCTCTCCAAGATATCATCGACATACTTAGACTGGTGAATGAAAAATCCATCTTTCCTCTGATCAACCTGCAGTCCGAGGAAGAATTGTAGTTCCCCCATAGCACTCATTTCAAACTGCTTTTTCATGCTCATTTCAAATTCTTTGCACATCGTTACATTAGATGAACCAAAAATGATATTGTAACACCCCAAGCCGAGGCTCGAAATATCACGAAAATCATATAGCACAAGGTGGAATTACAATAGGACAAGAACTAAATGCAAATAAAGATTCAGTGAATCCATTACAATGCGAAACAAGTACCAAAATACATAAGGAGCAAATAACCATCAAAGTTTACAAAAGAACATTCAAAAGATGGCAAATCGATCCTAAGTATAATGCAAAAGAGAAGGTCAATGAATCCTTGATCCATAAAGTCCAAAGCCCGGGTTTTTACAGCAAGCAAGCAACTAAACTCCACGTCCGGGGATAACCTGATTACCTGAAAAGTGTACTAAGCATAGTCAACACAAGGTTGGTGAGTTCGTGGTAATAGTCCATAAGGAACCATCGTCAATAATCACAATATACGAGTAGAGGCTAGACATGACTTACAGCGAGCCTCTAAGTAACACAATGACATCCACAACAAGATTACACAATCATAAGTAAATGTGTAAGAAATATGCACAAATGATTTACAAAATCAACATAAGTGCCAAATGCATAAATAAGCCGACATGCCTAACTTATGCGTGAACTCAGGTCACCTATGCAACGATACCCGCCTGTCATCACAATGAACAAGGCTGTATCTCAAAAACATCGAGATATATATGTCTATATACTCGGGATCATGACATCAACATCCATCGGATAAGTGTATACATCTATACACTTGGATGTTTGCAATTCTCAACCGGGGTTATCCACAATGTATGCATGCTTACAATCAATAGTAAATGCATCGATCATAACTAGTTAATCACAATTCAATAATCACAGAACGTCAATCATAAACCAACAATCAATGCTCCAGCCAATCCTATACGTACATGCACTTAAGAGGATTCTACTTTCTTCGAGTCCCAGATGCTTATATATAGGGTCACCCGCAGCCTTCCCACCACATCTAAAACCCAATGAAGGCATAACCGACTTCCATGTATGTACGTCTATCCTAATATTTATGAAATACATAACCAACACCTAAACCAAGTAAATCAAATGAAATGAACCATCACATCAATCCAACAATCACACCAATCAATCAATCAATCAATCAACAATGTAAGTAACCACGTCAATCCTACACTTTTCAGCCCGAATCTCAAGCGAGTAGGGAGCTACGAAACTCACCTTGTCCGGCAAAGAAGCTAGTATAATGCTACAAGCGAGTATTGGGATCCACACGTCCACAACCTATAAATATACATCATAATACCATAATGTCAACTCTACAACCTTAAACAAGTTGGTTTAGCATATTTAAGTCAAGTCACAAACCCCTAAACACTTCTACAACTTTATCGAGTAAGAACAAGACGCATTTGACTCGACATTTTTAGAAATGGAAGAAGATTCATACAAAATGAGTGATATTACTAGAAACTAGACTCTCTTACGATTCCAACGATAGTTCATACGACTTATTTGGACTTACGGATCAAAAGTTATTAACGTTTGAAAACTGACGCGCGTAATTCCCAGAATATATCCACTGCGCCGCAGTGAGGCAAAGCCATGCCACTGCGCCGCAGTGGGCCAAAATGATGGAAAGGTCAGAATATATCCACTGCGCCGCAGTGAGGCAAAGCCATGCCACTGCGCCGCAGTGGGCCAACTTTCTGCACCTGCACCAGCAGTTCTAAGTGCAGGAAAACGAGCCAAAAACCCTCAAATTCGACCCAAACCATACCAAAACGATTTGTAGGAGTTTGAAACTCATTTTGAAGCTTAACTAAGCACCAATAAACATAAATACACATAACCCAATCCACAAATTCGACTAAAACATCACAATTACTTCCAAATCATTCTAACCTAATCAAACCCTAATTTGACCCAAAACTAGATTTAAGCCGATTTAGGACTTGTAAGCATACGAGATGACTAGAAATGCATAAACAAACATGAGTAGATACAAATGAGATGAATTTGACTTACCAAAGCTTCTCCTTGAGTTTAAACTCGAAATTAGGTCAAAATGGGTAAAATACTTGCACTTTGACTTTTGATTCTTCAATATGCCGACAATGAGATATAAATGACTATGATTCTTGTATTAAACCAGTTCTAAACACCTAATCGATGCAGTTGGGAAGGAGAAATGAAATGGGTTTGCTTGCTTTTACTTGAGAGAAAAAGAGAAAAGAGATAGATAAGAAATGAAGGGTAAATGAGAAGATAAGGGGGAAAATGGGTCAAGGGGGCTGATGGGTCGTGGATGACCCACGGCCGACCCGTTTCCCTTCTCAAGCCAAATTACAAATCGTTTATACATTTAAGCACCGATCAAAACATATTATCGACTCGAATATAACACATTGACATTTAATTCATAAAACGACTCAAATACTTCATTAACTTATATTGTTAGTCATATTACACGTAAAGTCAACGGGTCAAAATTCACGGATGTTACAGATATCATCAACGTAAACTTGTACAATCAAATAATCTTGCTTCCGCCATTTGATAAACAATGTGCTGTCTATCGATCCTTTTGTAAAACCATTTGTCAACAAATGTGTCGACAACTTTTCATACCACACTCTGGGTGCTTGATGCAATCCATAAAGAGCCTTATCTAGTCGATATGCTCGTCTTGGATAATCAGGATCTTCAAACCCCGGTGGTTGAAAAACATAAACTTCCTCTTTAACTTCACCATACAAGAAGGCGCTCTTAACGTCTAACTGATACACCTTTATACCTTTGAAACTTGCATAGGCTAAAAATAACCTTATAGCTTCAATCCGGGCAACTGGCGCAAAAGTTTCGTTATAGTCATATCCTTCTCGTTGTGCAAACCCCTGAACAACCAAACGTGCCTTATTCCTTGTAACGATCCCTTTGTCATCTCGTTTGCATTTGAATACCCAACGAGTTCCAATTGGTTCTTTACCTCTAGGCACATCTACTAACTCCCATACTCCAAGTTTCTCGAATTGAGCTAATTCTTCTTGCAGTGCAGCCTTAACATTCTTAGGTTCTTCTTGTGAAATGAAACAGGAATACAAACACTCAGTTATTAGTCCTGAATCCTTTACTTCACAAAATAAACTAGTCATCTCCTTATTTAACTGATTTCTAGTTCGAACAGGCTCTGAAGCATCACCAAGAATATTTTCAACAGGATGAGCCTTATTTATTCGATATTGAGGAACCGAATCAACATTTAGATTATCTCCTAAATTCGAACGAATTTGAAATTCTGGAGAACTAAAATCATCTTCCGATTCTTCAGAAATAGGATCATCATCAGGCAATGGAACCTTTGAAGGAGTGGTTGGAGTAGTGTTATCGGGTTCATTAACATCTAAATCTGATGTCTTATCATTGTTCTTACTACTTTCACCAACAACAGTAGTAGACTGAACTTTGGTTGGAGTAGTATCAACATTTTGAGCAGGAGGAGATGTAGGAGTATAATCCATATGATCTCTTAAAATGATCACATCATCAACTTTGTCAGGACCTGAATAAGAAGCAGGACCGTGTAACAAACTAAACACACTATCATAATCGAAGTTCTTGCCAGTTCCAGAATGAATAGCAGGTTTATGACTGACAATCTTGACATTAGTACCTAAGTCAACTTTGCCTGTCTGTTTATTGTAAACCCTTCGAATTGAAGTACCCGGTTTATAACCCATGAAAAATCCCTCTTCAACTTTTGGATCAAACTTTGACTGAGGAAGATATTTCAAGAAGGTACACGGAACACCAAATGGTTCGACATTCTGTAAATTTGGTTTCTTCTTATGTAGAAGCTCATAACATGTCTTATTATGACGCTTAACTACCAAAACCCGATTTAAAATATGACATGCTGTATTTACTGCTTCTGCCCAAAACATAGTAGGAAGCCCTGAATCAGTAAGCATTGTTCTGGCTGTTTCGATTAGAGTCCTATTCTTTCTTTCAGCAACTTCATTTTGTTGTGGTTCATACGGTGCACTGAATTGATGTTGGATTCCCTTGGACATACAGAAGACTTCCAATGTTTTATTCTTGAATTCAGTTCCGTTATCACTCCTGATTCTCTTAACACGAACTCCATAAATATTTTCAGTTTCAACAAAGAAATTTATCAAAATCTGTGGAGTTTCATCTTTCGATTGAAGAAAGAATACCCATGAGAATCTCGAGTAGTCATCAGTAACCACCAAACAATAGTACATCCCACCTATACTTCTTACATTCACAGGACCAAACAAGTCCATGTGAAGTAGCTCAAATGGGTTGGCAATAGAATTTTCACTCTTTGGTTTATGTGAAGACTTCTGCTGCTTACCTTTCAGACAAGGTACACATTTGTCTTCCATTTCAAACCTTTTCAATGGAACACCTTCAACCAAACCATGTTTGACAATATCATTCATCTTTCGGAAATGAATATGTCCCATTCTTCTATGCCATAACATAGATTCAGATTCATTTGCTTTTGTTAATAAGCAAATTGGCTCCTTCGAATCATCAACACCTAACATAAGGCCATAGATGTCTTTCTTCCTAGGAGCTTTCAGTAGGATCCAGTCTTCAGGAATAACATACCCCAGTTTCAAAATAAGTGCTTCCTTCTCAGTAAAATGGACATGATTTCCCTTGTCACAAATCTGAGAAACACTCATGAGATTATGAGATAGCTGTTCCACATAATTGACTTTCTCCAATGTAATTTTCCCATTGACAACATCACCTTGACCTGAGATGTTGCCGCCCTTGGGACCAGCGAAACTAACATAAGAACCATTAATATCTACATAGTTGGACAACAATTTCTTATCCCCTGTCATATGTCGAGAGCATCCACTGTCAACATACCAAAGACTGATAGGCTTCCTTGGTTCTCCCTGCACAATGAACACAAATTAATGTTAATTTCTGAAAGGTACCCAAACCTTTTGAGGTTTAGGTTTGCCGAATTCATCTCTCAAAATTAATTCGGTCCAATATCCATCGCTCTTAGTTGGAGCCTTGGATGTAGATGGTGTCACCGATTTTCTTTTAGACGGCGAAATGAAACGAGTCTTAGGAGGAGAATTCTTAGGTGAATATGGACCAAACCTAGGAGGAGTTTCTAATCGATCATAAAACTTGGAAACATTTCCATGTCTACGAGAGGGTGATCGATTCTGTTGAACTTGCGTATTCCTAGGTGAATTACTCCTATGAGGTGTACGAGATCGACTCGGACTACCACCTTCATGAATACAATTTGTATCATTTTGTGAATGTCCCTGTCGTTTGGGGGTCTTAGATCGATCTTCTTTAGGTGAGATACTCCTAGATTGAGGTGATAAATTCCTCAACTTTTGAGATGGTTTTCTATGTTCACTACCATAAGATATGGATCTAAGAAATTTGACATAGTTCTGTGCATTTATATCATTTGGATGCCGCTTAGCGTAATCCTCATAATATTTCCTTTTATATGCACTCATAAACTGGCTAGAGCTAACTTGATCAACTAATCTACCTTTCCCATTAATCTTATGAGATCCAAACGTGTCCTTAGACTTGGCTGAAGATTCATTCTTAGGATCCTTGGACATCTTAAGTGGGCACTTACTAGTTATATGACCCTTATCACGACAAGTATAACATGATTTAACCTATTTTCTTTTAGGGTGATCATATGCTATTTCAGGGACTGGTATTCCATAAGCCTTCATTTCAGCAATTGCATCTAGTGTTTGAATTGCTTCTTTCATAGTCTTTACAGGCTTACGTGGAGCAAAATGTCTATCCTTATATGGAATTTGTTCTTCTAACCATTCTTCTTTATTTTCTACACACCAAACTTTATCAATTTTAGATCTAGGTTGAATCCTAGTTATAGATACTTCTCTGTCAAAGAATACTGTATCACAGTCTTTCAGAGTATAGTATACAACTTCGCCAGGATCAAAATCTAATTCAGTCTCTATCTCTTTTTGGTGATCTTTTTGTAGAAGTAAATCAGAATCTTTAGACAAATTACTTTCCTTTTTAAGAATATCATTTTGAGTGTTTAAGTTAGCTACAATTTCACCAAGATTAGACACCTCAAGTTTCATTTCAGACACCATTTTACAAACATTGACAATTGAAAGTAAAGAACATGACAAAGATAATGTTAGAAATCCAAAAATAGTGATAAATTGTAATCTAAAATAGAAGAATTTCTTGTTGTTAAGTCATAGATAAATGATCACTAAGGTTGAGGGGCTAATTGTGACAATTAGCATAATTGTGTAATTAGACTATAAATAGCCCTCTCACACCTTAGAGATCATAACCTTAGATAACCTTTGATAACTTTTACACATAACTTTATCTTAATTCCAGATTTACAACAATTCTCTCTCAAAACACACAAACACCAAGAACACACACTCACCAAATCCACCATTGATGAATTGAATTCAGTAGTTAAAATAGTGTTATAACAAGTTGTATCAGAGCGAAACATCAATCTGATGACGATCCATACCTGAATTCATTCACAAATTCATCAAAATCAAAGTTATTCACAAATTCTGTTCGAACTTTTCACCGTCTGGTTCTTCAAAATTCACACTTCAAATCACATAAAATCACAATTATTTTTTCATCAATAGATTTGTGGTAGTTGAAAACATAATCCTGTCAAGTTTCAAGTTTCAATTCAATCTAAATCTCGAGATTGAATTTTTGAGTTTTGGCGCGAATTTTGGGATTTGATTCTGTTGTGTTTTGTGTTGAATTTTGTTCATAAACGTGTTGCGGACATGAATTCAAACAGTTTGCCAGTGATTTCATGATCTAACTCCGAGTAATTCAAAAGATATTGAAGTTTTAAAAGTTGTTAATGGAGTTTTTCTGGAAAACTGTTGAGATGAAGAAGATGACCAGAACGATCTTCACTAGGACGATCTTATCAAGATCGTCTTAGTCTTTGAAAGCTTGTTTCACTTACTTGTGTTTTGTGACTTGTTAGACGATCCTCACAAGATCGTTTTAAACAAGAGTGTGTTGTGGTAGTGTTTGATTCTGGCTAATTAATCCGAAAGGATTGGTTGGGTCATTTCAAATACTTAGAAGTTTTGGAAAGAAACCTAAAACGATCTTAAACCAAGATCGTTTCATTTCTTAGAACCTAAGACGATCTTCACATAGATCGTTTCATACCTTCAAAACCCAAGACGATCTTAACCAAGACCGTTTCATACCTTCAAAACCCAAGACGATCTTCACCAAGATCGTCTCATTTCCTTGAATAATTTCAAACCAAAATCACTTTTATTCAAGACCGTTTCATCTTCAAGACCGTTTCAATTCAAGATCGTTTCATTTTCAATTCCTTAAATTCACAACCACTTTTATACGATCTTGTCCATGTCATCATGAACTTGGTCTATAAATGTGAAGTCTTCTCACAACTTGCAAAGTGCTTGAAACTTTAGCATTGCAACTTGTGAGATATACTCTAAGTAAACTTACGAGTATTTCCAAGTTATTTAGATCACTTGTTTTCGGGATTGTTTAGATACTTACACTTGGGTGTTTATCTTTGTTCCGCAACAATCCTTGTATTTGTTTATATATCAATAAATCAAATACATTAGAAAGAAACAACGTGTCTCAATGCTACATACTTGATTATACATATATATATCTTTATATAGTTTCTGCCATTTAGTTCTTGCATTTTATTTTAAGTCAATTGTTTCTTGTTATCCATATCTGGATCGTAAACTGAACTTGTCCATCAAGATCAGTTGTACTTGCCAGTCGGGTTTAGTTAATCATCTATATTTGGGACTCACATCTACTAACTCAGTCTGGGGGTATACAACCTCAAAATATGATAACTCAGTGGTCAAATGACTGAATCGAGCAATTATCTCATCAAGAGATTCTCCTTTCAGTCCATTAAAGGCTTCATACTGACGTTTAAGAAGTTTAATACGATTTCTCTTCAAAGTAGCATCGCCCTCACAGTACTTTCCTAGAGCGTCCCACAAATCCTTTGAAGTAGTGTACTTTTTAAACAAATGTACACTTTCTTGAGGTAAGGCCATAGTAAGAGTTGAAAGAGCCTTTCCTTCCACCACGTATTTCTTCTTTTCATCATCTGGCATATCAGTATAAGTATATCTACCAATTACGCCATTTTTCTCATAAGTTGGCCAATCAAAACCTTGAGTTATCACCACCCACATATCAATATCATTCAGACGAATATAATCTTCAAATCGTCTTTTCCACATCCAATAATTCTCCATACGGAAAAGCTTTGGAGGTGTGTTTCCACGACCAACCTCATGATCGTGCATGATAAGTTGATTGATAAGTGTGGCATTAGGAGAGTTTCCGGCAGCAGGTACAGTAGTCATTTTGAGTCTCGTAAGATGAAAATTAACAAAAAATGTTACTGTAGCAATTTAGTTCGTGCAGACGTGGCACGAAGTACGTCACACGAAGACACTGAGTTCGTGCAGAAGTGGCACGAAGTCACACGAAGAGCACGTGACACGAAGTGACGCACGAAGGACACTTGTCACGAATCTGAACACGAAGATCACCTCGTGCTGACGTAAGCACGAGGTCGCGCGAAGACGATTACGAATTTGATGAAAAACTCGAAATTTCGAATTGATTTTTCAATCAATAGCTAATCACACGATCTTACACCTTCTGGTAATCAACCTTAGGGCTCTGATACCACTTGTAAGTCCCTACCGTTGAATGGATCATAAATAAGACGTTATTCGTTATGTCAAGAGTGCGGAATCCTCTTGAGATAACTAGATTGCTACTGCCTTTCGTCAATTAATCAGTAATTAATCAACCTAAGGTCACACACGAAGTGCTAGTTCGTGTAGGAGGTCACACGAGCAACAATTCGACTTCTAAGTTCTTAATTCCTGAAATCCTTAATTCGTTAATTCGTTGTGTAAATTAGCATGTATTTATACTAGTAGGGTTTTAGTTCGTGTGGACTTAGGCCTTAATCGAAGCCCATAAGCCTTTTAATCAATAACCAACCGGTCTCGTGCTGACGTCAGCACGAGGGTAATCCTACATGCTGATGACGTCAGCACGAGGTTCGTCCCTTTGGTCCTTTGTTTGACTTGTACATAACGTCCAGCCATCGTTTAAGTGTTCTATGACACTTATAAACCTTGGCTCTACATTCTTGTACCTGCAAAACAATTATATAACACACAAACATAACAATAACCATAACTTGATTTCTCATTGAAGTTCAAACGTAATCATTAAACACAAACGTAAATCCTAATGACTTATTATTTAAACGATTACATAGATATTCCTAAGAACAAAAACGTTAATCAAATCTACGTTGCTACTGTCACACAAATCTGCATCTACATGGATTATTAACTATGAATATATTTTTAAATTGAAAAATATTGAATTCAAAATGGGTAGTAAGTCCTTGAAATTTAGGAGATTAGAAAACGTGATTTATCTATTTTGATGTCTAAAAAATAAACAAAAACCATGATGGTCCAAGTGGTTATTTAGTTGTAATGTTAAGCTGGAGGTCTCAGGTTCTATCCTAGCCTCCAACACTTTTTAGAAATATTTTAAATATATGCAGACCACAATGAATGTTTAGGTGGAAGTTGTGTTGGAAAATGCTGACGTGGCGCAATAAGAAGATGCCACGTGAGCACTTTGAGATAGTTCTATATATATAGATGGGGTGATCCAATTACCTTAAATCATCATTAAAACCATATAAATAGTAAAAGCACAAGATCGCAATGGCTACTTATTTATTTATCTGCTAATTATTAAAATAAGTAGTAAGAATTACAATTTTCTCAGTAAAAATGTAAAATAATTGTTTATTTTTTTTGGTCTTTTGGTTAAAATCAGTTAATTATCAGCTCACTTGATATTAATCTTATACAGTGTTTTTTATTGGGAAGACCTCTAACATTAGCTTGCTAATGGGGTTCTTCACGTGTTGCCTAGTGCCAAGTGCCAACACTCGACACAACCATCCAATTCTTTGTTCAAATTCAAATTCAAAGTATTATTATTTCCAAATGTATCTTATGAGCAATGATTATTGCATCAACTATGTTTGTGATAATTTTTAGTATTTCACTTGTAACAACATTGGATTGATCTTGCACCTGGGCATTCTATCCTAGTAATCCATGACTTCAAGCATATCATTTGTTGAAAAAAAATTATGATGGACCCCTGTGCTTAATTGCAACTTTGAGAAATACCTATCAAAATAAAGTTTTCATGTTTTCTGGGTGATAAGTCAATTAGCCAAAGAAGGCAATACACAATTTCAACAAACTCCGTCGTCCCATATGCTTTAAACAAATGATCATCTCTTTCCATTATCAAGATAAAGAATCTCATTTTGGCATTGCGAAAGTTATAACACAAAAAATCATTGAAACTTTCATATATAGTGTCGCACATAGCACTAGCTTAGCATAAACTAGCACGGGTTAAGCTTAACACTTCCCACGTTATTTCTCACGTATTTAGCTATAACATTTCCCACGTATTTATATCTTTCTTACTTTTTACGCACTAACACTAAGGCTAGAACGGTTTCCCACATCTCACATTACTTTTAGGTATATTCTTTAACTAATTAATCCCACTAACGTGCACAACTCATAGCAACTCTTACGTGTATCTAGTGAACTAGACATATCATACTTAAGTCCCACCTATAAGCCATCACACGCCAATCATTAAAGCAAATTAATGACATTATCAATATCACATCACATATCTTGAACTTAACATGGCAGCATCATTATAATCATCATACTACATATGCACATATTTACTTCTACTTTAAACGTCATCATAGCATAATCAACTACTTCACATAAATACATTCCCACATAACCTCCCGCATAACCCGAAACCAACACACATAAGATAATCCGATTAAGAGGTTAATTATAGAAAACTACATTTTGTTGTGCCTCCAGCGTGAGAAAAATCATGTATCTTACCTCAATGGAGTACTCAACAATCACAAACGAGTTTACCGTGCTTGACAAGTGTTCCCGACAACCTATGGTAAAAGAATGATTGAAATATAAGTCAACTAGACACTTAAACGCACTTTGAAACACTCTGATGTACAATATCGGTGAATATCGTGGTGTAATGAGCGTTCAAT
>CM067170.1:43589919-43626442 GCA_034093135.1 Erigeron breviscapus | reverse complement strand
TAGTGATGAAGTGTTTGTTGTTTGCACGTTGATGTTGATCTGTTGGTTTCTTCAATTGAACGTAAAGATGATATATAATTATTGATTTGTGGTCATGCATGTGGCTATTATTAAGTGTGAAGAGCGTCTTGTGAGATTGCAAATTTGTAGACTTCGACGGTGGTGGAGTGGTATCGGCTTGTCAATGTAACTGTGGAAATATCTATAGATATTTAAGGTTTTTTTTTTTTTGTTTTTGAAAAGCAATTTAAGTCTTTCGGTGATGATCCTTTTAATAACTTGGGATGGTAATAGTGACTAGGTAAAATCCGCGCGATACAGCGGCCTAATATGTTTTCTAGCTAATTCATCGTAAATGACATGAAATACAATAATGTTATAACTTTATTTGTAGTTCTACCCCGGGGGTAGTTCTGTCGCAGTGTATCACTATTTAATACATGATGATAACTAACAATAGAGTTTCAATTATCTTGCAAGAGCATACATCCTTAGAAAACTATATATCATACAACAATGAGTAGACCATAAAGCATAATAAGTAGACCATGTAAAGATATGTATATCATAGTCTCGATCCTTGTGATGTAGCATGTTACCAAGACAGGTTGTGAAACACCATTTGAAGCCGACACATAGACCAATGTGGTGCTAGCAAGTCTGTGTTGCTAGTAGTCTTCTCACTGTAAGGTTATTTTGAAAGGAAATAAAGAATCTTTAATCTTGTTCAATAATCATGTGACAACATATATAGCAGTAACACTGGTAGACCATGAGTGTGTGAATGTGTAAAGTAAACCAAATATTGTTGTTCTTGGATACTGGCTATGGGAATGTAAATGCTCGACACAAACTAAATGTCAAGTATAGCAAAAAATGTTAATATGTACACAATTAAAAATCAAAAACATGTAATACATTATCAAGCAAAATATTGCAAAAATAAATCAACTCATAAGCCTACAATAATGATTTGATCTTCAAATTTTTTTTCACAAGTTAGTAATTTATAATATATGAATGTACAAGTGTTTTATGCGTGGAATGTACAAGTTCTTATAACACATAATAATTTTTACTATTTTTCATTTTAACCCCCTGAACTTTCTATCTTTTAACTTTGTCTCACATCAAAGTTTTCGTTTTTATTTTCTTGACACTAAATTTTTGGGTTCTCATGTTTTCATCAAATAACTTTCACATGGTTACGATTTTACTTTTAAACATTTGGTTTTGACTATTTTTATCCGTCTTTTTATATATATAACGTTTTTAATATATAATAACTTTCATTATCGTTACGTCTTACGTTCATGTAACATTTAAAGCATTAATATAGTTATTGTTTATGTTTTTATACAAAAAGTCTATACAAATTACAAGTCATTTATGCCTGAAATGTACAAGTTCTTATAGCATATAATAATTTTTACCAATTTTTTCTATCTTTTAACTTTTGCCCTACATCAAAGTTTTCATTTTCGTGACACTAAACTTTTGGATTTTCATCAGACAACTTTCACACAGTTACGGATTTACTTTTAAACATTTGGTTTTGATTATTTTCATCTGTATTTTTATATAAATAACGTTTTTAATATATAATAACTTTTATCATCATTACGTCTTACGTTCTTATAACATTTAAAGCATTAATATAGTTATTGTATATGTTTTTATACATCTTATTACTCTTTTACATTTTTTATTGTTATTGCTACATGTTTAATTGTATTTTTTAAATTTTGAGTTCGAATATTTGACATAAATTTGGGTACAAAACTTTGTCGTGTAGAAAGCGTACTCCGCGGCAACGCGGTATAAAAACTAGTTCTATTCTAAAAGGCTAAAGAGAATATTGTTAATCCACTTAAAAAAAACTCATCAAGACAACTATCATCTATAAGAATATATAATAAAAGAGAAACTTTAATTCATAATTGGAGAAGTTTTGACTCTTAGATGAAGTTCAACTTTCAGTTAAAGTCATTAGATCAAAATGATAATGTCATATACTTTTTTCAAACCTTTTGATACTAAATTTTAATTTAAAAAATTCAAATATGGTCATTAATTAGGAAAGTAATTCCTATAATTTGTAAATATAAAAAATAGTTATTTTAATGATATAATTATGGAATATAACTCCTAAATTTTATATTATCTATTTTATATTCATTTTTATATATTTTTTTCTTTACAACGCTTTCTTTTGTTTTATATCTTACGTTGTTATCAAGTTATGATTCCATATAAGAATTTATCATAATAAATATTGGTTATAAGTATTTAGTTTTACATCGTTAGTCTTTATGATATTTAGATAAAAGATATTACAATATTATATGAACCTAAGATAATAAAAATAAAAGGTTGTAAAAATTAATGACAACATCACCATTTTTCAACATGTTTTTATCTATGTTTGTTATATTACGATATTATTAAATTTAACATGTAATTAATGATCTTATTTGTGTAAAATTTCAGCAAGTTAATACTACATTTATTTATACCGTCATTTTATAAAAAATATAATTAACATACAAATTCTATTGATAATTCTTGATACAATATTGTTAAAATAATAACATAATCAAATCCTAACATATCTTATTTATAACTATTAACTATATTAAGTTATAACGAATACTTAATATATTTAACTCACATATTACGCGAGAAATAATCTAGTTGTGTTTATGACAAGTTTTTCTCCATTATACCACTAAACCATATGGCCAAATAATGGTAATAGAATAGTAGTAGACAATCACAATAAAAATATACATCCGTAAAGAATCTGATCATAGTTATATGTTTCCGTGACCTCAAGTATGGTCATGTGTTGATACAACGAATTCGATTCTACAATAGAAATCAAGAACAATTCTCACAATAAGAAAAAAAAATGAAGTGTTAATGAATTCGATATGAGTTCCCTATGTACCTAAGAAGAAAAAAAATTACTAACTTATATATGAACTTAATTGTCAGTCAAACTTTTCTTTGTTATTAACTCTTTGTGTATGATATAGTATATTAATTAATGGAGATCAAATCTGAAAAGATATCCAGATATTAAAATAAATAATATGTATAATATACGGATCATGTGGGGAAAAAAATACATCAACTGAATTAGGATTTGGATTTTAACAGAAGGAAATTAACCATGCAAAAATATAACCAACACTTGCCTTAATATGTTGTCACCTTAATCTGTAATAACGACATCAAAATTGGTGCATCAAAAATGCAAAAATGAAATAAATAACAAATGGATTGAGATCATCTAAAGTTATAGTAACTTTATAGGTAAAGTTAGGATAACCTTGACCCTTGAATTAAAATCAAGAGTTAAGATTCAAAAATAATTTTTTAATCTTAACCATTGATTTTAATCCAATGGTCCACATCCATCAACTTTATCTATAAAGTTTATACTAACTTTAGAGAACCTCAATGCATAATAAATAATTACTAATATAAGAAAAAAGATTACATAATCCTAATACAAAAAAAGAAAAAAACAAAGATAGAATTATCGAGAAGTTGAATCGATTGGTTTTTATTCGCACAATCTTGTGAAAAAAGAATACTCTAAAACATATAAATTATTATTTATGAAATTATTTTTAGTTCAAAAAAAGAAAAAATATGAACCCCTTATAAAACATGGATTGTAAGTCCCTACCGTTGAATGGATCGTAAATAAGACGTGGTTCGTTATGTCAAGAGTGCGGAATCCTCTTGAGATAACTAGATTGCTACTGCCTTTCGTCGATTAATCAGTAATTAACCAACCTAAGGTCACACACGAAGTGCTAGTTCATGTTGGAGGTCACACGAGCAACAATTCAACTTCTAAGTCCTTAATTCATTGCAAAATGCTTAAAATTACATGTATTTATACTAGTAGGGTTTTAGTTCGTGTGGGCTTAGGCCTTAATCAAATCCCATAAGCCTTTTAATCAATAACCAACCAGTCTCGTGCTGACGTCAGCACGAGGGTAATCCTACATGCTGATGACGTCAGCACGAGGTTCGTCCCTTTGGTCCTTTGTTTTACTTGTACATAACATTCAGCCATCGTTTAAGTGTTCTACGACACTTATAAACCTTGGCTCTACATTCTTGTACCTGCAAAACAATATATAACACACAAACACAACAAACATAACTTGATCTTATATTGAAGTTCAAACGTAATCATTAAACACAAACGTAAGTCCTAATGACTTATTATTTAAACGATTACATAGATATTCCTAAGAACAAAAACGTTAATCAAATCTACGTTGCTACTGTCACACAAATCTGCATCTACAGACTCCCCCTTGACATTAGCGACTAGATTTCTTTAACAAGTTCTTTAATCTTGAACTTCAAACTCGACCATCAAACAAAAGTCTTATGCTATTTGCATGAATCTTCTCCCAAACAAAAACCAAGAATATTCTGATAGCGTCTAACTTCTGTTCTCCAAAATCTTACTGCTGTACAAGGTGTCTCAATCAATCTTCTTTGATCACCTCTTGAAAAATTGACAACTTGCATTGGATCATACATGCGAAGCAACATCTTTCTTTGAATTATCAACAAACATTTGTGCTTCGCCTGACTTGATATCTATCTGCCAAAGTCATCGTTGTCAGCATATCTTGATCCCATTTGATAGCAGGAACTTCTTTAACACATTCAATCTTTCTTTGAACAAAATGAACTGTGCCATTTGGTTTTGTAATCTTCTTCATTGGCCTAGGTTTAATCAACCTATCTTCAGGATTCAAACCTCTTTCACTAAAATGCCAAATTCTTTCTCTTTGGAATCTCTGCCAATAATAATCAGCATTTCCATTCTTCTGAAGATTAACAAACCATCTCCTATCAAATCAGATTCACTAAGACTTTGGAAATGTCTTGCACTGATTGACATATACTGGCAACCTTCTTTTCTCTTGATAACAAATAGCTTAATTCTATGATCATAGAACCAACTCTGTATCACTGAGAAATACGTAGGTGCGTCCTTGTCTGAGATAAACTCCCAAAACATCGACGGTTTATTAAATCCACCCATTGGCATACCAGTACGTCCTCTATAAACTGGAACCCATCTATTTATACAAAACTGAGGGTCTTGCTCCGCAGGAGGTATAATAAAATTTCTAATATTAAACTCTCGCGTAGCATTTATCTTCCAGCCTAGATCAACAATATATTCATGTTCTTCATGCACTACTTTGCAAACACTTTGAATCTTAACTTTGCAGCATTTCTTGGATCATTTGGACTTTCTCTGACCGGATTAAGTCTGAAATGTTCCTATTCAGCTATTGGTTCAACCGGAACGTCTCTATCTTCATTAAAGACACGATTGAAATCATAAGGTTCTTCCATCAACCTTTGTCTATCAGCTTCATAAACAAATTCTCCTTCTTCCAGATCTTCATCAATGATACTATCTAAGTCATCATCAACACGATCAATATCGTCCAATGCACCTATTTGGATCTTATCTGCAATTTAAAAATTCAAACATACAAAGATAAAGAACATAAAATATATAAGTCAAGACATAAAAACAAGTATAAATACATAAAACAGGATAAAATAAATAATATTGAGTCCCTTAAGTTCGATGGTTAACCAGGAAAGTGTAAAATACAACAAGTCTAATAATCACTAGAATGGACTAGTATTACTTGTAAATAAATGCAAGAATATATAAACAAAGTAAGACAAGACTTAAAGCAATAAACAAGTAAAGTGGAACATTATGTATTTTTCAATGGTGTATTTTATTTATGATGTTAAATAAAATACAAGGTTGTGCGGAATCAAGCTAATACAAATAAGTATGTATCCTAACAACCTATGAATTACAAATGATCTATATTTGTCAAATAACTCTTTTGGATCGAGATACTTAAAGTTGTGAAGTATCCCAGTTTAAGATCGAGAGTATTTAGACAAATTCACTTTAATGCAAAATGTATGATTAAAAGTATTTTTCTCAAGGAAATGACTTTGTATTTATAGGCACAAAATTCACCAGTGAATTTTGTGCCGTACAAATATGGTTGCATACATTTAATGATCCGACAAGAACATTAAATGTATTGGATAAGGAATAAGGATAAAGTCACATCAAATGAATTTGTATCCTTTTATCCAACCACCTTTACACACGTAAACTTTGGTAAAGAACAAGTGGATTGTTCTTTGGAAAGTGTGTAAAGGCTTAAAGTCAATCCTCGATATCAGTGTTCAGACTTGTAAGGTCTTGAACACTGACAATCCTCCAGTGTACAGATCTGGTAAGACTTCCAGTGGACTCCGCCATTTGTCAGTCTTCTTTATTCTGACTTCAGTGAGAATGTCTTCAGTAGAGTAGATCTGGACTGGGGTGAAGTCCAGTGAGCTAATCTGGAGAATACTCCAGATTTCCTATACAAGTATTTGCTCACTGGTCTTCCTTTATTTCTGGACAAATCTTCAGAGGGACTCCAGATTCCAAGTCTGGAGTAGGTCCAGTAGAACACGTTTCTGGACAGATCTTCAGTAAGGCTCCAGTAGTCGAGTCTGGAGCGAGGCCAGTAAATCTGGACTAAATCTGGACCTAACAAATTCCCCCTATTTGTTTAGAAATAATGCAAGTGTTTTTCAAGCTTAAATCTATACATTTTGTATGCTTGAAAAACACAAGTTTGACTTAGTCTAAAAATCTAAGTTACTGGAAAACACTTTATAGATCATGAGTGTTTTCAGTTTCATCATTTAAGTTCTAACTTAGACTAAATCTGATCATTTACTTATATGAATCAAAAATTGCAACTATTATTACATACATCAACTGATAAATAGTTTACAATTTTCATAAAACAATAATTTACAACAAGTAAATGATAAGAGTCAGGCCCTTTTTTTCGATGTCTGTCCTGGAGCATCTTCAATAGCCTTTCTCTTTGGTGATGGAGAAGATGGTATTGATTCTGGCGATCTTATGCCCATTGCAACTTCCATCTGTTGCTTTCTTCTCCATACCTTTTCAACCCTTTTCAGAAATGCTTTAACATCAGTCGACACCTCTGTCTTCCCCCTGAACGTTAAAGCGATTTCTTTCAGTTCACTCCATCCAAATGCTTGGACTGAAGTACTTTTCCTTTCATCAGTAAAGTTACCCTCCCTGGTCAACTTTACTTCAAACTTTGACATGCCTTCATTATTTTCAGCCAATTTGATTTCAGCACCAGTGATCCTTCTAGCATCAGCCCTGAAGTTTAACATTTCATTGTATTTTTCTTTCAGCTTGGCTTGCTGGATCAATGCTTCAGTTTCCTTGGACACTCTCCTTTGCTCTACAGCAGATTGGAGTTCTTGACGATTTATTTTTCGAGAAGTGTCCAGGGGAATGAAAGTACTTACATCAGTATCTTTGATTGCTTTGATTTGTCTGGCAGTCAATTTTGGTAAACCAGTAAGTCTCTTCCTGTACTCTATCTCCAGAGCACCAGCGTTCTTTCTGATCTTTTTCTGGAGGCTTACCAGTTCATCCTTCCTTTGTCTGATGAGTTCTGGTACACTCACGCCATAAATTATAGAATCATAGACCTGTTCTTCTTCGGCGTAAAATGAGCGTACATGAACATCATCTAATGCATTTAGGCATTGATGAACTCTGGGGTTATCCTTCATCTTTTTATATACATCAACATTTATGCCTAACCTTCCAGCATTGTAAGAGTCCAGAGTCCCCATTGATGCCATCTCCCTTTGATGGGCCAACAGTTCATCTTTTTGATTTCTTTTGAAAATCTCTCATGATGCATTCTTGTTCAAGCTTCTTGGATGTTTCATCATCAGCATCTTTACCAGTTTGCTCTTCCTCTCCAGATTCCATTTGTTGTTTTCCATTAACTGACTTCAGAGTTGATGGAATATCTGGGAAGGACTCAAACTGGGGCTCACTGGCTTCAGTACCAGTAGCTTCTTCAGTTAGCCCGGCTTCAGTGCCATATGCTCTTTGTGCTTCAGTTAGCCCGGCTTCAGTGCCATATGCTCTTTGTGACATGTGCTTCAGTGTTTGGTCACCAGACGACTTTTCCCCCTTGGAATGATCACCAGTTTGACTTGAGATCATTCCATAACTGTTCAAGCATAGTCTGTCCAGTGGACCAAATGTTATACCTTCCACTGGAGTTGTTTCAGTCACAACTTTCTTAAGTGCCTGCACTTCCTTCTGAACATTTGCAACAGCTTTAGGCAAGTGTTTTGACAACTTTTCATCCAGTAAGTTGTCTACTTGGGGTAACACCCCATCATGAATGGTACGAAGAACAGTCTCAGAAACTTCTTCACATAATTCTTTCAGCATATTGTTTCTGAACTTCTTGTACATTCATCACTTATTGTACTGACCACTGCATCTTGGTCAAGTGTGGATCTAGTCTCCAGAGAAGTGACCCTGGAAACCAACGTTTGAACTTCTTCTTTCAGACCTGCCAGTTCACCAGTGACTGCAGTCTGAACAGAACTAACCAACCTTGTCTCTAACCCTGGACTGCCATTTTGATCTTTTCAGTATTGTTGTTTGTCCAGTACCAGTTCATCAAGCTTCTCATAAACCAGCTTCTCATTCCCAGCAAAGACATTCATCTCAGATGCAAGGTTATTTGATAATAAAGATTTGAAGTCTGAAATAACCTGAGATGAAGTCTGGAGTGATCTCTCCAGGTCCGCCACCTTACTTAAAAGGCCTTGGACCTCGGCAGAAGATGAAGTGGAGAGACCACTGGGAGGTTCAAGGTTGGAAGGCAATCTGGTCATAAGAGGTACTTGTGCCCAGTCCTCTTCAGTTGCAGCTTCAGATGTTGAAACTGGTGACTCCGGCGCACGAGGTAGAGGTTGAGATTGTGAAGGTTGAGTGGTTGCTGGAGTGAAGTATTGTGTATCTCTGGAATTGAAGGTGGTGGTGGTGGTGGCATGTTTGATTGTGGTGGTGGCATTTGATTCTGGTGGTGGTGGTATTTCAGAAGATATAATTGGTTGGGTGACTGAAGCAATAGCAGATGTGTCAATATTTTCTTCTTCATCACCCAGAAAATTCATGTTTACATCAAAACTTCAGACATTGGGGAATCTACATCATCCCATTCTGGAGCCATCCCAACTGTCTGTTCACCAGGCTGTTCACCAGTCTCTACATTAACCTGTTCACCAGCCTCAACATTTAAGTCAATTTGAGCCTCTTGCTCACCAGAAATATGTTCATCAGTCTGAACATCTACTTCACTTTCCTCAACAACCTGCTCTACAATCTGGGCAACATTTTCAAAAATTGGAGACCCATCCAGATTCATTACATCACCAGGATGTCTTTCAGGATTCACCTGAAGTCCAGCTCTCATCAGATGCCTGTTTGTTCTAGGTCGTCTGGAAGGTTCAACAACTTCTTGTACTTGACCTTCAGGAGCAACTTGTCTGATGGGTTGTACAGCCTCAATTATCTGTACATCTTGGTCTCCAGAGGCTCTTTCAACAGCTTGACCTCTATCTGGAGGCATCCCAGCTTCTTTCCTTTGGAAGGAAAGCATGGACTGAGGAATATCTACCTCATCCAGTGGAGACCTGAGGTTGACCAAATCCCTCATATACTCACTCACAGAAAAGTGAGTAGTATCAAAATCATACTGGTCTCCAAGAGCATTTTTAAACATTAGAGAAAGGAAACGAATATAAGGAACAAACGGTTTTCTTCCTTTCACTCTAAGGCGCTCAACCAGGTCATCAAAAAGAATCTGAGCAAAGTCCACTCTAAGCCCAAACCATAAGCAGTAGGCAATCTGGAGATGGGTTTGATTTATCTGGTCTAACCCTCCAGAACTGCCTCCCAGACATTCAACAATGTGGGTGAAGAAATATCTCCATGAGTCTGACAGCTTGCTCATGTAGATAGTCCCTTTTCTGGATAGCTGGACATGCTCATCCAAGATATCCGTGTGCCCCATCAATCTGCATACTTCCCTTGTATTGATACCAGTGGGAAGTTCAATAGGCAACTCATTCTGTTCATGATAGTTTAACTGTAGAACAGACCTGAGTAGACTTGCAGTGAAACCAAGGGATCTGGTACCTCCCTTGAGAGTATAATTGATCGATGAAGTTTCATCATCATATGTTGCAGTGTACCAGAATTCACACAGGTACTCGTGGTACATCCTTCCTGGATTCAATGTTAACGCACCATATAATGGGCAAGAGAGAAAGAATGAGTTTAATCTCCCAATAATCGATTGGGCATCATGAAAACTGGACAGAGAGAGTCTTGCCATCCAGTTATTCATATTGATTCTTATGGCACTTGCCTCAAGATTGATATGAGGTGCCCAGTCAACATTTTCAGAAGGATTATATTTAGTGGCAAGCAGATTTTTAGGCGATCTTGACTGTCTAGGTGCCATTTTTAAGAATAGATGAAATGAAATTGAATATTTAATTTATGATGAAGATTTGATGAAAGAATGAATGAAAATGGAGTAAATAAGAGAGATGATGATGATTGGAAAATTGAATGAAGAAGTAAATGAAGGAATTTGAAAGATTTGGGAGTAAATATGTTCGAAGTAAATGCAATTGAAATTGAAAGTGGGTATATATAGGAGAGAGAATGTGGAACTCAAACGGTTTATTTGAAATTATCAAATATAATTTTGATCGGGTTCTGAGATCCGCATTAATTACATCACATCACACATAAATGTGTGACGGTTTACAGCCCACAAACATTAACAAGTTGCTTTTTGACTTCCCAAGGTAAAAATACCATCATTACGTTGAAAATTTACATGCCACGTAGGATTAAAATATCTCCAAAAAGATTTGCTTACGTGGCACGCACAATGACCAAGTATTTAGAAAATATTATGACATATTTCAGTGCATCTGGAGTTTGACTGGACACTCCAGTATCACTGGTGGATTAGTCCAGTGAACATGTACTGATGGTACACTGGAGGGACACTCCAGTAAAGTACCAGTGAAAACCATTTTTGAAAGACTGGTAACCTCAAACTTGCACGTCAACTAATACAGACAAATGAGAGGGACACATTTACAAGGAGACATAAGTCAACTCAAACACGCACTTCAACCTGTCCATACCAGTGAGAGGGACATATTTACAAAGCACCAGTAATATTTTCTGAAGAATTTTGTCCAGTGAGAAAATAAATTAATAAATTCCCTTGAACTTAAAACATTTTTAAGAACAAAAAATATCTTTCAAGTCTTTCCCTGGAATGTTGTTCCAGAAATCTAATAATGCAAAGATAGTACACAAAGGCGTTCAATATCTGAGCAGTCACCAGATTTAAGGGTTTAACATTCCCAACTCACCAACAAGATATTCAAAAGTTTTGACATCCAGAGGTTTGATAAAAATGTCAGCGAGTTGTTTGTCAGTGGGAATAAAATGGAGTTCAATGTTGTTTTTCATAATATGATCACGAATGAAGTGATACCTGAGATCAATGTGCTTCGTTCTGGAGTGCATGACTGGATTGTTTGAGATAGCAATGGCACTGGTATTATCACAAAAGAGTGGAGTCTTTGAATACTTAATACCATAATCAAGCAACTGGTTCTTCATCCAGAGTATCTGAGCACAACAACTGGCTGCAGACACGTATTCAGCTTCAGCAGTGGATAATGAAACTGAAATTTGCTTCTTACTGGTCCAGCTGACCAGTTTGCCACCAAGGAAATGACATCCACCAGTAGTGGATTTCCTATCTATTTTACAACCTGCATGATCTGAATCTGAATAACCCATTAGATCCATGCCTGAGCCTTTGGGATACCAAAGACCCAAACTGGGGACACCTTAAGGTACTTCAGTATGCGCTTTACAGCAAGCATATGAGATTCTTTGGATTAGACTGATATCTGGCACATAAAAATGTTGAAAACATAATATCTGGTCTACTGGCAGTTAAATACATCAGTGAACCAACCATGCCTCTATAGACAGTGGTGTTCACTGGTTTACCATCTGGATCAGAGTCCAGTGTCGGTGGTGCAGAAATTGGAGTTGGTTTAGATGGTGAAGAGTTCATATCATATTTCTTTAAAAGATCTTCTAACATATTTCTCCTGATTAATAAAAATGCCATCTTTGATTTGTTTAATCTGGAGTCCAAGAAAATATGTTAATTCACCCATCAAACTCATCTCATATTCAGTTGACATTATTTTTGAAAATTTCTTGCACATGTTTTCATCAGTAGACCAAAAATAATATCATCAACATAAATTTGTACCATTAACAGATTACCTTTTTCATGAAGAATAAATAAGGTATTGTCAATTGCACCTCGTTTTGAAACCATTTTTCAAAAAATGTTTAGTCAGAGTGTCATACCAGGCACGTGGGGCTTGTCTGAGGCCATAAAGCGCTTTGTCCAGACGATATACCCAATGTGGATGCTTTTCATCAACGAAACCTGGTGGTTTTCCCACAATTCCAAAAACTACATACCCTTCTTCCCTGTGCATGTTCTCCCTCCATCGCATCCCCCTCTACTTTTTTGTGCTCCCGTTACTACATCCTTCCTCCCTTACGTCCCGTTCCACGTCCGCTTCTCTATCTTTCCCTTTCCTCTCCCGGGCTGTTCACTCCCCCCCCCCCGGCCCTTACCCCTGTAGTTAGACTTTACCTATCACATCTTCTCAGGCTCTTTACTTCCAACTATAACCCTTCCCCACCTCTCCCTCTTGCGCCCCCTACTTATTTTTCGTCCCTAAATACTCCTCTCTATCCTCCACCCCCTACCATCTAGGCCATATTGTCCAGACGTATACCCAATGTGGATGCTTTTCATCAACGAAACCTGGTGGTTGTCTGACATAAACTTCTTCTTCAAGCTTTCCATTCAAGAAAGCACTCTTTACATCCATCTGGTAGACCTTGAACTGATGATAAGCAGCGAATGCTAAGAATATTCTGATCGCTTCAAGTCTAGCCACTGGAGCAAATGATTCATCAAAATCGACATCTGACTGGCAGTAGCCTTGTGCTAACAGTCTGGCCTTGTTTCTGATTACGTGGCCATCTTCATCTACTTTGTTCCTGAAGACCCATCTTGTTCCAATTGGTTCTTTCTTTCCAACTGGGAAAGGAACCAGATACCAGACCTTGTTCCTTTTGAACTGGTGAAGCTCTTCTTGCATAGCAGTCACCCAGCTTGGATCTTCCATAGCCTCGTCAATCTTCTTTGGTTTCATCAAAGATAGAAAACTAACATATAAGCATTGATTACTGGAGGCTCTTCTGGTCTGAACTCCTCTACTGGAGTCACCTATGATCTGATCAATAGGATGAGCTTTTGTCCATCTGGAGTACTGACCAGGATTGTTACTGACAACAATATCAGTGAAAGAATTCAGTTGAGTCTCCTCTGGAGTTGCTTCTGGAGGAGTATCTTGCCAGACTACTTCAGTATCTTCATCTGAGTCATTTAAATCACGATTTGCATCATGAAATTCTTCATTTGAAGGCATTTCTTGAAGTACTGGTTCAGTTTGGAATTATTCATAAGAAGACATTTCTGGTATATTCTCAACTGACACTGATACTGGGGGAGTAGTACGAACATCTGATCCAATATTAATTTCAGAGGGTAGTTTGAAAATAATAGAAGGATAGAATGGAGTACTAATGGAGTGTTTCTTTTTCTGAACAGGTTCCAGATCAGGATGACTGGAAATTGTGTCTTCTGAATCTTCTTTATTGTCGTTTATAGGATCAGATTCACAAAAGACAATTGGAGTTACTGGGGGAGTGTCAAGGGCTGGCTTCTTGTTGATTGCAGCATTTGATTCATCAAATGTGACATGAATTGACTCATGGACCTTCTCCAGTCTCTTGTTGTTAGACTCTGAAGGCCTTGCGAAATGGCTGAATAGCCTAAGAAATACCCTTCATCAGCTTTGGCATCAAATTTGCCTAACTGACTGGAGTCGTTCAGGATGTAAACTGGACATCCAAAAACGTGAAAATAACCAATATTTGGTTTTCGATTTCTTAAGACTTCATAGGCTGTCTTTTTGTGTCTTTTGATGTACACTGATCGATTCTGGGTGTGGCAAGCAGTTGCAATTGCTTCAGCCCAAAAACTGGTAGACAGACCAGATTCAGCAAGCATACTCCTGGCAGCTTCTATCAGCGTTCGATTTTTCCTTTCCACCACTCCATTCTGTTCTGGACAGTGGGCTGATGAGAAATTCTGGGAGATGCCAGTGTCAGTACAGAATGACTCCAGAGTTGCATTCTGGAATTCTGTTCCATTGTCACTTCTTAAATGACACACTTTTCGACTGTACTTGAGCTCAATTTGCTTGATAAGACTGATGATTTCAGCAGCAGCTTCACTTTTAGACCTCAGAAAGATCACCCAACAATATCTGGAGAATTCATCTACGATCGCCAGGGTGTATCTTTTACCAGCACGAGTCTGAACATTCACTGGACCAAAGAGGTCCATATGAAGCATATGAAGAGGTTCAGATATGCTTAAATTCTGTCTGGTCTTGAAACTGGTACGTTTTTGCTTACCCATCTCACATCCTGGACATGGCCTTTCCTTTTTGAAGGACACTGAAGGTATCCCATCTGCAAGTTGTTTTCTGGACAACTTATTAATATTCTTGAAATTTAAATGGGATAACCTTTTGTGCCATAACCAGTTTGTGTCTTCATCAGCTTGAGTATAGAAACACTGCTCTGAAGGAGAGCTTTCAATATCCATCACGTACACATTCCCTTTTCTGGGAGCAATCAACACTACCTTCCCGTCCTTGTTGAATACGATACCCTGAGCAATATTGAATAGAACTTGATAGCCATCATCACACAGTTGGCTTACACTGATCAGGTTATATTTCAAACCATTCACAAATGCAACATGTCTGAACTTGACTTGTCCATTGTTCAGAACACCGTATCCCTCAGTCTTTCCACAACCATCATTCCAAAAGTAATGGAGGGTCCATCAGAAATGGTGAACTCCTCCAGCAGGGTCTTACATCCGGTCATCGTCCTGCCAGCAGCACTGTCAAGATACCAGATATATTCCTTTCGATCGCCCTGCACATACACCAGATATTATCAGTTAGATTTGGGAACCCATCGACTGATGGGTTCACTGGACCCTCCCTTATAGGTCCCTGGGGCTATCTGGTTAGTTCACTTTCTTCAACAGTGAGTCTTAGTTGAAAAGACCACTGGGGTTGATAGTTTTGAAACCTTTTTCTTTTTCTCAACTGGAGAAATAGATTTAACTTTCTTTGCAAAAGGTTTTGTATTTTGTCTAGGCCAGATGAAGTACCCTCAATAAAGTTTAATCTTGCATTAAAACTTTGAGATTGACGAGTCAGAATTTGAATCTGGCTCTCTAACCTGGACAAAATATTTTCTTCAGATGACACCTAGCCTTTCCAGTCCTAGGCTTAGGTAGGGGATTGGTCTGAGGCAAAGGTTTATTCCGATAAACCTCTTTAACTAGAGCAGTCATCTGGAATGCTCCAGTCTTGACCTCTGGGATTGAACTGGGTAAATATTGGTCTTGGGAGTTACAGGCTCATCATAAACAGTGGTGGCCTGAACCCCTATGGTAATCGATCGATTACTGGTATTAATGATGCTACATGAGGATTTCCATCTAAATATGCACGTTTTTGAGCAGGAAATTGATTTACTCCAGCATCATATGGCTTTTTGGTTTCTAGCCATGATTTAATTACCAGTTTTTCTTTCTCTAAAATGACTTCAAGATCTTTTTTTCTTGAATCAATTGTTCAGTTACCAGAACCTGGGCTTGAAATGCCAGTTCAATATCTTGAAGTTCCTTTAATTTTGATTTTAAAACAGTTATTTCAGAAAAATCTGTTTCTAGACCATTTACACAATCAGATCTAACAGTTTCTACAAATATCAAATCAGAATTAAGAGCTTCAGCAATGTCCAGTTTTAGTTCTTGGTCAGTTGCACAATCATAATCACTAACCTTCTTAATAACAATGTCTACCCATCGTCCAGATGTGACATCTTCCTTCACCAGGTGCTCATCGTCTGCCAGAGCCATGTAACAGCAATCTCTTTCTTCTTCTTCATCAGCAGATGATTCATCAGAAGGAACCACTTCTCTTCAGTTGTTGCAATCATGCACTTATTATTGTTTTCAATTTGTTGTGCCATGAGAGCAATCTGGGCCTTAAGCTTTTTATATTTCAGGTTATAGCTATCATCAGGCTTATTATTTGAAGAGAATGGACCAGGCTTGGATACAAACTGGTTGGACCTGCAATCTTTCATGAAATGACCTTTTTGCCACACTTAAAGCATGTCAAATTGGTCTTATCAGTTGAAGAACTGGATGCAAAGTGTCCAGATGGCCTATTTGCTCTTGCTTTGAAACGGTTAAACGTTTTAGCAATCATTGCAATGAGGTCATCATCATCAGTTTCATCACAACAGTCTGGAGAGATTTGACTGGACTCTCCAGAATCAATGAGTTCAGACACCATCTTCTTCATAGAAAATACATTCTCAGAAGATATCAGTGCTGTACTGTGGTTCAGTATGACTAACCACATTAGGACTACTGGAGGCATGGTTAAAAGCATCTTGTTTTGCCACCACTCTCTGGGCTTGATTTTCTTCAGTGTACCTGAAAGCTCCATATAAAGTTGAGAGAGGTGTGTGTGCAGAGTTTTACCTTGTCGTAAGACCAGGATCATGTGAGACCATTTGGTGGGCAGAATATCACAAAATTTCTCCAGAAGTATATCCTGGTTCTTTCTCAACCCCAAGACCTCTCAACTGGTTTATGATACTCATAAATCTGGTGTAAGTACCAGTGAGAGACTCATTAGGCTGAGCAAAAAAAGACTCATACCTCTTGTTTAAGGAGACCTTTCTGGTGACAATGGTGTCATCTCCTCCTTCATGTTGGTTTAAAAGTTCATCCCACATGGTTTTAGCACTAGGAAAAAGAACTAGTGTGGGAATAAGGGTTTCTGGAATGGCCCCGGGGATCATGTTTTTGAGAAGGGTGTCTAGATTCACCAATCTCCTCTCCTCTTCAGACCAATGTTCCTCCCTCTTTTCCCTTCCTCTTCTAGATCCAGAAGGATCAAGAAGGGGATTGAGAGGTGATGTAGGGACATAAGGACCTTCATTTAAAATTTTCATCATGTTCCTCTCAATACCAGTGATATGCAAAACCATCCTAGCCTTCCACGTACCAAATTCATCACTGTTCCCACTGAATTTAGGAACAGGATTATTTGAGTAGTGCACATGCACGTGTGGAGAAGCAGAGTAGGAGGAGGAGGTGGATTAGTGTTATTAACAATAGGTGGTTCATTTTGATCATTAATATTAGCATTAGGATCAGGACCAAGATTAAAACTTCCTTGTGTATTTTCTTGGTTAGCCATCAAAGAAACAGATCTAGGCAATGTTTAGCCTTCTGCTCTGATACCAAATGTGAGTCCCTTAAGTTCGATGGTTAACTAGGAAAGTGTAAAATACAACAAGTCTAATAATCACTAGAATGGACTAGTATTACTTGTAAATAAATGCAAGAATATATAAACAAAGTAATACAAGACTTAAAGCAATATAAACAAGTAAAGTGGAACATTATGTATTTTCAATGGTGTATTTTATTTATGATGTTAAATAAAATACAAGGTTGTGCGGAATCAAGATAATACAAATAAGTATGTATCCTAACAACCTATGAATTACAAATGATCTATATTTGTCAAATAACTCTTTTGGATCGAGATACTTAAAATTGTGAAGTATCCCTGTTTAAGATCGAGAGTATTTAGACAAATTCACTCTAATGCAAAATGTATGCTTTTAAAAGTATTTTTCTCAAGGAAATGACTTTGTATTTATAGGCAACAAAATTCACCAGTGAATTTTGTGCCGTACAAATATGGTTGCATGCATTTAATGATCCGACAAGAACATTAAATGCATTGGATAAGGAATAAGGATAAAGTCACATCAAATGACTTTGTATCCTTTTATCCAACCACCTTTACACACGTATACTTTGGTAAAGAACAAGTGGATTGTTCTTTGGAAAGCGTGTAAAGGCAAAAGTCAATCCTCGATATCAGTGTTCAGACTTGTAAGGTCTAGAACACTGAAAATCCTCCAGTGTACAGATCTGGTAAGACTTTCCAGTGGACTCCGACATTTGATAAGTCTTCTTTCTTCAGACTTCAGTCTTTGACTTCAGTGAGAATGTCTTCAGTAGAGTAGATCTGGACTGGGGTGAAGGCCAGTGAGCTAATCTGGAGAATACTCCAGATTTCCTATACAAGTATTTGCTCACTGGTCTTCCATTATTTCTGGACAAATCTTCAGAGGGCCTCCAGATTCCAAGTCTGGAGTAGGTCCAGTAGAACACGTTTCTGGACAGATCTTCAGTAAGGCTCCAGTAGTCGAGTCTGGAGCGAGTCGAGTAATCATGATAAAATAAATAATATTATATCATAAATATAATGTAACAATTACATCAATATTTATCTTATAATCTTTATCTATTTTAACCAACAAAAATTAATAACATTAAGGTTGATAATCTGAGTCTTCAGGATCATCAGAACTAGAACCAGAGATAAACGGTAAACGATTTAAATCATTAATCGTTTTCTCTCTTTCCTATGACGATCTGTATCTGACCATTGATCACTATCAAGATCAATATTAGCCTGATCAACCTCAAAGTTATGACTTTCCCATACTTTAGCTTCTGCCTCAACTCGAATATGAGGATCATTTCCAAATTTCTATGCAATCTCCCATTCTATTCTATCTTCTTCTGATCTCACACTCCGTGGATTATGATAATCAGGATTTTTACTAGAATTTGAGTTACCTGAATTGGAATCTTCATCATCTTCTGAGTTATCTGGATCATCAGGATCTGCATCTGGAGCAGCAGCCATCATAGCTTTTCCTTTCTGAGTCCCAGATGTACTAGCACCAGATGTACCAGCAATCTCTGACTCTCTTTGTCTTGGCGACTCCCCCTGAACATCTGCAGTCTCTGAATTAATCACATTAACAGCATCAGCATCAGTATCTTGACCTTGACTTTGATTCTGTGGCTCAACAGTGTCTCTGGTTGGTGGATCTTGAGTTGGATCTTGATCATCATCTCTTCGCTTCTTTGCTAACTCATCATCCTTACAACCATCTTTATCTCCCCCTTGAGACAAGAATCGGTCAAGTCTATCTACAAGAGAATGAACAAGAGCATTCATAACGTCCATCTCTTCCTGATGTTTTGCAGCTTGGAGGTTCAACTGTTTCTCCAACGCTGTGACTCGCATCTCTAACAACTTCTTCTCCGAAACAATACGACTCAGCTGGACTTGTACTGGCAAAGCTGAATCTGAAGTAGAAGCAATGTGCGATGTAGAAGCAGGCGGTGGCATCGTAGTCTCAAATGAAGGCATACGAACATGAAAAGTTCCTGATGGAGGCATCTGCGGTCTTTGTAATGGTAACAACAGACGATCCATAGCTGTAGCAACAGGAACTAACGCCTGAGTAGGAGTAGAACGAGGCCTAGGAGCAGGAACTATCGGCTCTGTCTCCTGACGAACTGACGACCCTGGAGCTCTAGTAGTCGTAACAGTCGTAGCCTCAGTGACAACTCTAGCATGAGAACCATCTAAACGAATCGTGAACTTGGTTCTCGGCCTTTTCTCTCCAACAGAAGTACCAACTGAAGTAGTAGACACCGAAACTGGAACTTCAGTAATAGAAGCTCTTAAGGCAGCAACTGATGGTGTATCAACTGATCGGATGTATGAGACATCTCCATAGCAGAATGATACTCAGCAAACTCCCTATCAATCTCTGACTGAGGTCGCTGAAGGGCTTGAATCTTCTCAACAACGTCAATCCCTTTCCTTGTCTTCTTCTTCTCTTCAGTGGCCTATCTTCATTATCATTTTCATTTTCTGAACCATCATCAGCATTAACAGCAACAACATGTGGTTCAGAAGGACCAACAACATCTACTGGAGTAGAGGTAGAAATAGAAACCCCAGTAGTCGGCATCACAAGATTTGCCGGATCATCAATATCCTCCTCTAGAGCATCCATCTCCGAATCATCTTCCGGAACATCAGTAAATAAAGGAACTTCATTCAATCCCTCAAACTGATCAGCTCTCTCTACTTGAGGATCATCTTGATCTTGAGCATCATCAGCAGCAACAGCAATAGGTTCATCATCTTCCCAACCTTGTCTTGGAGCAACATAGTCTGGATTAATCAAATGTCCGAACAATGGTGGATTATCAACATTTGCTGGAACATTATTACCAGCAGAGTGTGACATCATGTCATTAAACACTCTGTGAGTAAGACGACCTAAATTAAACGTATCACCAACGAATGGTAAAACAGCTGCCTTATGTCTGATAATAATCATGACAAATCTCGGAAAAAGAAAGAATTTCTTTTCATTTCCATAACCTCTCAGTTGCTTAACAAAATTATCAAAAATGTACTGAGAAAAGCTGTAAGGCTTGTTCAATACAAGTGCAACAAGCTGAGAATCCGACTGCATATTCATCTGATCATAACCGGCACTACGATGACTAATAGATCTCAACAAGTAGTAGGCAAGCAATCTCCATTTGCCTCTCAAACTAGATTTGGGATAAGGATGCTTAATCAAACCAGCATATCCCATACGTCTTAGAGCACCGTCACATAAACTTTCTTCATACTCTGTAGGACCTTGCTCTAACTCATCATTACCAAGATCTAAAATCGTCCTTAACTCTCCAGCAGAAAACTGAATATTACGTCCCTGAACAGTAGTGCGAATAACAGTATGAGCACCCATCTGCACTTGTCTGGCTGAATTCCAGAACTGAGTAATATAGTCTCTGATCAATGAAGGGTTCTCGGTAAGAGCAAATCGAATACGCGAGCGTGCGAGATAATGTAGAACATCGTGAAACTCTGCCGTGCATCCTTGCTGAGTAATGCTGATATCAATAGCAGCATTATGCTCCTTAACAAAGACACGAGCATTAGCACCTTGTCCTGCCATACCTGCATAAAACAAAAAGAAAAACGAAAAGAAAAACAAAAAACAAAAATTAATTAAATAAATTCAAAATTAACAAGGCTGCTTCGTGGTGACGTCAGCGCGAGGGTAAAACCACCTCGTGTGACGTCAGCACGAGCTAACCTTAGCAACCCAGAAAAACATCTCCATAAGATAAAGAAATCAATCGAAATCAATTTATTATATCAACTTGGACTTGTTTTTCATGAATCTCATGCCCAGAAATCGAATTCAACATCGATTTTATGAACACGAAGTGATTCGTGTTCTTCATGTTCTTCGTGTGAATAGTGACCGTGACATAAAAACTTTAATTAATCTTGATTTTGCACTTGTAAATTCAAACTTTTGTTAGATTTAAGGTGTAATAACATCACTTAATCCAATTTTAAGTCCAATTTCAGTCCAAATCATCAGAAATTTAAGATAAAAAAGTCACTTCGTCCTAGTTACTGTTCACGCGAAAAGAAAATCAAAAATCGGGCATTATAACAACATAAATTCAATGATTTTCAAAGTCAAAGCATCATTAATCTATCCTAGATTGAGAATATACCAACAATTCTGGATGAAAAACACAAATAGGAGATTAAAAGATCGAATTAGTAATCGGATGAATAGTTCGCGCGAAGAGGGCTTCTTCGTGTGGTAATATTTTAGGGTTTAATTTCGATTGAAGGTTAAAACCCATATTTATTATATCCACATATACTTGGGCCGGGCCGAAGATCCCCTTCGTGGGCTTGCTGACGTCAGTGCGAGCATGCTGACGTCAGCACGTGGTGAATTTTCAAAATTAATTCACACGAGCTGCACACTTAACCAAAATTCGTAAATTTTTCCAGAAAACTTAACAAAGAAAAATTACAAATTTTCAGAAAACATAAACCTGTAGATACTTGTTACCTGAAACTTGTATCTACTCGAAAATGTAATCTTACCGTACATCATCCGTACTAATCTTGTCATCAAAATAATGTATAAACACAATCTTACATTATAATCTTGACATAAAATCGATCATTTTTTCCATTTATGCTTAACTTAAACATATGCAAACTTACATAGAAACAAATTCAATGTATAATGCATCAAAAATTCATCAATTTATCATACCATCAACCTATCATAAGTCTTAGGTTGTAGTCTTGATAATACAATTATAACCCTATTACACCAAGTTCTAGGTTATTACAAGGGAACCCTTGTAGCAGTTTGATCCAGATTTTCAATTATTTCAACAGTGGAAATGAAATTTGATATCTGTAACATGCACACTTAACAAACTCCATTAATGCATCAAAATCAACAAATAAACATAAGCATGCAAAAACAACAAAATCTTAACCTAGCAACAAAAAAATCTAAGTCAAGTCAAATCTTTGTCAAGCATACTCATCAACCAAAACCAATTGAAATTCTATATTATTGAAATTTCAATATTCAAAACAAAACATTTTCTAATCTTAAACAGATTAATGTCCATATTAGAAAATTCATCCTTTAAACACATATACCATAAGCAACAAGACTCATATAATCCACTAAGGATCATATAACTTCCTATGGAATCATCAGATGCTTATCAAATCTCTCGTGCAATAAGAACTAGTTTGACACTACAAACTGACACAAACACTAAATTAGTACAAATAAAAAACAAAAATAAAAAATAAAAATAAAATAAAAACTTTAAATTTAAACCTCATTATTTATTTACAAGAAATTCTAAGTTTTTGCGGATTAGATCAGATTAGCAATTACATAAGCCTGCAGGTGAGAAATAGTTCTCTTATTATTAGTTATGAACAGTGACCCAACAACGATTACCGGTATATTTGTCCTCTTAAACACTCGGTACTTCCAGTTTCCTTTGGTTTGTGACACTTTCGTATTACTTGAGCCAAGGACAGTCACCATGTAACTTAGTAAGTTACTCATGCCACATTTTAGTTTGCGAACTTATGTGACCCACATTCAGATATACTCCCGTAATCGACACAAGCACTAAGATAACAAATATTCAATATATATCCAAAAACTTCCTTAAACAAACCATGAGACACTTTTTAGATTTATTTCATTTGATCAATTTAGCATTTTGCGATTAAACTTTCATCCACTTTTGCATTTCTTTATTTTAAGGAACCCGTGATTTTCGATGAGACCCGTGTAGCGAACTTTCTGACAACCTATCCCAAGTTGGAAGATTTAGGTAGGCTAGGTATACAAAGACACCCCAAGGACTTACTTGTCCGAATCTCAAAGGCCACATTAGCCCTTAACTTGAATTCATTTCATTATCACATTATAACTAAATTTAACTTTCATGCTCATGACTTGTAGAAGTTTTCACATATATACTGAATAAATCCTATTATAATGCAAGATCTTTCATAAGATTTAAAGGACTTGTCTATTTTAAGAACAAGCATTCTCAGCCATATATCTGAATACGTTTCCCATAAGAACATTGTATAATTTTAAGTTCAGATTGAAGGAAACCTTGGTACTTTGTGCCTACCGATACATCCTAAATTGTAATCACTGAACTAAACAGCTATATTACGATTAAGCAGGCTTAAAAGCTAAGATTATCCTCACTTCTAATCATCTGAATGCATCAACTTAAATCTCTATCTTATTATTTATTTTGTTTTCTCATTTTTCATATTTTTATGACACTAACTATATACAAAACTTAAACTAGACACTCTTTTTGTATTTTTATGACTCTAGCTATTTACAAACTTAACTAAGACACAAATAAATATACAAAAATAGTTCTTTGAGAGATCTAATATGAATCAGCATTCTTCATACCATTGAGAAGAATCAGCTTTTCAAAGAGAGTCTTATCAAATGCTTTAGTATACAAATCAGCTAGATTATCATCAGTTATAACCTTTTCCAAATGAATTAACTTCTTTTGGGCACAGTCACGCAGAAAATGATGTCTAATATCAATATGCTTGGTGACTTTATGCAAGACAGGGTTATTTGTAATGTCTATAGCTGACTTATTGTCTATTCTAATAGGAGTATCAAGAAACATACCGTAGTCACGTAGTTGTTGCTGAATCCACAATACCTGGGAACAACAGCTACCAGCAGCCATATACTCTGCCTCACATGAAGACTGAGCAACCGATGTCTGCTTCTTACACTGCCACGATACAAGTCTCCCTCCTAAGAACTGACATCCTCCAGTTGTAGACTTCCTGTCGTTGTTACAACCGCCAAAATCCGAATCAGTATATGCAACAAAATCAAACGTTCCTCCCATAGGATACCATGACCAAGCCCTTGGTTTCCTTTCAAATAACGTAGGATACGTTTTGCTGTAGCTAAATGTGACTCTTTCGGACTAGCTTGGAATCTAGCGCAAAGACAAACAGCGAACATAATATCCGGTCGCGAAGCTGTCAGATACATCAATGAGCCTATGATACCACGATAATAAGTTGCATCAACAGGCATATCTTTAGGATCAAGAACCCCTAAACCATGATTTAGCTGAATAGGAGTACCATATGTATTGGATTCTAACATTTGAAACCTCTCCAAGATGTCATCGACATACTTAGACTGGTGAATGAAAAATCCATCTTTCCTCTGATCAACCTGCAGTCCGAGGAAGAATTGTAGTTCCCCCATAGCACTCATTTCAAACTGCTTTTTCATGCTCATTTCAAATTCTTTGCACATCTTTACATTAGATGAACCAAAAATGATATTGTAACACCCCAAGCCGAGGCTCGAAATATCACGAAAATCATATAGCACAAGGTGGAATTACAATAGGACAAGAACTAAATGCAAATAAAGATTCAGTGAATCCATTACAATGCGAAACAAGTACCAAAATACATAAGGAGCAAATAACCATCAAAGTTTACAAAAGAACATTCAAAAGATGGCAAATCGATCCTAAGTATAATGCAAAAGAGAAGGTCAATGAATCCTTGATCCATAAAGTCCAAAGCCCAGGTTTTTACAGCAAGCAAGCAACTAAACTCCACGTCCGGGGATAACCTGATTACCTGAAAAGTGTACTAAGCATAGTCAACACAAGGTTGGTGAGTTCGTGGTAATAGTCCATAAGGAACCATCGTCAATAATCACAATATACGAGTAGAGGCTAGACATGACTTACAGCGAGCCTCTAAGTAACACAATGACATCCACAACAAGATTACACAATCATAAGTAAATGTGTAAGAAATATGCACAAATGATTTACAAAATCAACATAAGTGCCAAATGCATAAATAAGCCGACATGCCTAACTTATGCGTGAACTCAGGTCACCTATGCAACGATACCCGCCTGTCATCACAATGAACAAGGCTGTATCTCAAAAACATCGAGATATATATGTCTATATACTCGGATCATGACATCAACATCCATCGGATAAGTGTATACATCTATACACTTGGATGTTTGCAATTCTCAACCGGGGTTATCCACAATGTATGCATGCTTACAATCAATAGTAAATGCATCGATCATAACTAGTTAATCACAATTCAATAATCACAGAACGTCAATCATAAACCAACAATCAATGCTCCAGCCAATCGTATACGTACATGCACTTAAGAGGATTCTACTTTCTTCGAGTCCCAGATGCTTATATATAGGGTCACCCGCAGCCTTCCCACCACATCTAAAACCCAATGAAGGCATAACCGACTTCCATGTATGTACGTCTATCCTAATATTTATGAAATACATAACCAACACCTAAACCAAGTAAATCAAACGAAATGAACCATCACATCAATCCAACAATCACACCAATCAATCAATCAATCAATCAACAATGTAAGTAACCACGTCAATCCTACACTTTTCAGCCCGAATCTCAAGCGAGTAGGGAGCTACGAAACTCACCTTGTCCGGCAAAGAAGCTAGTATATGCTACAAGCGAGTATTGGGATCCACACGTCCACAACCTATAAATATACATCATAATACCATAATGTCAACTCTACCACCTTAAACAAGTTGGTTTAGAATATTTAAGTCAAGTCACAAACCCCTAAACACTTCTACAACTTTATCGAGTAAGAACAAGACGCATTTGACTCGACATTTTTAGAAATGGAAGAAGATTCATACAAAATGAGTGTTATTACTAGAACTAGACTCTCTTACGATTCCAACGATAGTTCATACGACTTATTTGGACTTACGGATCAAAAGTTATTAACGTTTGAAAACTGACGCGCGCGTAATTCCCAGAATATATCCACTGCGCCGCAGTGAGGCAAAGCCATGCCACTGCGCCACAGTGGGCCAAAATGATGAAAAGGTCAGAATATATCCACTGCGCCGCAGTAAGGTAAAGCCATGCCACTGTGCCATAGTGGGCCAACTTTCTGCACCTGCACCAGCAGTTCTAAGTGCAGGAAAACGAGCCAAAAACCCTCAAATTCGACCCAAACCATACCAAAACGATTTGTAGGAGTTTGAAACTCATTTTGAAGCTTAACTAAGCACCAATAAACATAAATACACATAACCCAATCCACAAATTCGACTAAAACATCACAATTACTTCCAAATCATTCTAACCCTAATCAAACCCTAATTTGACCCAAAACTAGATTTAAGCCGATTTAGGACTTGTAAGCGTACGAGACGACTAGAAATGCATAAACAAACATGAGTAGATACAAATGAGATGAATTTGACTTACCAAAGCTTCTCCTTGAGTTTAAACTCGAAATTAGGTCAAAATGGGTAAAATACTTGCACTTTGACTTTTGATTCTTCAATATGCCGACAATGAGATATAAATGACTATGATTCTTGTATTAAACCAGTTCTAAACACCTAATCGATGCAGTTGGGAAGGAGAAATGAAATGGGTTTGCTTGCTTTTACTTGAGAGAAAAAGAGAAAAGAGATAGATAAGAAATGAAGGGTAAATGAGAAGATAAGGGGGAAAATGGGTCAAGGGGGGCTGATGGGTCGTGGATGACCCACGGCCGACCCGTTTCCCTTCTCAAGCCAAATTACAAATCGTTTATACATTTAAGCACCGATCAAAACATATTATCGACTCGAATATAACACATTGACATTTAATTCATAAAACGACTCAAATACTTCATTAACTTATATTGTTAGTCATATTACACGTAAAGTCAACGGGTCAAAATTCACGGATGTTACAGATATCATCAACGTAAACTTGTACAATCAAATAATCTTGCTTCCGCCATTTGATAAACAATGTGCTGTCTATCGATCCTCTTGTAAAACCATTTGTCAACAAATGTGTCGACAACTTTTCATACCACACTCTGGGTGCTTGATGCAATCCATAAAGAGCCTTATCTAGTCGATATGCTCGTCTTGGATAATTAGGATCTTCAAACCCAGGTGGTTGAAAAACATAAACTTCCTCTTTAACTTCACCATACAAGAAGGCACTCTTAACGTCTAACTGATACACCTTTATACCTTTAAAGCTTGCATAGGCTAAAAATAACCTTATAGCTTCAATACGGGCAACTGGCGCAAAAGTTTCGTTATAGTCATATCCTTCTCGTTGTGCAAACCCCTGAACAACTAAACGTGCCTTATTCCTTGTAACGATCCCTTTGTCATCTCGTTTGCATTTGAATACCCAACGAGTTCCAATTGGTTCTTTACCTCTAGGCACATCTACCAACTCCCATACTCCAAGTTTTTCAAATTGAGCTAATTCTTCTTGCAGTGCAGCCTTAACATTCTTAGGTTCTTCTTGTGAAATGAAACAGGAATACAAACACTCAGTTATTAGTCCTGAATCCTTTACTTCACAAAATAAACTAGTCATCTCCTTATTTAACTGATTTCTAGTTCGAACAGGCTCTGAAGCATCACCAAGAATATTTTTACAGGATGAGCCTTATTTATTCGATATTGAGGAACCGAATCAACATTTAGATTATCTCCTAAATTCGAACGAATTTGAAATTCTGGAGAACTAAAATCATCTTCCGATTCTTCAGAAATAGGATCATCATCTGGCAATGGAACCTTGAAGGAGTAGTTGGAGTAGTGTTCTCGGGTTCATTAACATCTAAATCTGATGTCTTATCATTGTTCTTACTACTTTCACCAACAACAGTAGTAGACTGAACTTTGGTTGGAGTAGTATCAACATTTTGAGCAGGAGGAGATGTAGGAGTATAATCCATATGATCTCTTAAAATGATCACATCATCAACTTTGTCAGGACCTGAATAAGAAGCAGGACCGTGTAACAAACTAAACACACTATCATAATCGAAGTTCTTGCCAGTTCCAGAATGAATAGCAGGTTTATGACTGACAATCTTGACATTAGTACCTAAGTCAACTTTGCCTGTCTGTTGATTGTAAACCCTTCGAATTGAAGTACCCGGTTTATAACCCATGAAAAATCCCTCTTCAACTTTTGGATCAAACTTTGACTGAGGAAGATATTTCAAGAAGGTACACGGAACACCAAATGGTTCGACATTCTGTAAATTTGGTTTCTTCTTATGTAGAAGCTCATAACATGTCTTATTATGACGCTTAACTACCAAAACCCGATTTAAAATATGACATGCTGTATTTACTGCTTCTGCCCAAAACATAGTAGGAAGCCCTGAATCAGTAAGCATTGTTCTGGCTGTTTCGATTAGAGTCCTATTCTTTCTTTCAGCAACTTCATTTTGTTGTGGTTCATACGGTGCACTGAATTGATGTTGGATTCCCTTGGACATACAGAAGACTTCCAATGTTTTATTCTTGAATTCAGTTCCGTTATCACTCCTGATTCTCTTAACACGAACTCCATAAATATTTTCAGTTTCAACAAAGAAATTTATCAAAATCTGTGGAGTTTCATCTTTCGATTGAAGAAAGAATACCCATGAGAATCTCGAGTAGTCATCAGTAACCACCAAACAATAGTACATCCCACCTATACTTCTTACATTCACAGGACCAAACAAGTCCATGTGAAGTAGCTCAAATGGGTTGGCAATAGAATTTTCACTCTTTAGTTTATGTGAAGACTTCTGCTGCTTACCTTTCAGACAAGGTACACATTTGTCTTCCATTTCAAACCTTTTCAATGGAACACCTTCAACCAAACCATGTTTGACAATATCATTCATCTTTCGGAAATGAATATGTCCCATTCTTCTATGCCATAACATAGATTCAGATTCATTTGCTTTTGTTAATAAGCAAATTGGCTCCTTCGAATCATCAACACCTAACATAAGGCCATAGATGTCTTTCTTCCTAGGAGCTTTCAGTAGGATCCAGTCTTCAGGAATAACATACCCCGGTTTCAAAATAAGTGCTTCCTTCTCAGTAAAATGGACATGATTTCCCTTGTCACAAATCTGAGAAACACTCATGAGATTATGAGATAGCTGTTCCACATAATTGACTTTCTCCAATGTAATTTTCCCATTGACAACATCACCTTGACCTGAGATGTTGCCGCCCTTGGGACCAGCGAAAACTAACATAAGAACCATTAATATCTACATAGTTGGACAACAATTTCTTGTCCCCTGTCATGTGTCGAGAGCATCCACTGTCAACATACCAAAGACTGATAGGCTTCCTTGGTTCTCCCTGCACAATGAACACAAATTAATGTTAATTTCTGAAAGGTACCCAAACCTTTTGAGGTTTAGGTTTGCCGAATTCATCTCTCAAAATTAATTCGGTCCAATATCCATCGCTCTTAGTTGGAGCCTTGGATGTAGATGGTGTCACCGATTTTCTTTTAGACGGCGAAATGAAACGAGTCTTAGGAGGAGAATTCTTAGGTGAATATGGACCAAACCTAGGAGGAGTTTCTAATCGATCATAAAACTTGGAAACATTTCCATGTCTACGAGAGGGTGATCGATTCTGTTGAACTTGCGTATTCCTAGGTGAATTACTCCTATGAGGTGTACGAGATCGACTCGGACTACCACCTTCATGAATACAATTTGTATCATTTTGTGAATGTCCCTGTCGTTTGGGGGTCTTAGATCGATCTTCTTTAGGTGAGATACTCCTAGATTGAGGTGATAAATTCCTCAACTTTTGAGATGGTTTTCTATGTTCACTACCATAAGATATGGATCTAAGAAATTTGACATAGTTCTGTGCATTTATATCATTTGGATGCCGCTTAGCGTAATCCTCATAATATTTCCTTTTATATGCACTCATAAACTGGCTAGAGCTAACTTGATCAACTAATCTACCTTTCCCATTAATCTTATGAGATCCAAACGTGTCCTTAGACTTGGCTGAAGATTCATTCTTAGGATCCTTGGACATCTTAAGTGGGCACTTACTAGTTATATGACCCTTATCACGACAAGTATAACATGATTTAACCTATTTTCTTTTAGGGTGATCATATGCTATTTCAGGGACTGGTATTCCATAAGCCTTCATTTCAGCAATTGCATCTAGTGTTTGAATTGCTTCTTTCATAGTCTTTACAGGCTTACGTGGAGCAAAATGTCTATCCTTATATGGAATTTGTTCTTCTAACCATTCTTCTTTATTTTCTACACACCAAACTTTATCAATTTTAGATCTAGGTTGAATCCTAGTTATAGATACTTCTCTGTCAAAGAATACTGTATCACAGTCTTTCAGAGTATAGTATACAACTTCGCCAGGATCAAAATCTAATTCAGTCTCTATCTCTTTTTGGTGATCTTTTTGTAGAAGTAAATCAGAATCTTTAGACAAATTACTTTCCTTTTTAAGAATATCATTTTGAGTGTTTAAGTTAGCTACAATTTCACCAAGATTAGACACCTCAAGTTTCATTTCAGACACCATTTTACAAACATTGACAATTGAAAGTAAAGAACATGATACCTTCTGATCTGCAGCCTTGCAGTCTGCCATGTATGCAACAAAATCTTCAGTTGTCATACCTTCAGGTATCACAAATTCTTTCATCTGATCTTCAATGCTCTTCTCGGAAATATCATCAACTGGTTTAGATGATTCAGTATTTCCTTCAGTAGCTTTAACAGCTGTCATAGATTCACTCTCAGATCTTACTATCTCAGCAACCTTCTTCATATTCTGCTTGACTATCTCAGATGCTCTCTCTTCACTAGTGTATACAGCATAATCAATTGTTTCAGCAACTTCGTTTGCAACATGCGCATAGTCATCATAAATCTCAACTAAAAATGCATGATTTGAAGTATCTTCAGATTGTGTATCCCACTGATAAGTACCATCTGGATTTTGAACAACAACAGCCTTGGACTCCAGAAGCTGAGGAGAACCTTGCTGTTGAGGAGTAGCAGGAAAAGTAATCATTGCTTGAGTTTTCTGGTAATTGGGTGGAGTAATACCGCCTTGATTGTAGTTCTGTCTACCAGCAACGGTATTATCAGTCCTCTTTGGACGTTGACACTCTCTTGCAAAGTGACCAAATCCATCGCAATTATAACATTTCACCTTGGATTTGTCAAAACCTTTTGTGCCATTACCCAAAAATCTTCCAGTTCTCTGAGAAAATCTTCTGACCTTAATAGTTAACATTGCAAGCTGCCATTGTAGATCCATTTCTTCTAAATCATCAGGATCTATCTGATTGTAATCATCATCAATCAATGCAGGATCAGTAACCTTTCCACCAATATAAGCTTCATGAGTCGAACAGAAGGCTGAGTAGAGATTCATTCTTCCCTCTGCAGAGCTCATACTCATTGGCATAGAATGATATGACTAAGTATTGCTCTTAACATTAGTTGTGGAATTGTCATAAGCAACATAACCTGTAATTCCATCTGCATCAACTATTGGTGTAGCTTCAACACCACTTAGAAATGCATTGGATCCTGAGCTAGTACTTGCCAAATGAACTGAAGAAGCATGATATAAAGATGGATCTTGAGTAAAATCCGCATGAGTATCCTTGATTCTTCTTTTCATTTCTCTATTCTTCAGTTTGGAAACTACTGTTTCAAAATCCCATGAACTGTATTCCTTGTCATCTTGAAGGTGATGAACATATTCAGTCCATATTTTTGGTAGTGAATCCAAAAACTTATCTACTAACTCAGTCTGGGGTATACAACCTCAAAATATGATAACTCAGTGGTCAAATGACTGAATCGAGCAATTATCTCATCAAGAGATTCTCCTTTCAGTCCATTAAAGGCTTCATACTGACGTTTAAGAAGTTTAATACGATTTCTCTTCAAAGTAGCATCGCCCTCACAGTACTTTCCTAGAGCGTCCCACAAATCCTTTGAAGTAGTGTACTTTTTGAATAAATGTACACTTTCTTGAGGTAAGGCCATAGTAAGAGTTGAAAGAGCCTTTTCTTCCACAACGTATTTCTTCTTTTCATCATCTGGCATATCAGTATAAGTATATCTACCAATTACGCCATTTTTCTCATAAGTTGGCCAATCAAAACCTTGAGTTATCACCACCCACATATCAATATCATTCAGACGAATATAATCTTCAAATCGTCTTTTCCACATCCAATAATTCTCCATACGGAAAAGCTTTGGAGGTGTGTTTCCACGACCAACCTCATGATCGTGCATGATAAGTTGATTGATAAGTGTGGCATTAGGAGAGTTTCCGGCAGCAGGTACAGTAGTCATTTTGAGTCTCGTAAGATGAAAATTAACAAAAAATGTTACTGTAGCAATTTAGTTCGTGCAGACGTGGCACGAAGTACGTCACACGAAGACACTGAGTTCGTGCAGAAGTGGCACGAAGTCACACGAAGAGCACGTGACACGAAGTGACGCACGAAGGACACTTGTCACGAATCTGAACACGAAGATCACCTCGTGCTGACGTAAGCACGAGGTCGCGCGAAGACGATTACGAATTTGATGAAAAACTCAAATTTCGAATTGATTTTTCAATCAATAGCTAATCACACGATCTTACACCTTCTGGTAATCAACCTTAGGGCTCTGATACCACTTGTAAGTCCCTACCGTTGAATGGATCATAAATAAGACGTGGTTCGTTATGTCAAGAGTGCGGAATCCTCTTGAGATAACTAGATTGCTACTGCCTTTCGTCAATTAATCAGTAATTAATCAACCTAAGGTCACACACGAAGTGCTAGTTCGTGTAGGAGGTCACACGAGCAACAATTCGACTTCTAAGTTCTTAATTCCTGAAATCCTTAATTCGTTAATTCGTTGTGTAAATTAGCATGTATTTATACTAGTAGGGTTTTAGTTCGTGTGGACTTAGGCCTTAATCGAAGCCCATAAGCCTTTTAATCAATAACCAACCGGTCTCGTGCTGACGTCAGCACGAGGGTAATCCTACATGCTGATGACGTCAGCACGAGGTTCGTCCCTTTGGTCCTTTGTTTGACTTGTACATAACGTCCAGCCATCGTTTAAGTGTTCTATGACACTTATAAACCTTGGCTCTACATTCTTGTACCTGCAAAACAATTATATAACACACAAACATAACAATAACCATAACTTGATTTCTCATTGAAGTTCAAACGTAATCATTAAACACAAACGTAAATCCTAATGACTTATTATTTAAACGATTACATAGATATTCCTAAGAACAAAAACGTTAATCAAATCTACGTTGCTACTGTCACACAAATCTGCATCTACATGGATTATTAACTATGAATATATTTTTAAATTGAAAAATATTGAATTCAAAATGGGTAGTAAGTCCTTGAAATTTAGGAGATTAGAAAACGTGATTTATCTATTTTGATGTCTAAAAAATAAACAAAAACCATGATGGTCCAAGTGGTTATTTAGTTGTAATGTTAAGCTGGAGGTCTCAGGTTCTATCCTAGCCTCCAACACTTTTTAGAAATATTTTAAATATATGCAGACCACAATGAATGTTTAGGTGGAAGTTGTGTTGGAAAATGCTGACGTGGCGCAATAAGAAGATGCCACGTGAGCACTTTGAGATAGTTCTATATATATAGATGGGGTGATCCAATTACCTTAAATCATCATTAAAACCATATAAATAGTAAAAGCACAAGATCGCAATGGCTACTTATTTATTTATCTGCTAATTATTAAAATAAGTAGTAAGAATTACAATTTTCTCAGTAAAAATGTAAAATAATTGTTTATTTTTTTTGGTCTTTTGGTTAAAATCAGTTAATTATCAGCTCACTTGATATTAATCTTATACAGTGTTTTTTATTGGGAAGACCTCTAACATTAGCTTGCTAATGGGGTTCTTCACGTGTTGCCTAGTGCCAAGTGCCAACACTCGACACAACCATCCAATTCTTTGTTCAAATTCAAATTCAAAGTATTATTATTTCCAAATGTATCTTATGAGCAATGATTATTGCATCAACTATGTTTGTGATAATTTTTAGTATTTCACTTGTAACAACATTGGATTGATCTTGCACCTGGGCATTCTATCCTAGTAATCCATGACTTCAAGCATATCATTTGTTGAAAAAAAATTATGATGGACCCCTGTGCTTAATTGCAACTTTGAGAAATACCTATCAAAATAAAGTTTTCATGTTTTCTGGGTGATAAGTCAATTAGCCAAAGAAGGCAATACACAATTTCAACAAACTCCGTCGTCCCATATGCTTTAAACAAATGATCATCTCTTTCCATTATCAAGATAAAGAATCTCATTTTGGCATTGCGAAAGTTATAACACAAAAAATCATTGAAACTTTCATATATAGTGTCGCACATAGGCTGGGGGAACCAACAGCCAAAAAGAGACTTTTTGTCAGAAAGCGTAGATCATTTGTTTTTAGCATATGGGACGGAGTTTGTTAAAATTGTGTTTTGCCTTCTTGGTTTATCCTCCAAAAAATATGGAAATTTTCTTTTGATTAATTGGTATTAAATTTCTCAAGTTTGCAAGCATATATAGGGGTCCATCATACTTTTCTTTTCCTATCTAATGAGGTGCTTAAAACAATTAACTTGAACATAGTAACCTAATTTTGATGTTGATTGATGAGGATGAGAAAATGTTTATCAAGAGTAGTTATCTCAAGTTTATTATTGTTGCCGATATGGATTGGTATATATAAAGGGAGAAAGGTTGTTTGTGAGCTAGTTCTAGGAGTTGAATAATATTACAAATAAGGACGTAGTTAGGCCTATGCTTATAGCGTCCAACATGATGCGTCCTTGAGCATTTGGATGCCGGACATTATAGACAGCTGGAGTCTTTGATGAGCGTCCTTGGCCAAGAGTCTTCAGCAAGAAGTCGAGGGACGCACGAAGTGGGGACCAACCGAGCAACAGATAGATTTTGAGTTTTTTTTTCTTTTTTTTTTCCGAAGAAGATTTCGAATGCGCAAGCAGATGTTTATCCGTATATGCAAAAACGAGCTTTCGGGGTGCTTCAAGGTCGTTGGGCAATCCTTAAACATAATGCCCGCCCGTTTTCGGTGAACAAAATAAAACGTATTATGTATGCTTGTGTCATTCTACACACCATTTCATTCATCAAACACCACCAAAATTATGTCTACTTCATCATCAAGTGACGAATTCAATTTCCTAAACAACACCGTTACGCAAATGAATACGCTATTTCATCCGAAGATCGCAGGCACCGTTTTTGATCTTTGTAACGAAGAAGAATCAAACGATGTCGTGTCAAGTTCACGGGGTCCTAGACCCAGAAGGGTTTTATCACGAGATCATGCCGGAGCCGCGATGCGTTTATGGAATGATTACTTTTCTGATGCACCAACTTTCCCGGCCGATTTTTTCCGAAGAAGATTTCGAATGCGCAAGCAGATGTTTATCCGTATATGCAAAAACGAGCTTTCGGGGTGCTTCAAGGTCGTTGGGCAATCCTTAAACATAATGCCCGCCCGTTTTCGGTGAACAAAATAAAACGTATTATGTATGCTTGTGTCATTCTACACAACATGATTGTTCAAGACAACGGTAGCGCAATTTCCGACCTTGAGGAAGATTATTTGGCTGATCCAACTAATATGCCAACACGTACGTGGGATGAAAGGGTTGCAACGCAAATGCGGGTCTTCGCGGAGTTACGTGATAGAAGGACGCACCATCGACTTCGCAATGCCCTAGTGGAACATGTTTGGAACCTCCCGGAAAATTACCGTCAACGTTGACGAGGTTTTTTATTATGTCTAGTTTCGTAATATTTATTTTCTATTATTAGGATCGTAACTTTTTTTAATGAGTGTTGTAATGTTTTATTAATAATTGCTTGAGCATGAAATGTTAAGCTCAATCACAAAAGGGTTTAACCACGAAAATCATCAAAATCTCCTCAAATCAAGAGTGCAAACCTACTAAGTTCTTAACGAACCTAAGGTGAATGATGATT
>CM067170.1:43577419-43582419 GCA_034093135.1 Erigeron breviscapus | reverse complement strand
GGTTGTAAGTTGTGACACCTAAAAAGATCCATATATAATTGATTATTATGCCTTTAATAATTGATTTAGATAATAATGATGCAGATATATGGAGAGGGAGAAACCATAGAGTTATCACTATTGACTATTTCAAATTACTCGTGGTGCATGTTACATAGTCTTGCTATGTTTTTGGAAACAATGCCTTGTATGATTGTTTTTTTGTTTTTCAATTATTTTTTAAATATCGATTACAAGTTAAGTCCTGTCTAAGGGGGAGAGGAGTGGTCACGGGTTCAATGGAGGGTTGCTCAACCCTTTGAGGGTACACCGCCGCCATCCATAAGGGTTGAAGGAGAGCTGAACTTGGGCGGGTAAAAAGCCAGCCGAGGGCTGGAAGGAATGTGACCGTTGGGGAACGTGGGAATGCGTGGGAAAGGTGGGTCGAGCTGCATTTGACCGTTTGATGCATTAAAAAAAAAGAGGTGGCGTTGGCAAAAGCGTGGATTCATATTTCAACATGTAGACAAGTCGGTAATGAACAAGGACAGGATAGGTTTTGGGGCCGAATCTTGGAACATTTCTCGAAGGAGTTGGGTGGTACAATTCGATCTAAGGATAGCCTCAACACCAAGTGGGGCACAATGAATACTGCAATAACAACTCGAGCATCAAACTAACAAGAGCATGAAGAGTGATTACAAGTTTTTCAACACCCCACACGCACACGTCGCCGATCCAAAAAGCAAAGCGTGGGCGATTGAGCAAAAACGGGCGATTGCGGCGAAGTATGGATGGGAGTTTGATGAGTGATTTTTATGTTTTTAATCTATCTACTTAGTTATCGTTTATTTTCATGTGTCGAACGGTTTTTATTTTTATTTGTTTAAGTATGTAATGAACTTTGTTTAATTTTAGTATGTATGGTTTATGTTTTATTTATATTGTTTTGTTTAAAAAATGTTTGATTAAATTAAATGAAAAAGAAAAAAAATAATTTGGGAGGGTTGAGAAAGTGATGAATGCCATGGAAAATGGTTGGGAGGGTTGAAAAGGAAAAATGAGTTGGAGGTATTTGATTGGAGGTATTTGAGAGGGTTGAAAAAAAAAGCTACATGACTCCCTTCCCCCTAATACCTTTGTCCTATAATCTTGATAACAATAACATGGTGATGACTACACTAATGATGATCCTTATCATTACAACATGATGATATTCATCTAAAATGACATCTAGGAAATAAGAAAGATTATAATAAAATAAAACATAAAGTCCATTAACATGAAGAAGACCATGTGATTTGCTTATATGGGTCCATAGGCCCACGCATATTAGTTGGGCGCCATGTGATTGGCTAGCCCTACTCTTATTTCCGGTTTTATCATTCTTTTGGGTTGAAATATCTATAATACAAAACGGTAGATAAATATAATTGATCATGGTTATAATTCTAAAAAGATATATAACTACCAAGCTTATAGTCATTAGCTTTTGGATTATCAAATTCAAAAAGTAAAAATTGTGCCAAAAAGTTTAGTATATAATTACAATTTTTTATATCACCATAAACTACGAGTAATTATGTAATTATCAATTATTTTTTATTTATATTCTCAGTCAACCTTGTCGGTTTAATCTAGTTGAAGATAAATATATAACATATTATTAACTAATTAAACATTAGGTTATCATTAATAAAACAAGTCACGGTACTTTTTTGAGTACTATTAAACTAGGGCAATGATATATTCTTTGGACAAAAATGTCATCCTCTTAATAATCTTTCTAATCACATAATCAAAACACATGGATAAATTAATGGATGAGATCATGTTTTGAAGAAATTGAAAAGATTATTAAAATGATATATCATTTTTCTTAAACTATTTACGACAAAAACCATTGAATACTACTAATCGCTAAAAAGTTACTCCTGCGCCGGACATTGGGCTATTAAACATTAGGTTATCATTAATAAAACAAGTCACGGTACTTTTTTGAGTACTATTAAACTAGGGCAATGATATATTCTTTGGACAAAAATGTGTGAGGTGAAGGGGACTACAAAGAAGGTAGGACTGAGATATATAGTTGATGATGATGGAAGGAAGGAAGAAGCTAAATTATTTACTACTCGTATTATTTTTTGATTTTGTTTGAGTGGCATGCCATGGGACCACACATGACCGCACGTGCACTCACCTACAACTTATATGCTTGAATATTATAATGCTCCCGGCTGTTCTAGATGCAACGGCCGTACTACCTGTAAAGTATGAGCATTATAAATTCATTTTTAAATATAATAAAAAAAACATAATATAATGTATATAAACATCTTTATACTCATATAGAAAATAGAAAAATAAATATTAATGATTAGGATTATGATTGATGATTAGGATTAAAATTGATGATTAAGATCATACATGGTAACATAGATATAGCAATTTAAATGAAAAAAAATATAATATAATAAACAATCTTATTTGATAAACGATAATTATCATTGAATTAATAAAAAAAATATAATATAATAAACAATCTTATTTGATAAACGATAATTATCATTGAATTAATAAAAAAAATATAATATAATAAACAATCTTATTTGATAAACGATAATTATCATTGAATTAATAAAAAAAATATGATATAATAAATACTTTTCAAAAAAATAAACATAATATAATAAACAATCTCATTTGAAAAAAAATAATTATCATTGAATTAATAAAAAAAACATAATATAATGTATATAAACATCTTTATACTCATATAGAAAATAGAAAAATAAATATTAATGATTAGGATTATGATTGATGATTAGGATTAAAATTGATGATTAAGATCATACATGGTAACATAGATATAGCAATTTAAATGAAAAAAATGATGTTTATAACTATTCATAATTTATGATAATATAAAAAACTGTCAGATTACGACTGATGCAAACAATAAAATTATAGTTTATGAATATATGATATACGTCAAATATGTTAAAACATGACTAATGAAACATAAATATTCTATCATAAAAATCTTTTTATGATATATATTTAATAAATATAATATAATAAATACTTTTTAAAAAATAAACATAATATAATAAACAATCTTATTTGAAAAAAGATAATTATCATTGAATTAATAAAAAAAACATAATATAATAAACAATCTTATTTGAAAAAAGATAATTATCATTGAATTAATAAAAAAAACATAATATAATGTATATAAACATCTTTATACTCATATAGAAAATAGAAAAATAAATATTAATGATTAGGATTATGATTGATGATTAGGATTAAAATTGATGATTAAGATCATACATGGTAACATAGATATAGCAATTTAAATGAAAAAGAATGATGTTTATATATTCATAATTTATGATAATATAAAAATTGTCAGATTACGACTGATGCAAACAATAAAATTATAGTTTATGAATATATGATATACGTCAAATATGTTAAAACATGACTAATGAAACATAAATATTCTATCATAAAAATCTTTTTATGATATATATTTTAAATATAATATAATAAATACTTTTTAAAAAAATAAACATAATATAATAAACAATCTCATTTGAAAAAAGATAATTATCATTGAATTAATAAAAAAAACATAATATAATAAACAATCTTATTTGAAAAAAGATAATTATCATTGAATTAATAAAAAAAACATAATATAATGTATATAAACATCTTTATACTCATATAGAAAATAGAAAAATAAATATTAATGATTAGGATTATGATTGATGATTAGGATTAGAATTGATGATTAAGATCATACATGGTAACATAAATATATCAAATTAAATGAAAAAAATGATGTTTATAGTATTCATAATTTATGATAATATAAAAATTGTCAGATTACGACTGATGCAAACAATAAATATAGTAAATTAAATGGAAAAATGACAACTTATTAAAAATCCAATGTGGCAAAAAACTAAAAATGTCACATAAGAAAAAATATATCCTCTCTTAGTTATATAAAGAAATCAAAATAAAATGAAATACAAAACAACCAAGATTTAACATGAACGATGTGACCATTAGTTTTACTTAACATAAGAGGGTGCCCTATGGGCTCGTCCCTGTGCTCGTTCGACTTCCTTGGACGAGTCCACACCGTTGGGTGGGACTCGTCCCTCGCTCGTTCGCATGCCTCGTCCGATGGTGTCGTTCCTCTAGGGACGAGAGTTTGTGTGTGATTTGTTTTTTTGTTTTTTTAATTTCCAACGGCTAGTAAAAGGGAAAAGATAAAAAATTTGAACTTTCAAAAGTTGGCAAAACAGGTCCCTGTAACGGCTGTTTTGACCAACTGCAGTTCGAAAAGTTTACACTTTTAGTCCTTTAACGGCTAGTTTTTGAAAAAGCCTATATATACACCTCCATAAGCACTAGAACACACAACACTTTCATTATTCAGATATTTTAACACATTTCAATCCATTTTAAGCACAAATCATGTCAAACTTCAACAACCAAAAAGCCGACGACTTCTTCTTTAACGCTGTGAACGATTTGAATCCATCGTTCCCTAACCAACCACCACCACAACCGTTCATCCCACCTCCTAATGACCCCCGTTATCATCAATTCATGGCAGCTTATTATGCTTCACTTGCCGCTACACAACCCCCTAATTTCTACCATGGGACTCTTTCGTTCATGGGTCAAACAGAGTGTGATGAAGAGGAGAAAAGGTACATCAAGTAAGCCAAGAAGAAACTCATGGCGGAGTACAAAGACTTCCTATTCGACCCAATTAGTTTAGGTTTAGTTTAGTTTTTAAAAATAAAAATGTCGTTGTGTGTGTTTTTTTTTCTTTTTTTCCCATTTTTAGGTTGTGTGTTTTTTTTATTGTACTTTGTTTTTTATTTTTATGTTCTAAATGTATTTTTATTTTTATTTTTAATGAAGTTGTGTGTTTTATTTATAATTTGTGTTAATGGAGTAAAATGTATTTTATTTATAGTTTAGAGGGT